>CM066566.1:59739762-60039762 GCA_033816785.1 Picus viridis
CAATGTGAGGCTCAACAGGGCTCTGGGCAACCTGATCTAGTTGAGGATGACCCTGCTTGCTGCAGAGGGGGTTGGACTAGATGACATTTGAAGGTCCCTTCTAACCCAGACCATTCTATGATTCTGTGATTCTAACTATTCAGCTGATTAAATACAGGATGCAAAGTGATGAACTGTCCCTCAAGTGCCAGTTTGATTTTACTGACTGTAAAAGGAACCAAGACAGACAAATTCATAGATAGTCATCTATAGTATAAATATCACGGGATGGGATTTTTCCTGTGCTCAATGTCAAATGCCGTCTTCGAAAAGGGAGATAGAAACAGCCTGAAAAGATTTTTGTATTCACAAATGCAGACTTGGCAGCAACGTAGTTCTTTAGTATTGCTGGAGGTAAATTTTGCGCCCTCTTCTGGTAAAAAAACACAGTTTGGCGCATTGAATTAATTGGGGAGGGGGAAAAAGAGGCATGTGTTGAGTGAAGTCCTCTCCTCGTTTTATTAGGACTGACTTGGCACAATGAGCAACTTGTTAGATGCTGACTGTTCCTCCAGTTCTCATCACTTACAATTTCTGTCTCTGAGTGTTTTCCTCCAACTAATCTGAATGCCACTTCCACCAAATGCCTCATTTAAGTAGGATAAACTAAAATGGTTCAGGGAGTTACTGGAGTTCGCAGTCTGTCTGCTCTCAGCGGAAGTGTATGCAGGGTATCTGCTTTCTGCTGATACTATGGGGTCACGTGTTGGAGATCACAGTATCACTCAGAAACTAGCTGTATGCTGTCCAGGTATCAGCACATGAATAGCAAATAAACACATCAATGGATGAATTTAACATGTTAAAATAACAAAGATCACAAACTACTCTTTGTGCTGTTACATGCCATTAATGTGCATTAACTCTCGTCATAACATCTTTGGCGGACTCTTAGCTAATGGTCCCATAAAGGTCACTGGAATAATCAATTTCCTGTAGTCATTCTGAGCTTCAGAAAGAAGAGAAGCTTTGCCAGGGAGAAGAAAGGAGATCTGTTTTGTGAAACCAGCTGTCCTGCAGGCCAATTCTCATCTCCAGTCTGGATAAGGCTGGATCAAGTCAGACACTGGCCTGACTTTGCTTTCTTGAGCAAAGGTTAGGTGTTAGCTTTGCTAACCGTCCTTGAAAAGGGAGGAACAACGGGGCAGCATTTGGATATGCAAAGATGTGGAGTCACCACCTCTTCTGGGGGAAAGGACTAACACTGAAGTGTGTATAGCAATTTCATATCCAATCTTTCTGCTGTTACACAAAGAGCAGGCCAGGTCTGAAGCTGCTCTTACCCATGACTTCACAAAGATGGCTTGTTAGGCATCACGGTATTTTGCATTGGTAAAGATCTGGGGTCCTACTGTGCAGCTCCTGCTCAGTGTTGGCTGTTGCAGCAACAGCCAACACTCCTTGTGTGCAGGCAGATTCATGCAGGCTTAGCAGAACCCTGGTGGCCCCAACTGTCCCCAGATCCATCATCCAACCCCTGAAATGGAGATCTTGTTGCTCCAGCCAAGCTCTATACCCAGAAGCCTTGATGGTTCCCTACTCCCAGCCTTGCCTGTGCAAATTGGTGGTAGCTTTCATTTCCTGTGGACTTGAATGGCAGTTTGTTGTCCTGCACTCCAGCTGATCTTGGACCTGAACACATTTTGCTACCAGAACTTCACAGTGACAGGGCACCTAGGTTTTGCAAGGATAAGAGAAACGTGTTCTTTGGAAACTGGATTTCCTGTGAGTTCCCAAACTCTACACTGTGACCACAGAATTGGTCTATTCACACTTTGATAGTCTGTAAAAGCAACATGGGAGCATGGGGATGCAAAGGAGTAGAGGGTGAAAAAGTGAGAAAACAGAAGAAAGAAACAAACCTGTCTCAAACAAACCTTAAAGAAATGTGTTTCACTTCAGAATATGCTGCCCTTGAGGAGGGAAAACAAGGTCATGAAAAGAAGTAACGAGTCCTGAGGAAGAACCTCTTAGCACTTAGTAGTGTTCTGGCATGGAGATAGGAAGGCAGAGTAAAATGAAACATATAGTCATTTTCTAAGAAAGACCTCCTTTCCATGTAACAGGGCTATGAATACAGAGGAGTCCATGAGAAATGTGTAATATATGAACTCTGGGTCTCACCTATAAGCCATGACCCTGAGCCATCTAATCATTTTGGATAGGATTTGTCTCTTTTAACTTGGCTGTCTGAAGTTTAGGATTTAGCCTAAGCCACTGACTCTAAACTCCTTGTTTAGTGGATGGACAGTTCAGAGGGTGATCTCACCCACTGACCTCATACACATGGCCCTCTGGAGATGCCTGTCTGTTTTTGCTTGTTGCAGAAGGAACTTAAGAGGATTACCTTAACATCTCCTCTAGACTGCTAAAATTAATGAGGTGACTCCCACCTCCTAAGCACTCAAGAAGTAGCTGTACTGAAATGAGTCACTGTGTCTCTGTGCTTTTGGAAGAGCAACTTTCTGGACCAGTGGTAAACTGCACATGCTATCCATAGTTTGGCACCTCTCTGTGGAAAGACCTTGTGGTCACACCTGAAAAGCTTTCTCTCCTCTTAGATGATACCTGCTCTAGCCATGGTTGGATGAGCTTGCCCATTACCTAATAAGATATAGACATGACCAAAGAATTTCCAGCCTAACAAGGTGATTGACTTGATGCACATGGAAGGGTGTGGCCTCAAATTATGATGGAATTGAGGTGCAATTCTGTGGGTAGCTAGAAAACAGCAAAACAGTCACAGTATCACAGTATCACCAAGGTTGGAAGAGACCTTGAAGATCATCGAGTCCAACCTGTCACCACAGACCCCAGGACTAGACCATGGCACCAAGTGCCATGTCCAATCCCCTCTTGAACACCTCCAGGGACGGTGACTCCACCACCTCCCCGGGCAGCCCATTCCAATGGCGAATGACTCTCTTGGTGAAGAACTTTCTTCTCACCTAGAGCCTAGACTTCCCCTGATGCATCTTGAGACTGTGTCCCCTTGTTCTGGTGCTGGTTGCTAGGGAGAAGAGACCAACCCCTTCCTGGCTACAACGACCCTTCAGGTAGTTGTAGAGAGCAATGAGGTTGCCCCTGAGCCTCCTCTTCTCCAGGCTAAGCAACCCCAGCTCCCTCAGCCTCTCCTCATAGGGCTTGTGCTCAAGGCCTCTCACCAGCCTTGTTGCCCTTCTCTGGACACGTTCAAGTGTCTCGATGTCCTTCTTAAACTGAGGGGCCCAGAACTGGACACAGGACTCAAGGTGCGGCCTAACCAAAGCAGAGTGCAGGGGCACAATGACCTCCTTGCTCCTGCTGGCCACACTATTCCTAATGCAGGCCAGGATGTGGTTGGCCTTCTTGGCCACCTGGGCACACTGCTGGCTCATGTTCAGGCAGCTGTCGATCAGTACCCCCAGGTCCCTCTCTGTTTGGCAGCTCTCCAGCCACTCCGACCCCAGCCTGTAGCTCTGCATGGGGTTGTTGTGGCCAAAGTGCAGCACCCGGCACTTGGACTTGTTGAATGTCATCGTATTGGACTCCGCCCATCTGTCCAGTTGGTCAAGGTCCCTCTGCAGAGCCCTTCTGTCCTCTAACTGACCAACATCTGCTCCCAACTTGGTGTCATCTGCAAATTTGCTGATGACTGTCTCAATCCCCTCATCCAGATCATCAATGAAGATGTTAAAGAGGATGGGGCCCAGCACTGATCCCTGGGGGACACCACTAGTGACTGGCTGTGATGGGTTGAGGCAGCCCCCTCCCCCTACGGGCAAAATAAAACAACTCAGACAAACGGATTGCAAAAGTGATGGAAAGTTTAAAGGAAAAGTGGTGAATCTTTACAGAAAGCCAAGAGCAGAGTGATAAAAGAAATCCCAAAACAGTCCCAAGAAGATCCCATCCCCACCTGGGGGTACATCCAAGACCCTCAGGGCTCCTTCTTCCCCCTCCCCACTGCTAGGCTAGTCTCAGCTGGCCAGATCTGAGACTGCCCATCCCCCCCGTGGCCTTGGGCCTAGCCAGGCCCATGGCCGGGAGACAACATCTCCCCCATTACTGGGTGACGGCGAGGAAGAAAGAGGAAGTGCTTAGGCCTCGCACTGGATCTTATAGTGGTGCAGAGAATTCTGGTAGAAATAGCCAATTTCCTGTGTCCACCCACTGGGCTGGACCTCTGGACACAGGAAGCAGGGGGGCACCCAGCCCAAACTGCAACACTGTCCTCCAGTGGCACCATTCACCACCACTCTTTGGGCTCAGCCCTCCAGCCAGTTCTGAGCACAGCACAGAGTGTTGTTGTCCAAGCCACGAAAGAGAAGGAATAAACTTATGTTCATTGTCTTCCAAGGAGCTGCTGGTATTAATGTAATTCACTGGCTGTGTGGGCCCTGGCTGCCAGGCTACACAACTTTTAAAGCATCTTTCTGTAGCCAGACAGGCTGCAGATGGAATCAATCAGTGGGCAACATGGTCATCCTCACAGCAAGAATCCCTCTGATCTGCCTTTCAGGGTTAAGGAGCAGAGATGCTGTTTCCTTTGTGTCTACTCTGTTGGGAAAAGGATGTGTCTAACCAGTACCCTGGGAAGTAGAACATTTGCATTTGCTGTATTACTTATAATAGTGTGGAATTTCACAATGTGTTACAAGTCATGTGGAACGTGTTTGCCTTGGTGTGTCCTCTTACTGCCCTCATTTGAATTATGGCCATCTCTTCAGGTATCTATTGATGGAGATCATGTTCATCGAGTGATTCACTACCTTTGGGAGGAAGACATGGCAGGATGCTGCCATTCTAGTCTCCAGAACTGGGTCCTTTTGATGCTTGGCAGGTGGTGAGAGCAGGTGACTGGGGGCTTTACCATTCAATGTTTGCTGAATGGGGAGCTGATTAACCTACACCTCTAAGGTGCCCACTGGGAGTAGCTCTGGACCTGTTCTTCCCACTTGTTCAGAGGCTGCTACATTTTTTTTCCTGTGCAATGGGAGGAGCTGATGGGAGTTTGTGAGACAAATATATTCTGTGCAAAGTGATCTGTATGGAAACATCTGGGTTTTTTTTTCTGTTCTTTAGCATTTGGTGGGGAAGGTTTAGCTTGAATGGTTTCTTCTTAACAATAATACTTTTCTTAGGTAAGGAACTGCACTTTCCCATGTGAATAGGTCTGAGTGCTAATCAAAGCATCATTATGGGATTTTACATGTTTTCATTTGTACTTCAGGGCATCTCTGTGGGGGAGGGCGTAGCTTTTCACCCGCTTCATTTACTACTTGAAGTCCTTTGCTACATTTTAACTCTTCTGTCATCACCTTTGTTTTTCTTGTGTGATCACTTTTTCCTTTTCACAACTCTAAGCCAAGAATATGGATCACCCTTTCCTTCTGCACTGACTTGTTCAGCTTAACCCCACCTAGTTACTCAATTTTTGTCTCTTTCAGATGCCTTGGCTTTGAATATGTAGTGTTGAAGACTTTCAGATGTTACAGGATGTGGGGACTGAAGAAAAAATATGAGTCCCCTATGATAGTACACCATCTTCTGCTTGCCTTTGTTGCCTCAGTCTTTAGTAGTAGGACCAGTTTGTCACTGGGCACCCAGACCCCTGGAAGATAGGTATGGGGAGCAGAATGAAGCCCCCATAAATCCAAGAGGAGTTGGTTAGTGATCTGCTGCACCACTTGGACATACACAAGTATGTGGGGCCAGATGACTTTCACTCAAGAGTATGGAGGGAGCTGGTGGAAGTGTTCACCAAGCCACTTTCCATCATTTACCAGCAGTCCTGGCTAACTGGGGAGGTCCCAGATGAATGGAGATTAGCAAAAATGATGCCCACCTACAAGAAGGCCTGGAAGGAGGACCTGTGCAACTACAGACCTCAATGCCAGAGAGGGTTGTGGAGCAGGTCATCTTGAGTGCCGTTATATAGCATGTACAGGGCAACCAGGTGATCAGGCCCAGTCAGCATGGACTCGCAAAAGGCAGGTCCTGCTTGTCAAACCTTTTTCCTCTGTTGACAAGATGATCCACTTAGTGGATGAGGGAAAAGCTGTGGATGTTTTTTATCTGGAATCTAGTAAATCATTTGACGCTGTGGCCCACAGCATCCTCCTGGGGAAACTGGCTGCTTGCAGCTTGTATGGGTGGATATTTTGCTGGGTAAAAAAATGGCTGGATGTCCGGGCCCAGAGACTTGTGGTGAATGGAGTTAAATCCAGTTGACAGCCAGTCACAAGTGGTGTTCCCCAGGGCTCAGTACTGGGGACAGTTCTCTTTAATATCTTTTTCAATGATCAGGACAAGGGGATAGAATGCACCCTCAGTAAGTTTGCAGAACACACCAAATTGGGCAGGAGTGTTGATCTGTTTGAGGGTAGGAAGGCTCTACGGATGGACCTTGGCGGGCTGGAGGGCAATGGTATAACATTCTACAAGGCCAAGTGCAGCTCCTGCACTTGGGTCACAACAACCCCATACAGGCTTGGAGTGGAGTGGCTGGAAAGCTGCCCAGCAGAGAAAGGCCTGGGAGTGTTGGTTGACAGTTGTCTGAATATGGGCAGAAGTGTGCCCAGGTGGCCAAGAAGGCCAACAGCTTCCGGGCCTGTATCAGGAAGAGTGTGGCCAGCAGAACAAGGGAAGTGATATGTCCCCCTGCACATGTGAGGCCACACCTTGAGTACCATGTTCAGTTTTGCAGCTCTCACTCCAAGAAGGACATTGAGGTGTTGGAGCAGAGAAGAGCAACAAAGCTGGTGAAGGGCCTGGAGAACAAGTCTTATGCGAAGCAGCTGAGGGAATTGGGTTGCTAGGGCTGAAGTAAAGGAAGCTCAGGGGAAACCTTAGCAGTTACCACAACTGGTACCACAACTGAGCTGGCGGTTGGTCTCTTCTCCTTAGTAACAAGTGATAGGATGAAATTAAATGGCCTCAAGTTGTGCCAAAGGAGGTTAGATTGGATATTAGAAGAAACTTTTTCACTGAAAAGGTTTTCAAACACTGGAATAGGTTCCCCAGGGAGATGGTTGAATCCCCATTCCCAGAGGCGTTTAAAAGATACATGGATGTGGTGCTAAGGGCATGATTTAGCACAGGACTTGGTAGAGTTAGAGAATGGTTGGACCTGATGATCTTAAAGGCCTTTTGTAATGAAAACAATTCTATGTTTCTATAAAGCTGTCATTCATCATCATTTGTAGGGCAAGGTCCTTTGACAGCAACAGGTAGCACCTTGCTTCCTGGACAGGAGGCATGCCTTCACTCTTGCAGCGGAGAGACCTCTGTGAGTGTGAAACATACAGCTGCTTTTCCTCTGCCATTGTAAAATGCTGATCTGATGTGGTATAGATTTATTGCACCTGCTCATTTTTCCCTATGTATCTTTCTGATCCTCCTGGTGGTATTTTGTAAATGCCATTTTCATTCTTTGGAATTATGAATGAGTCTACTTGACCTCCCAAGTATCAACTCTCCAGGTTTCAATCCTTCATCAGAATAATAGTAAATGCCCTGGTTGGTGGTGCTTTTGAGCATGGAAACATTTGTTTTCTCATACCATATAATTTTGTTTCTCACATCTGAGCCTTGCAGTATTTGTCACATAATTCTGTAACTTTTCTCTAACCTTGTGCACTTCATGGAGGCATTCCTGTGAAGAACATTTAAACCTTTATTTAAACTCAAACTTTTTCCTCAGATGATGGAGTGGAGTCCCATTGGTGGGATAATGTTTGTGGTCTTGTGCTATCTAAAGGTCTTAGCTGAGGCATGGGTCTTGGTGACCATGACTTGGTAGTGCTTCAGCAGTTCTCTCCTGAGGCACTTTTTGTGATACTTTGGGTAACTGATCTAGTACCAACTGCTCCTAAGATAACCAAACTGTGCTTTTGAAGACTTTATTCTCATATTTCCCAGACCTTTTTTTTGGCTTGGGCACAGTGTACTTTGCTCCCTGGAAACCTTTACTAAAAGGTTTACAACTTACTGAGTTGCTCTTGAGACGTAAACTATCTGAGAATATAATGTTCAGATAAAATTATCTGCACAGGTAGATACAGAAGGTGCACAGGTACCAAATGACTGTTACAATTAGCACAAACTGACAGTGTCACTCATAGGTAAATAAACCTCCCATTCAAGACATGGTTGTTCTGGCTCCAGGATGAAGCGCCGATGAAGAAACTTGCACTGTTAAGATGTGTCTTAACTAACCTGGCTTGATCAAACTAAAATTTCAGGGTGTAGTTTGTGCCAGCTTTCTCTATAGGCAAGACAGAGGAAACAGAGGGGGAGGGATGTCCTAGCCAGAAGCAATTGTCTCAGATAGATGGGAAGAGTTGCTTCTTTCTTTCTTTCTCTTGACTGTAGGGAGAGCAGAAACTATTCAATTCTTATTATCCTGTCTGCATCCATATTTTGGATATTAGAGGATTTCCATCTTCAACTACAACAACCTGATACCTCCAACCTACAGCGCTGGAAAGAAGGTAGTATGTTTTTCTTCATGTTAGCAGCATAGTGATCTACCTGACTGGGGAGAGATAGGATTAGTTATTTGCATTTTCTGCACACTGAAGTGGATCTTCGATGACCCTGAGGTCTGTCATATATTTTGGAGAACATTTTTCCCCTAAGCCAGCCATACTCTGAGCAGTGCTTTCTAATGAACCTAATTACTAACCTTTCACCTCCTTATTCCACTGTTACGAGCTACTGTTGTAGGCAGCTTTAGGCCTGTACCTGGTAAAATCTTACAGGTTTTATAGGACTTCTTTTATAAACAGCTTTGCAGTAGGAGATTTATCTTACATCCTTTCCCATTTTAACATCCCCTTGTGCCCCTTTCACTTGTTGAAGAACATAATATTTTCTGTAAATAATACTTACCTGTATTCAGGATATCTCCTTTTAGTGTACATTGTTCTCTGTTTCCACAGGAGTGTCTCACTGAGGTTTGGACTCTGCAGATACTCTGGACACAGTTCTTGCAAAACTGGTTATGTCTAATGTTTTGTAGCTGTTCCAAAACACCTTTGGCAGTATCTGCTCTCTCGCCAATTGTAACAATTTCTCATTTATTAAGTTTGAATGTGTCGTTGCTTGTTTGGACCTTGTGTTTTTGTGCTGACCTTGGAAAGCATGGGTCATGTGGCAGCACTCTCATAAACAGCAGGAGTTAAGTGCAGAAAATTGCAGGGCAAGCTGCACAGGTACAGGAAGCAAAGATGAGCCAGTCTTAAGACACTGAAACTGGATTCAGGATGAGCTTCAAGAACAAAGGAGATGCACCCTCATAAAGTGATACAGTAGCTCAGGATTCAGATTTATTTCAAAGTACCTAATTTGCCTGGGTGGATTAGTTATGAATTTGTTCTGTCTGCTTTGAAGGTAAAGATCTGCAGAGGATTTCTTTGCCATACCTGTGTGACTGATACCTTCAGCAGGTCCCCAACAGCAATTGCTTTGCTATTGACTGGGAGAGCACTGTTGTGAGCTGCAGCCAGTGGGGCCAGTGACAGTAAGTACCATGTTTATGGACAGCTTTCATATCTTCCTAAAGGTGTAAGAATTAGGGCTGCATAGCTGCATAGCTGCATAGCTGAAGGCAGCTGAAGGCACTCCTGGGCATGAGAGAATGTTGTCAGATCAGATTTTATGGGGTGACTTACACCTGCCTGATAGCTATCACTGAATTAAATTGTCTGGGATCACATTTTATGTTTGGTTTAGACCTCCTCCAGGTCTCATGTGATGGCTCTAAGATATAATTATGAATTTTAAGGTGGGGTTTTTCAGTGTTTTTATATTATGAAACCAGGTTTAAGGTTTTTACATCCCAGTACAGCATATTGACATGTGTGGGAGAATCACAGAATCATAGAATCATAGAATTGTTCGGGTTGGAAGGGACCTCAAGGATCATCTAGTTCTGACCCCCTGCCATGGGCAGGGACACCTCACTAGATCAGGTTGCTCAGAGCCACATCCAGCCTGGCCTTAAAAACCTCCAGGGATGGGGCTTCTACCACCCCCTGGGCAACCTGTTCTAGTTTCTCACCATGCTCATGGTGAAGAATTTCTTCTTAACATCCAATCTGAATCTAACCATTTCTATTTTTGTTCCATTCCCTTTAGTCCTATCAGAATTACATCCCAGTTTGTTGTGGTCAAATTAATTAGATATCTCCAAAAGAGATCCTGGAAGTGAATTAAATGGTAAAGTGTAGACAGTGATGGTGAGGATGTTGAAGGGTTTGGTGAAGACTCAGTGGTAGTGTGGGCAACTGCATTTGGAGACTTTAGTCTCACAGCTGGGTGCCACCTGGAGTCACTACACTGCATCTGGAGGGAGCTAAAGCACAAATAGAGGCCTGCTCCTACTTCCTTATATTGGGGCAGGGTGCAGCTCAGCCAGTTTCAGCTAAAAGATTTACCCCCAGTTTGTCATGCATGTTCTTACATTTTGCAGACAGAGAAAGAGACATTCCCAAAGGACAGATCCTTTGCTGGTTTGGACAATTGCAGTAGACAAAACAACTAAAGATCAATGCAGGTACAGAAACATATGCGGCTAGTGCTATTTTAATTGTCCTAAGGTATCCTTCAGTGTCCTGACTGCAGCATGTGGGTCTCTTCTATCTTATATCCCAGGCCTCTGGAAAGTCTCAGATATTTTAAGGGCTTTTGAGATGGCCTATGTTTAAACACTTCAGTTGTTCCCTCTTCTCTGAGTTAGATGAGATCTCCTCCCAGATCCCAACTCATTAAATTTCATTCAGGAGTGAAGCTACCCTGTGCTCTCCCTGCAGAGAATACTGGAGAAGGGTATTCAATTTATCTAAAATTTGTTCCACTTCCCTCTGCAGATGTCTACAGAGTGCTGAAGCTGAGCATAAATGTTGGTTGACAATGTTCAGTACTCAGATTACAAGTATGCTTAGGGATTATCCTATTTCTCACAGTCTGCCCAAATAAACAAGTAAACTTTAAAGGTCTCCTTTGTTTTTTTGCCTAAGCAAGCAGACTAAATGACCAACTTCTCAGCATGCCACTCCAGCTTGGGCTTCTTTTAATCCACTGAGCGCAATGGGAGCCCAAAGGTCTCCATTTCACGGCACATCTGAGTCTCTCAGATGAAGGAGCAATTCACCTTTTGACATAAGACACAGTCTGCCCAAGCTCTGCTATACCAGAAAGTTCCTTACCTGGAATCACATGAAACTGCAGCAATACTGCAGCTATACCTGAGAGGTTGAACACCCCAGCATGTTTGGAGAGAATCACTTATTCCTCTGAGCACAGGGCTGGGAACAGGGACAGCCAGATCCCAGGTTCTGACTGGGACAAGCCAGGTCACCTTTGTGGTTCACTGTACTGTGCAGTAAGGTACTATTTCAAAAGCACACATGCTTCAGACTCCATTTTAGATAAATCTTATCTTTAAACCCCCTACTTGCTGATAAAATCTATGGCTTTACTTAAATCTTATTTCTTTTAAGCTCTCTTACAAGAAGAAGCAACCCTTCAAGTACTTATTTCTCTCCTTCATGGAGCTCAAACACCTCTCCAGATAAGGAATACATCTGAGAATTGATTTTGTGTTAAGACTTGATTGATGTTTCAGGGCATACCATAATTCACTGAATGGCCTTTAGAGGGAAGCACATCCAAAGAATCTATGGTGAGAGAGGCAAGCGTTTTGCAATAACAGACTGCCAGATCTTGGTAAACAGAATCCCAAACTGAGACATTTTGTTTGTGGGCTTTATCCCTGTGTAGTACTAGGTGAGACTTGAAGACCCCTCACATTATTCCAGTCTGAAAGCTCTGGAAGTTACCTTAGTTTGCTAGCATCAGGATATTTTGCTGTTTTGTCATCTGGGGAGTCTTCCTCTAGCTTTCAAAAACTCCCTGAGAGTAGGATTTGGGGATGATAGAGAGCCATAAGAGCATCAAGGGCTCACATATCACTGGAAAGTGGTGCCTGCCTGTTCTACATTGTAAGGCATGATTTGAAGTAAATCTGTGACCTGAAGCTTTCTAACTTCCATCCCATCTCCTTTGAGGGATCAGACAAAACTGTTGTCTGAAAAATATGTAAACACAGACTTAGAGCCAAAATCTTAAAGGATTCTTTTAAAATACTACATATTTGAAGAGCTGTGATAGTTATTCTACCTGTTTGAAGCATTCCTTTTACACTGCCTTTCTGCCTTTCTCTGCCTTTGCTGTTTCTTCATTATGTAGCATATTGATGGGGCAGGGATTACTCAGCGGGCATTCAGCCAGGGCAGTGTGCCTGTGGGCCACACTTCTGGCTGACCCTATATACAGCTTGGAATGAGATAATGATTGTGATGAAATCTTAGAGAGGTTCATGCCATTTCAGTAAATGCATACTTCTAGAGAAAGAAAGTCCAAGCAATCAGCTCCTGGAGTTCTTGCAGCTTTCTGACTGCAACTGTACAATATTATGGCTCAGTTTAGGCCTCATCAGGTGGCCCTCCCCAAGACATTTGCTCTGGAGCGTGACCTGAGCAATCCTGACCACCAGTCAGGCCTGTTTCATTTTGGGCCACAGACAGAGCTTTCACAAGCTCATGGAGGACTTGTAAATTGCAGAAACCATAAAAGACAAACATGGCCAAACTTCAAAAAACCCCAAGAACACAGCAGAAACATCAAGGAATTCATGCACCTACAGATTGTTTTAAAATAATGAAATTCACTGTTTGTAAGTACCTGTAAGACAGTGAAGAGATATGTAAGAGTCGGTACAGATAAGTCATGTCAAATCAATCTGATTTCTTCCCTGACACAGTAAAAGGCATTCTGGGTAGGAAGCTGTACTTAAGTGTTGTGTATCTCGAGTTTTCTACACTCAATAAAAACAATATGAAGTTTGCTGAAAACATCCTAACATACAGACACCCAAACACCTGCTGAATTATCAGTGGCTTTCTGTCCATGATGCCCTCAGAAGAGATCTGCAGAGATTTGTGCTGAACATGCTACTTTCCAGCCCTTCATTAACACAGGAGCTCTGTTATTGCTGGTCATGCTACACCACGAGGTATTGAAATTACATGCATGTAAATTAAAGTATTCTCAATTCTGTCACATTATTTGCAAGAATATTTTTAGACTTGTGCCTAGCATCCTGGTAGCCCTTGCCCACTTTGAGTGTGGGTGGGCCACAGTGCTTCAGCTAAAGCTCTTCTGGAGTACTCAGGATTACAACAGGAGGTGTAAGTCCCCTTTTAAATGAGATGTCATGACCGAGACTTACATAAACTTGAGTTAATTACATCAGCTTTGGTGTATACCTTTTCACTGATAGTGCTGAGGGAAGCTATAAGCAGATTAATAAGTGCTAGGTGTAAGTATAACATTTAATTACCCCTGTTAGCATCCAAGGGTTATGCAAGACAGCATTTCAAATGAAAAGTGTAAACAACATTTGATAATGTTTTACATGTTGTGGAAACCTTACTGTGCTTGTATATTCTTACATGTCTTAGTCATAATTGGACTCAATATCCTAACAGTATGATTTTAGGCTAGAAATAGGAGTTAAATTAATAGAAAAAAACCCAAAGAGCAAGGTTCATATTCTGAGGCATTTCAAGGACAAAAAGGATTATCCACTGCAATAAGTAAAGCCCAGCTGAACATGCCAGCATAAAGAGCAAGATGAACTGGAGGAAGAAGAAACACCTGTGGCTGGGTAATGTGACACTCTTCTTTTTGTATGTAGGTAAGAAAGACTTGGGTTTCTGTGTGCTCTGTAATCTGGGAACCTCAAAATCAATTTTTAGGCATGTTTATCCCAGACAATCATGTCTTTTTTCTTTTTTTTTTTTTTTAATCCTGCCACCAAGCCAGTTCTTGATGCATTTACATGCATTCTCTGCGCTGGGTTGGGAACTGGCTGGAGGGCCGGGCCCAGAGAGTGGTGGTCAATGGTGCCACCTCCAGCTGGAGGCCAGTCACCAGTGGCATCCCCCAGGGATCAGTGCTGGGCCCCATCCTCTTCAATGTCTTCATTGACGATCTGGATGAGGGGATTGAGACAGTCATCAGCAAATTTGCAGATGACACCAAGTTAGGAGCAGATGTTGGTCAGTTAGAGGACAGAAGGGCTCTGCAGTGGGACCTCGATCGGCTGGACAGATGGGCGGAGTCCAATGGGATGGCATTCAACAAGTCCAAGTGCCGGGTGCTGCACTTTGGCCACAACATCCCCATGCAGAGCTACAGGCTGGGGTCAGAGTGGCTGGAGAGCGGCCAGGCAGAGAGGGACCTGGGGGTGCTGATCGACAGCTGCCTGAACATGAGCCAGCAGTGTGCCCAGGTGGCCAAGAAGGCCAACCGTATCCTGGCCTGCATTAGGAATAGTGTGGCCAGCAGGAGCAAGGAGGTCATTGTGCCCCTGTACTCTGCTTTGGTTAGGCTGCACCTTGAGTCCTGTGTCCAGTTCTGGGCCCCTCAGTTTAAGAAGGACATCGAGACACTTGAACGTGTCCAGAGAAGGGCAACAAGGCTGGTGAGAGGCCTTGAGCACAAGCCCTATGAGGAGAGGCTGAGGGAGCTGGGGTTGCTTAGCCTGGAGAAGAGGAGGCTCAGGGGCAACCTCATTGCTCTCTACAACTACCTGAAGGGTCGTTGTAGCCAGGAAGGGGTTGGCCTCTTCTCTCTAGCAACCAGCACCAGAACAAGGGGACACAGTCTCAAGCTGCAACAGGGGAAGTTTAGGCTTGAGGTGGGGAGAAAGTTCTTCACTGAGAGAGTGATTAGTCATTGGAATGGGCTGCCTGGGGAGGTGGTGGAGTCGCCGTCCCTGGAGGCGTTCAAGAGGGAACTGGATGTGGCACTTGGTGCCATGGTCTAGTCATGAGGTTTGTGGTTACAGGTTGGACTCGATGATCTTCAAGGTCTCTTCCAACCTTGGTAATACTGTGATACTGTGATACATAAAGTTCTTCCCCTAATGGTTGTTTCTTGGACCATAGATTCAGTTGTAACTCACTATATAAGAATTCCTGTTGTACACATATTAATGGACAATGACAAATTATTACCATAAAAGTAAGACATAAACTTAAGGAAATCATCTGTTTCTTCTTAGGTGTAACACAGAAGCTCAGATAAGTGGCCAAATCATTCCTGCTCAGATGGTTAGGGTCAGACTGGTGTCTACACTAAAACCCACTTCCCTTACTTGCAGATCAATTTATCCCAACACAAAAAAAAAAAAAATCAGGAGATACATGAACTGTACTGAAGGGGAAGATTCTAATTCTTTTACAGGATAAAGGTTTTGAATTATGCAATTAATGTCTTCCTGGGTTATATCAACTGACAATCTCCTATGGAGATTTTGGAAGGACAGTATGGTGCAATGGGTTAGGCTGCCTATCTCCCCTCAACACAGAAGTGAAGTAGAATATCACACAAAAAACCCCTCTGGATTGTGATAAAGAGTTGAGATAAAAAAAAGTTTACTATAAAAGAGATATCATAATGCACAATTACCTTAGCCTATTTGCAGAAAAAACACAGCAGAAAGCAGCAGCAATCAGAAACCAGCAAGCTAAACCCCAAGACAAGGACCTAGTCCCCCATCCCTCCCCATCTGGCTGCCATCCCAGCAGAAGAGCCAACACCCAAAACCTGGAACCCAAAAGCAGCAACTGGAACAGGAAGCCTCCCATGTTACAATCTGAATTTTAAGCCCCATAACATTTTGCTCCAGACAGCACTTTCATTTTGAAGCTGGCATGAGGCAGGATGGTTTTGAGTAACAGGAGCAACTTAACCCATGACACACAGGGAATCTCCACCACTGAAAATTTTTGCTTCTATGGTGGTTACTGAGAATCTGTATGATCATGGTGTCAATCTTTATCCAATTATATGTTCTCTGCACATATTCTTTTTGGCCTCAGATTCGGTGTTTGAATAGGGTGAAAATTAGAAGCATCTTTTTTTTAAGGACTTATGTCCTCTCCTCAGAAGGCTCTTAATTACTTTAAACCAAACCCCTCTGTCTTTATTTTTGCCTTTCTCACAAGACTCTTTAGCTCCAGTGTCGCTCAACTATCCAAGAAACACCCTCTCATCATACAGACTATGTTTAGCCCTAAGATGCACTAAGGCTTTGTGTGGAACTCAAGAGGTGGAGAGGACTGGATATAGTTTCCCATATCTAACAGTCTACTGTTCATGGGCTGTCCACATGCACAGCCCAGCAGAGGAAGGTGCCCTCTGCAGTCTCACAGGCTCTGGAGAGCAAGCAAGGGCCACCGAGCTCCCAGCTACCTCCATCAGGGATGAAGTTTCCTATTGGGCAGTCAGGCTGTGGCAAATGGTTCTGGCTCTCATTCATTTCCAGGTGTGGTCTGACTGGTCACTGTGGTCATTTTCTTCAAGATGCTGAAGAACTATAAACTATAAAACATTTCAAAAGGAGAGCCAGGCTGCTACTCCTTCATGACTTTGACAACAACTATTCCAAGCTGGGAAATGCAGCAGAGGCTGGTGGAGTAACTCCCAGTGCCCTGGAGGAACAGAGAGCCTACAGACCTCGTCAATCCAAAGGATTTTTAATCCTTTTGCTCTTTTGTTAAGCAGTGATCAAACAGTCTCAATCTTCTTCTTCCTCCTCCGTTATGCCATAAACCTACTCACTTCTTTTGAAGTTTGCTCCCTATGTTATAAATACTTTGGGACAGAGCTGTCCTTTGTGTTCGGTGTTTACACAGTGCCAATTACAAGATATACTCCTAGAAGCCAATAATAATAAATAATACACATTTGTTCTGGTTTTAGTGGTTCCTGAGAAGTGCAGACAGAGCACAATGCTTGTGTGTGGTTCCTTTGTGGAGCACTGCATGAGTGAGATGTAATCCTCAAAATATGTGAAAAAAAATGACTATCAGCAAAGCAGAGAAAATATCTCATAAAGCAGAATCAGATTCACAGATAACCTAAGGACTCTATGGAGTAATATTTTCCTCTTAGCCCTTGTCAGTTCTCAAATCTGCGTGGTTTACGGTCATAATGTAAGTAGCTCAGCCTTTGTGATGCAAATACAGTAATGACTTCAGGTTGATCCTTCAAGAGAAAGAATGCAAGGTTATTACTAGAATTAAAATGTAGATACAGAGTTTGATAGCACCCAAGCTGCTGTCATTGGGAAATAACATGTCAAACATTAGCACTGCTATTGGCCCCGTTGCCAAATCTCAACAAGGCTCCTATTTGTCCATGTGGAAATGTGTCATTTCTCTGTTTTGAGGACATCCCACCATTGAATATACTTCCAAAGCTTGTTCCCTTGTCTCTTTTTAGTGGAATTGGGCAAGTGTGCACAGAGGTAATGTCTTGTCATTTCTTGTACATGCAGGTTGAATACACCTGGGCAGTGTGCCCAGGGGGCCAAGAAGGCCAACGGCATCCTGGCCTGTATCAGGAATAGTGTGGCCAGCAGGAGCAGGGAGGTCATTCTCCCCCTGTACACTGCACTGGTTAGGTCGCACCTCGAGTCCTGTGTCCAGTTCTGGGCCCCTCAGTTTAGGAAAGATGTTGAGTTACTGGAATGTGTCCAGAGAAGGGCAACAAGGTTGGTGAGGGGTTTGGAGCACAAGCCCTATGAGGAGAGGCTGAGGGAGGTGGTATTGCTTAGCCTGGAGAAGAGGAGGCTCAGTGGAGACCTTATTGCTGTCTACAACTACCTGAAGGGACGTTGTAGCCATGTGGGGGTTGGTTTCTTCTCCCGTGCAACCAGCACCAGAACAAGAGGACACAGTCTCAAGCTGTGCCATTGCAGGTTTAGGCTGGATGTTAGGAAGAAGTTCTTCAAAGAAAGAGTGATTGCCCATTGGAATGTGCTGCCCAGGGCAGTGGTGGAGTCACCATCACTGGAGGTGTTTAAGAGGAGACTGGATGGGGCACCTGGTGCCATGATTTAGTTGATTAGATGGTGTTGAGTGATAGGTTCGACTTGATGATCTCGAAGGTCTTTTCCAACCTGGTTAATTCTATTCTATTCGAGTAAATGTGACAAAGGCTGTTGCTTTTAGAGTATGTCCTACTAAGGAACTTAGTAAGTGAGGAGCAATTTTAGGTTTTGGGAGAGGTATATGGTGGAAATATGAAAGAAATTGAGGTGCTGGAGCATGTACTAAGAGGGACAACACTGGTGAAGGGTCTAGTACAAGTTTTATGAAGAGCAGCTGAGGGAACAGAGGTTGTTTAACCTGGATAAAAGGAGGCTTAAGAGAGACTTACCAGTCTCTACAGCTTTCTGAAAGGAGGTTGTAGTGCGGTGGGTGTCAGCCTCTTCTCCCAGGTAACAAGACAAGAGGAAATGGCCTCAAGTTGCACTAGAGGAGGTTTAGACTGGACATTAGGAACAATTTCTTCACCAAAAGGGTTGCCAAGTATTGTAACAGGCTGCCCAGGGAAATGATTGATTTTTAAGGATTAAGAGTTAAAGTTTAAAAGTTAAAGACCAAAGTTTAAATACCTGGAGGTATTTAAAATACCTGGAGGTATTTAAAAGACATGAGGATGTGATGCTTAGAGACATGGTTCAGTGGTGGAGATAGCAGTGCTGTGTTTACAGTTGGACCCCATGATCTTAAAGGCCTTTTCCAACCTAAACAATTCTATGATTCTATGTGCTTAGTAAAGGAGAGGGAAATCCTACCTCTGAGAGACCTCTCTGTATCGCTTCTGTTAAGAATCCCACCATCAGCTTGAGTTGAAATGGATTAATTTCTTTAATACTTGGTCATGGGGTCATCTGTACTCCAGCCATCCCTTTGCAGGTCTACCTGCTTGAGGGACAAGGTCATCAGCTGCACTTGGTTTAGGGAAGACTGGAGAAGGACAGAGGTGGCCACAGTTGTGCAGGATGTAAACACCAGTGCTGGCACAAGCATGGGTTATGAGGACAGTGGGAGGCTCACATCAAAGCTGCAAGACTCAGTGTAACTAAATGCACTATGAGGTAAAGGAAATCTACCCCTGAAGCCTTCTGGACTTAATTTCTGAGGCTTGGACAACTGAAGCCAGTGAGAACTGCATCCTCTATGCACAAGGCCTGTTAATCTGCTTACTTACATCTGACATTAGGCACCTAAAGTGCCTAATTTGGAGCCGAGATAGCAGCTGTTAGGAAACCACTAACTAGATAAGAAAAGCTTCCTCACAATGTTTTTAACTCCCTTGACTCATTTAAAAGCAGTGCTTCTTTCATCTCACAAGCTGCCTGCTCACGCTATCGCAATTGACGGTTTCTTTCTCATACCCTTCTTTACCCTTCCCAGGATTGGGTCAAGCTTCCCCGGGAGCAGAGTATAAGGACATTGGTAAAAGAAGCTGATTTTGTTAGTATTTGATATGAATATAATGATTAATAGATGAGCTAAACATAACTGGATATGGAACATGGAGTAATCATAAAGGTATCACTGCTATTGTTTTGTCTGTACTTTGGACCAAAAATTTTTTCAAGAGTTCAGATTGCTTGTGTACTTTAGACCTAGTATGCACTTAAGTCATGTTGCCTTATCTCATGTTGCCTTGTGCTATACACCCACCAAATTGGTTTTTTTGCTGTTGTTGTAGAATGTGATTTGTCTAAACTAATATTTTCTTTTAAACCTAGTTGACAACACATTTTTAGTAGGACTAAGTTCAACTGGCCTGATTCAGTCTGATGTAACACCATCAAAATCAGTGGAGTTTCCCTGGCATCAAAAGTGTGGTAATTTAGGGATGACTCAAGCTTTGAATTTCAGGGATTTTGCCAGTAGGAACCTGGAACCAGCAATTCAAAAATTACTTGTAATTGCATCCGGAGATCCCCATTTACTCTCAAAGATACAATCTTCATCGTCACTTACTCTGGAACAGCACGCTGGCATTCATGTTCAGAAGCTTAATTATGCATGAATTACATGGGGGAATTTTAAATAAGATTTGCTGATCCTTTTGTTTCATGGATTTGAGTAAAACACTCTGTTTATTTTGGTATCACTCTCACAGCTGGCATGACTGATTTATCTGATGACTAATTTATTTGACTCCAGCCAGAGATATACTGCCAAAATGTCAACAAAGGGCTCCTTTGGAAAGGGTTTATAGTGGCTCTGTGAATTCTAGCTATTAAAACACTTTATGAAATTGTCCATTGATTCCCAAAAGCTGCCTGGCAATGATGTACCTTAGACAACTGAGCTTAGCCAGCCCTTCTTCCTGATTAGCCTTCTTGCCCACTGTAATTTCTTCTCCACCAGGCTGATAATGATGAAGCATCTTTCAAGAAGGACAGCATTATTTATGCACAAGGAAAATGAGAGACATCTTGACTTTGTGTGTGCTTGCATGCACACAGAGCATGTTTTATGTAAAAGTTTATCAGAAGAATAAGTTAGAGGCTTAGTTTTCTAAATAGCTGGCATTATCTCTTGCATGAGTGAGATCCCAGCTGTCATCAAATGCCTATCAGAGATCTGTTTTCTGTACTCGTGCTCTGTGGCTAAAGGAAAATATGGGTTTCATTGGGGCATCTAGGCTATGTGGAAAGAGGGGGCAACAAGCCTCTGAACATCAAGGACAGTTTGAGTCCTGGTCAGCTGAATAATAAGACTGAATGATGTAGGATGGAGAAGGGCTCCTCAATCTGAAGTAACATTTTAAGGGCCGTGGTAGTTTACCCCTGCAGCAGCTTTTGGGGAAAGTGATACTCACTTTGGGCACAGATTTGGGGAGAGGAGAGAAGAAAATTGCTTTTCATGTGCACTCTGATTTGGATTGATAGTTGTGGGTATAAATTAGATGCAACTCATCTCAGGCAGGGCAAGATTCACCTGCTGAATCCTGTCAGGTATGTGCATACTTTCACTAATCATGCACCTGCTTTATTGTCAGTTGGCATGTCCAGACTGCTCCTCTGACCTTGTGTAGGTGTCTCTCAGAGACAAGATAGATCCTGTCTTAGAAGGGTACAGGATGCCCTGTTCCTGTAGACAATAGAATAGAATAGAATAGAATAGAATAGAATAGAATAGAATAGAATAGAATAGAATAGAATAGAATAGAATAGAATTAACTAGGTTGGAAAAGACCTTCAAGATCATTGAGTCCAAGCTATCATCCAACATCACCTAATCAACTAAATCATGGCACCATGTGCCTCATCCAGTCTCCTCTTAAACACCTCCACTGATGGTGACGCTTCCACCTCCCTGGGCAGCCCATTCCAATGGCAAATCACTCTTTCTTTGAAGAACTTCTTCCTAACATCCAGCCTAAACCTCCCCTGGTGCAGCTTGAGACTGTGTCCTCTTGTTCTGCTGCTGGCTGCACGGGAGAAGAAACCAACCCCCACCTGGCTACAACGTCCCTTCAGGCAGTTGTAGACAGCAATAAGGTCTCCTCTGAGCCTCCTCTTCTCCAGGCTAAGCAATCCCAGCTCCCTCAGCCTCTCCCCATAGGGCTTGTGCTCCAAACCCCTCACCAACCTTGTTGCCCTTCTCTGGACACGTTCCAGCAACTCAACATCCTTCCTAAACTGAGATCAGGTTGGTCAGGCAGGACCTGCCCCTCCTGAATCCATGCTGCCTGGGCCTGATCCCTTGGCCATCCTGTAAGTGCTTGTGTGATTGCACTCAAGATGACCTGTTCCATAACCTTGCCTGGCACTGAGGTCAGGCTGACAGGTCTGTAATTCCCTGGTCCCTCCTTCCAGCCCTTCTTGTGGATGGGCATCACCTTGGCCAGTTTCCAGTCCTCTGGGACCTCTCCAGTGAGCCAGGACTGTTGAAAAAGATGGAGAGTGGCTTGGCCAACTCATCTGCCAGCTCTCTCAGCACCCAAGGATGGATCCCATCTGGTCCCATGGACTTGTGGGGATCCAAGCACCTAAGCAGGTCTCTAACTGCTTCCTCCTGTCTCACAGGGGAGCTATACTGCTCCCTGACTCCATCTGACAGCTCAGGAGGCCGGTTGTCTGGAAGACAACCTATCTTGCTATTAAAAATTGAGGCAAAGATTGTGTTAAGTACCTCTGCCTTTTCCTCATCTTTAGTTACAATATTCCACTCCATGTCCGCTAAGGAGTGGAGGTTGTCCTTGCCTGTCCTCTTGCCATTAATATATTTGTAAACAGATCTTTTTTATGGTCTTTCACAGCAGAGGCCAGTCTAAGCTCTAAATGGGCTGTTGCCTCTCTGATTTTTTTTTCCTACATGACCTAGCAACATCCTTAAACAATCCATGAGTAACCTCTCCTTTCTTCCAAAGATGATACACCCTCTTTTTTCTCCTTAATACACTCAGAAGTTCATTGCCTGTCCAGGCTGGCCATCTGCCCCGGCGGCTCATCTTCTGGCACATTGGCACAGCCTGTTCCTGCGCCTTCAAGAGTTCTTTCTTGAAGCAGGTCCAGCCCTCCTGGATCCCTTTGCTTTTAAGAGCTGTTTCCCAAAGTACCTTCTGAGTTAGTTCCTTAAGTAACCTGAAGTCTGCCCTCTGGAAGTCCAGAGTGGATATTGAAAACTCAATTATCTCATGGTCACCTGACCCCAGACAGCCTCCAATCACCACATCTCCCACCAGCCCTTCTCTGTTTGTAAAAAGAAGGTCAAGCAAAGCCTTGCCCCTGGTAGGCTCACACAGCAGCTGGTGATCAGGGGGTGACTAGCTGTCATGGATTGAGTTGAACCTGTTGCTGTTATTCATACCATGCTGCAGTGATGCCAACTTCAAAAATGAAAGTGTTAACTGGAGCAAAGTATTATGGGGCTTGAAGTTCAGCTTGCAATATGGGAGGCTTCCTGTTCTGGTTGTTGCTTCTGGGTTCTGGCTTCTTGGGTGTTGGCTCTTTTCCACAGGGGTGGCGGTGGAAAGAGTGGGAGTCAGGTAGCTGCTGGGTTTGGTTTTCTGGTTTGTGCTGGTTCGTTTTTCCTGTATTTTACTGTGCTGCTTCTGCTAATAGGCTAATCTTAGGTAATCATGTATTGTATTATTAGGTTAATTCGATTATTAGCTAAGGTAATTATGCATTGTGATTATGATATCTTATGCTAAATTCAACTCTTATCTCTTTATCTCAACCCTGTATTTTGTGTGTTACTTGTCCCCTCACTTTTGTGTTGGGGGAACAGGCAGCCTTGCACTAAACCATTACACTCACACATAGCAGTTTACACCACAAATTCCTAAAGTGCTGTAGGATAAATCACCATTCAAGGGGTTTCTAATGTCTGACTCTGTTCTGTCCACCAAATAATAATTTCATATTAAATTTCAATTGTTACGATGGACATGAAGCTCATTCAGGGCATTGCCTCTCCTTGCCAGCCTCACTTTACTCTTCCATGAGCTGGACATTATCTTAATAGGTTTTGTTCAAGTTCCAGTCTAAATACTGTTTGTATTTGATACAAGGAAGATAACTATCAGCTTGAGTACTTCATACATTTTGGCCTCTCCTCACCTCCTCTATTTTGGGGTGTTTTGGCTGTGTTAGGAGAATATTGTTTGTCAGTGGCAATAGCACAGAGAATTGAAATAGGACAGATGTGAGTGTGCTGCCTTTTTCAGAGCTGTAGACCTCTCTACAGTATCTAGGCCAAACCATGGGCATCAAATATGTTACACAGATCTACAAGCTCTGCAAACAGAGAGCAAAACAGCTACTCCACATTCAGGCAAGAGGTGGAAAAGCACAAGAGGGTTTAATACCAATCAACCTTTGCAGGCCAGAAGTCCACTAAAAGACCTTTGTTGACTAAAGGCTGCTAAGCAGCAGACCTTAGATAGTTTATAAATTATGTTTTCTGAATTACATCTTTCTACTTAGGCAGGCTGCAAAGGGGAGTCTGAAAGAGAAGAGGTGAGGACTTCAGGGGGCACATTTAACTTCTGGCAGCTAGAACAAAGCTGAGCTGATTCAGGTAATCAGAGAGCAAAACAACCACAGTGTAACAAAATTGAGCTGAGGGTTAGAGGTCATCTCTCCATAGACGGACAATTGCTTTTAAAGTAGAAAGCTAAAAGAGCTAATAGTCTTCATGGTAATCCAGGATGACCATTTCCTGTGATATTACCACTGGACATGGGGAACTGATTATGCTCTTCCTGTTTGGAGCTACTTTTTACATATTTGAAGGTCATTTTCATGCTTACAGTTAGACTACTCATCTTTAGACTAAACAGTCTTCATTTTTCCAGTCTTTCCTCATAGGTCATGTTTCATCAACACAAGGGATTCTAGTTGGTCTTATTTGTGTGCTAAGATTTCCAAGTGTTCTGAATCTTGCTTCAAGTGTAGTACCCAAACTGGACACAGTACTGCAGTAGAGGCTTGCCTGGGCCAAACAGAAGCCACCACACATCCATAGACAAGCTGTTCTTTGTAAAAAATTGCCCCCTTTTTTTCCCCTTTTTCTTTTTTCCCTGAGATCATACACCCAGCGTGCCATGCATATAATAGTGCTGTGCATTGCCCGATCCCAGCTGAGAGGATCCTGGATATTGGATTGATCCCTGTTGATCCATCTGCATAGACCTGACAGGTAACGTGAAGCTTGTGGAGTTTTTTCTGTTGAGTTTCTAGTAAGTTATTTAGAAAGGAGGAGGAGGTAGTAGAAGTTTTGAGACAAAGGATGGGATAGGTTATAAAAAAACCCTTAACATTACATGAGCAACAGTACTGGGTCAGACATAGCACTGAACTAGTTTATGATCCTGTTTCTGCTAGTGGCATGAAGGAGACAGTAAGGCTGCAAAGATGTTGACAGAAAGGGAAAAAAGAAATGCATTAATTATGAAAATATTGCTGTTGGTCGGCTTGAACGAAAGCAGATGTAACCCAGTGAACTTCAGGACTTGAAGTAATGTTATTTCCTTTGCTTACTGTGTGCAAAACTCTCAGGCTCTAAAAATCACTTTACATGACACGTGTAACAGCTATGAATCTTGGTTGGAAACAGACTTGTCCTCACCATTCCTTCTTTTAAAGAGACACTCGGGAGCCTTGCACACCTACAACACATCTTTGCTAACTGGTTCCTCTCCCCTGCTCAGTGCTTTCCCTTCAGTGTTATGAACTGTAGCCACTTTGCTGCAAGGCTGTGTGAGCAAGTGGACACAACATGGAACTCTGTTGCTGGACACAGATTTTTATTTCAAATGATCTAAGGTAGAAAAATTGTAGCAGACAGTGGAAACCACTTAGATTCCTTTAAAAAGAGCTCCCACACATTCTTTTGATTAAAATACCAGAAGTCTGGGGAAGTGATCTTATTTCTTACAGTCGAACTGTTAGCCTTCACTGAGATTGCAAAGAAAATGAGCCTGGTCCCTCGTGCTGAAAGCGGTAGCCTAAATATCACCACCAAATCAAGGAAGAGCCTTGCACCTCACAAGCTCACTTTCTGCTTTTCTAATGATCTGGTTCCATCAAATTGGCTGACGCATTTTGGGAGACTGTGGCTTGTGTGTTTTCTCAAGAGCTCTCTCCCTCTCCCATGTCCCAGCTGTCAGACTTGCTTTCCTTGGCTGCAAGTGTTTTGTCCCCTTGCAAACTGTTCCTAGGAAAAAGGAGTGCAGATAAAAGCCATTCCTATCCCACCGACTCTCCTTTCACCTGAGCGTGTTTAAATTTTGCACACTTAGATCTTGCTGATTGAATGCAAATCCTGTCTGGCCCAGACAACCAGCGGTGCCCTGCTCTGCCCTGGGCTTGCCCTTAGGTCCCTGCAGTAACCAGAACAAATGCTGCACTGAGGCACACCTAGTGAGTGACCTTAGAAAGCACTCAGACATTTGCATTTTATTGCAGAAATAAAAATAAAAGTAAAAATCTGTGGGATGTGGTGTGGAGTATCTCTTATCAACAAGCTCCACAAAAGCTCCTTCTTTTGTTTATAAGGAACTGCAGACCAGAGATGCCTGGATTTGCAGACAGGAAGGGTGAGGGGGGAAAACACCCCCACTTGTTTTCTCCTTTGAGCAACAATATTTCTCTTAACCTTAACCAAAGAAGGTAGTGAAGCCACTTGGCAAACAGACTTGTGTTAAGTACCTTGGCTGGAAATGTTTATGCTTGTTCCTGTTAACACACACAGTGCTCTGCTCTGTGTGCACTGAGGGGAGGGAAGGGAGAGAAGGACTCACCACCCCATGTGCCACTCCCCTTGCAGCCCAGCACACCTCTACACTGCATGTCTGGGCAGGAGTTTGCCCACAGACAGTAACTGCTGCCTGCAGGGAGGGAGGTTGGATTCAGCTGCCCACCTCTCCTCCTGCCTCTCTCTTAGCTGTGCCAAACATGGCCTCTCAAGAGGGACCACCATCACCTGCCAGGGTAGATGAGCTTCGTCACTTGGAAAGAAGATGGCTAAGCTGTGGATCCCCAGTGAAGCCCAGGCCACAGTATGGCTATGGCAGTGCAGGATGTCCTAGCCACAGAGACCCAACTGGTCATTGACTTTCTGCAAATGATTCTTGTACCACACTCTGGAAGGCATTTGAGATGCAGAGCTGGAGAAGCACAACCTATTGACTTCCTGCTATACTCTCGCACTAAAACTCACCATCTCCAACCGTGCCGAGTTTCATTTGCTTTAGGAGAAGGTGGCTCTACCATATGTGGCCTACTCCCTCAGGGCACACATTTCCAGCTGTAGATTATTTGCCTTTGACTATCCCACCTCCTACCTCAGCTGAGCTCCTCGTACCTTCTGAAAGGATATACCTGTATCAAACACCTACATGGAGGCACCAGTAATGTGATGGTCCCTCGGCAGCCTACACAGAATACAGAATAGCCAGGTTGGAAAAGACCTTCGAGATCATCAAGTCCAACCTATCGCCCAACACCATCTAATCAACTAAACCATGGCACTAAGTGCCTCATCCCGTTCCTAGGTGTAGTGGGTGCCCTTGTTTTAAAAGTTGAGATGCAGGGCTCTGACTAGGACACTGAGAGACTTTTCACCTGATCAGGATTTTAGTTAGGTTGCATCACAATTTCAACAAATCCTACCTCTGAGAACACTCAACGTGGAGATTTTGTACCATAGCCAGATCAGACCAAGCTCATCAGCAAAGCTGAAGAAGCTTTGGCTTTTGCAATGGAAAGCAATCTTTGCAGGGAGCTTTGATCTGAACAGGGATGAACTTATTAAGAGTCAAAAACCCTGTGAGGTGTGAATCCTGCACCAGGCCAGGCAAATAGGTCTGCTCAAAGTGGACCAGAGCCTTGATGCACACAGAGCCACAAGTGTGACTGGCAATTGAAAATGGTGAATTTCTGTAAAGAACTGAGATTCTGAAAAGAATATTAAGTAAATACAATACTAGAGTTTTTGTTATAGACACTGAGTAAAGCAAAACTAATTGAGGTATGAAGATGTTCAAAGGTAGCATAAATTAAAGCAAAATTTTCTGTTGCATTGGTCTTGCTGGAATAGTAGTATCATCTGTTTAGTAAGGTGGAATGTTTCCATCAAATATATGCTGTGGAAAAGCCAGATGCCATTAGTGATTATTTAGTTAATTAAATTACCTCTTTCCCCACTTTGTGATATAACTACTTCTTTTATTAACAAAATGTGGCTGACTCAGGGCCCATATGTGGTGTAATACTTACTTGAGATGAGATGCTAGCCTAAGGCAGCAGTTTGGACTTGTGGTGGACTTGCAGTGGAGAAGTTGTTTCTACCTCTGGAGAATCCTGTTCTCCTGGTCACCCAATTAAATGCTGTACTGGGATACAGTTAGTGAGTCACTTTCACTGTTTCTTAGTGGATGGGGTTTGGTTTCTGCTTTTGCTGCTTGCAGGATGAAATATGAGTAGAAAGGCTTTTATGTGACATTCTGTGTTATTGTTTGGAAGTTATTTGTGAAGAAGGAAAAGGCAGTCTCCAAATAACAGAAGATTTTGGCAGATTTCCATCTGCAGTGGAAATTTAGGACTTCTGAGCTCTCGTTTCCTTTGGAAATATGAATCAGCGTGTGCTGCCCTGAATATGAGCCCAAGACATGTTTTTGTGTCTGCCCGGTATCTGCAGCAGAGCTGCCTTGCATCTTATCTGGTCACAAGAATAATATCAAGTACAAAAATTGGTAGAGTGGACCTGGTGAAAAAACTGTGTATATTGTTATGAAAGCAAATTTGTGAGAATCTTCTTGTTTTGACTGTGAGGTTATGTAATTGTACTCTTTCAATTACAGCAGTAGGGTCTGTGTGATTAACTTCTGGGAAAATAGGGGAGAGGAAAGAGTGCGGTGGGGGGAGGCTAGAAGGGAAATTGTGGAGTCTAACCTAAAATGATCTTATAAAATAAGATTAGATTGGCAGTTGCTTAATAGCCAGTTGGTGATGTACGGTATTAAAATCTACCACATGAAGTTCTTGATTTATGGAAAACTGTTCAATAGTACAACACAAACCTTAGCTCAGGAAATGGAATTCTAAAATCCTATCTTTAAGCAGGCTAAAAACACTGAGAAAGTGTTTTACTAGAGTTTAGTTACATCCAGACTAGCACATTTCTTTTGAAAAGGTGACACAATAAAGAAGAAACAGCTGTAAAATGATCACATCAGTAGACTGCTGGGCATAGTCTTTAGAAGTCTTTAATGCTTCTGCTTTTTTTAACTGTTACAGGTCCTTTTTCATACATTTAAAGGGCAAAAGTCTGGCTAATCAGTACGAGGTATTATTTCAGGTGAAAGATTAACGAAATGCTCTCAGGAGACTTTGTATGTGCCTGAATTTCTCTATGTGCTTTGCCAAAGTCAGATAGTAAATGTGTCAGTTCTAGATTGTTTAATATTTGAGCAGGTGACAGTGTCTTCCAGCAGCCCATAAAAGGTCACCGTGAAGGCAGAACAAGAATATGGTTTCCTAGTTTTCTCTCCAGGCCAGTGTATTCACTCGTCCTTTGTCAGTACTGTGCCTGGCATGAAGTAGTATAGTATAGCATAGTATAGTATTACCAAGGTTGGAAGAGACCTTGAAGATCATCGAGTCCAACCTGTAACCACAAACCTCACAACTAGACCATGGCACCAAGTGCCACATCCAGTCCCCTCTTGAACGCCTCCAGGGACGGCGACTCAACCACCTCCCCGGGCAGCCCATTCCAATGACGAATCACTCTCTCGGTGAAGAACTTTCTCCTCACCTCGAGCCTAAACTTCCCCTGTTGCAGCTTGAGACTGTGTCCCCTTGTTCTGGTGCTGGCTGCCAGGGAGAAGAGGCCAACCCCTTCCTGGCTACAAACACCTTTCAGGTAGTTGTAGAGAGCAATGAGGTCGCCCCTGAGCCTCCTCTTCTCCAGGCTAAACAACCCCAGCTCCCTCAGCCTCTCCTCATAGGGCTTGTGCTCGAGGCCTCTCACCAGCCTTGTTGCCCTTCTCTGGACACGTTCAAGTGTCTCGATGTCCTTCTTAAACTGAGGGGCCCAGAACTGGACACAGTACTCAATGTGTGGCCTAATCAAAGCAGAGTACAGGGGCACAATGACCTCCCTGCTCCTGCTGGCCACACTATTCCTAATGCAGGCCAGGATGCCGTTGGCCCTCTTGGCCACCTGGGCACACTGCAGATATGGCCAGCTTGTTCTACAGGTCTATCCTATTTAGCCACCATCCTTGCTCTGGAGTGACCTCAGCCAGTCCATAGGGTCTATAATAATAGATTGTGGTATGCTCTCAGTGTTGTTGGTTATTTGTGCCACTTCATCAGGTGACTCTTTCATAGCTCTTGTTCTGCCTCCCTTGACTCTAGTTCCATGTTTTTTCTGTTCTTTTCTTCCCATCAAAAAGCATGCCTTGGAGCAGAAAGGTTTTTCTGGTTTATTTTTAACAGTGAACCTAATGAAGGTTTGAATGCTTAGCTTTGTGACTTCAATTTTGTTTTGAATATTTGTGTTTAAATTAAAAAAAGAAAAAAAAGGAAGAAAATCCAGGAAGATTTTGTGACACAAACTCATTACAAAATCATGAACACCATCAAGTGAGAGATGCTGTTTCTTCACTAATAGTGAAATGTCATCAGAAGTTCCTCTTTCCTTGCCAAGTACCCCCTGCCAGGTGTGTGCATCTCATAAATTCAGCTTGGGACCCTTCTCAGTTGTCCAGCATCCAGGCCTCTGCTTCACCTTCTGTGCCCCTGGCTGCTAGCTCCCATGCTAAAATCATTTTGTCAGCTGGTCTATGAGCTGCTGCATGGCTGTGCTGGGATGTGGTAGTTTCGGGCTGTGCCTGGAAAATTTTCCATAGATCTTGAACAGAAAGTGGTAGAATGTAAATAAATCACCATTGGATATAAAAAAGAAAATAATGATAAGGTCTAAATAATGCCATTGGACAGATAACAAACAAGCTAGTTGTGTAGGCTAACTTTCTCCTCTTTTTGGTTTCTTTGCTCTACCAGATACAAGCTCTGGCTTCTGCTGGCTTTTCTGACCTTGGCTGCATTGCTTTGTTGTGGCTGAGTATCTAACAAACAACTCTGCTCTTTCTCTTATCTCATGTGCAGGGCAGTAGGGAAGGGATCAGGGAAGGTGAAGCTATTATTAGCCCCCTGGTTTGTCCAGGGCGGTTCTTGTGCTATGTGTAAATTGTAAATACCTGTAAATATTGTCTATTTTGTACATATTCACTGCATTTCATTTTAGATTGTAGTTTTGCTTGTAGATACCGCTTCATTCATTTGCTTCCAACTGAGTTAGTCCGGCAATTTTATGTTGGTGGGAATTTTCAACCCACCACATGGGAAATGGAGCCTATGGACTGAGAGGCATGAAATGGGAAAAGAAAGTGCCCTTGCACATAAAATGCTTTAAGGCACAGGCATCTGAGCTGATGTACTCTCTCCTCTGTTAGAAAATGCATCCCTGGAGACAAAAGCCATTCAGGGATTCTGGGCTTCAATGTCCAGTCTTCAAAGAGAAAACTGAGCGGATTGCAGGCATCTACTAGGCACAGCCAGAGGTCCCTCACATTACTGAAACTAGGACTGAATAAAGGAAGAAGTGTCCTGAACAAGTAAGAATCTGAAGCCCTCAGTAACACTCCTGGTAACACCTCTGCTCCAAACATTTGGTTTCATCTGAAGTAGTGAAACACCCAAGAGGATACACTGATTAGTCCCTAAACCACCAGAAAGTCCCATGGTACCACTCCCTCCAAGGAAATTTGTAAAGATAACCAGACACCAGAGGACTTGATGCTGGGATGGGATATGGACAGAGCATGTGCACAGCTCTATTAAAATGGCTGCACTCATTTGGCATCATGCTTGACATTGCAAAACTATGTGCAACTACCATGAGGCATGGATTAACACCTGCACTGAGGGATTTAGTTCTCCTATTGTGTGTGCAGCAATTTGTTTTCCCTGCCAAACTGGCATTTACTCAGACTTGCCCAGCCAACTCCATGTGGTATCCACAGCATGGATTCTCATGCACAGATACTTTTTCTCTACAATTTCTCATTTCATGACCATTGACTACATTAATTCCCCCATACCCACTGCCAAACTGCTGCTCAGCCTCTCTCACAGAATCAAAGAATAGTAGGAATTGGAAGGGACATCTGCAGATCATCTAGTCCAGCCTTCCTGCTAAGGTGAGTTCACCTAGAGGAGGTTGCCTAGGATCATGTCCTGGAGGGGTTTTAAATATCTGTTGGGAAGGAGACTCCACAATTTCTCTGGGAAGCCTGTTCCAGTGCTCTGTCATCCTCAAATGGAACAAGTTTTTCCTTATAGTCAGATAGAGCTTTATGTGATACAGGTTTTGTGCCCACTGCTCCTTGTACTCTTGTAGGACACCACTGAAAGATCCAGTCCCATCTTCTTGACACCCAGGCAGAAAGGGACCTGGGGGTACTGGTGGATAGTAGGCTGAACATGAGCCAGCAGTGAGCCCAGGTGACCAAGAAGGCCAATGGCATCCTGGCCTGTATCAGGAACAGTGTGGCCAGCAGGAGCAGGGAAGTCATTCTGCCCCTGTACTCAGCACTAGTTTTAGGCCACACCTTGAATCCTGTGTCCAGCCCTGGGCCACTCAGTTTAGGAAAGATGTTGAGTTGCTGGAACGTGTCCAGAGAAGGGCAACAAGGTTGGTGAGGGGTTTGGAGCACAAGGCCTATGAGGAGAGGCTGAGGGAGCTGGGGTTGCTTAGCCTGGAGAAGAGGAGGCCCAGGGCAGACCATACTGCTGTCTACAACTACCTGAAGGGAGGTTGTAGCCAGGTGGGGGTTGGTTTGTTCTCCCGTGCAACCAGCACCAGAACAAGAGGACACAGTCTCTGGCTGTGCCAGGGGAGGTTTAGGCTGGATGTTAGGAAGAAGTTCTTCATAGAAAGAGTGATTGGCCATTGGAATAGTCTGCCTAGGGAGGTGGTGAAGTCACCATCACTGGAGGTGTTTAGGAAGAGACTGGATGGGGCACCTGGTGCCATGATTTAGTTGATTAGATGGTGTTGGGTGATAGGTTGGACTTGATGATCTTGAAGGTCTTTTCCAACCTGGTTAATTCTATTCTATTCTATTCTATTCTATTCTATTCTATTCTATTCTATTCTATTCTATTCTATTCTATTCTAGTCTAGTCTAGTCTAGTCTAGTCTAGTCTAGTCTAGTCTAGTCATAACAATTGGTAAGATCTCTCTCAGTCTTTTCTGCATGCTAACAAACTCCAGGTCTCTCAACCTTTCCTTGTAAGAGAGATGTTCCAAATCATCTTTGTGGCCCTTCATCGGACTCTCTCCAGTAGTTCCCTGTCTCTCTTGAACTGTGGAGCCCAGAACTAGACACAGTACTGCAGGGCTGGCCTCATGAGCACAGAGTAGAGGGGAGGAGAACATCCCTTGACCTGCTGGACACACTATTCTTAATAGGTATGAATGAATGTGTCCTCATAGGCAATACAATATAATACAATACAATACAATACAATACAATACACCAGCTTGGAAGAGACCTTCAAGATCATCGCGTCCAACCCATCAACTAATCCAACCCACCCAACAACTAAACCATGCAGCCAAGCACCCTATCAAGTCTCCTCCTGAACACCTCCAATGAATGTGCCCCAAGATACTATTTCCCTTCTTGGCCACAAGGGCACATTACTGGCTCCTTGACTTATTGTCTGCCAGGAGTCACAGGTCCTTCTCCATAGAGCTGCTCTCCAGCAGGTCATCCCCTAACCTGCACTAGCTCATGGGATTATTTCTCCCTAGGTGCAGGACCCTATATTTGCCATTGCTCAGCTTCATTAGGTTCCTCTTTAGCCAACTCTCCAGCCTGTTCAGGTCTTTCTGAATGGCATCATAGACTTCTGGTGTCTCAGCCTCTCCTCCCAGTTTTGTATCATCAGCAAACTTGCTGAAGGTGCACTCTATCCTTTCTTCCATGTCCCTCATGAGTATGTTGAACAAGACTGGAACAAGTACTCACTCCTGGGGAGCATTGCTAGCTACAGGCTTCCAACTAGATTTACCTCCCAATTGCACCACCCCCTGAAATCATATGTGCTAGAAGGCTAAAGATTTAAAATCTTAAGTCTCATCAGTGTGAATTCCAAAATCATCAGCTTGAGTGATTTGCACTTCAGTCTCCTCCTCTCACCCATCCACCAACCGCAGCTGGTTTTACTAGATCTCCTTTCCCCTCCTGCTGCAGGGACTTGTGATAATGAGATGGATTGTATCTCTGTAAATGTGACTGAAGTTGTGATTGTAGCACAACTGCTAAAATAATTAGAAGAGGTAAATTTGCCTTAGAATCCTCATCACATGCTATAGGGAAGCTCCCCTCACCCATCTCAGTGCTCACAAGGCAGACCAGGGTACAAAACCTGTTCGAACAGAGGTATTTTAAGACATTGGCTGCATACCAATTACTGCTGAGTCCTATTCATTTTGCAGTACATTCTCTGCTGCTATGTAGGAGTAATCAAAGAAAGCTAAAAGCAAAGCGGAGATAACAATCTATCCTGGTGTGAGTATTAGAAGATGAAAGAGCTTTGTTATTAATGCCCAAATAACAGGCTTTCTATTCCCATCCTTGCACCAGCTGCAATGGAACCACACTAGCAAATAGCAGCATGCCGCACCCTCCAGATTTTCTGCAAAGGAGGACCACCTCTGGGGGACTGTCCACCAGGCAGAAACCTGTAAGGATGACTGAAGCATTATTCTGAAGCAGCATTATTCTTATCTGGGCCTTGGCAAAAGTGAAAAAGATCTCAGCACTGTAACCTCTGCCCTTGTATAAAGGAGGGAAGACAGAAGGCTTATAGCACAAAACAGGGATTGCAGAGATACTGTCCAATTTCCAGGTGTAAACAAGAGCTAAAAAGGAGGGCTGTTCTGCCATGCCTTATGTTTTCCTGGAATCCTGAATATTTTAAAGCAGTGTCAGAGTCTGTCCTTTGCAACCTGCTGGCAGATTCTTCAACAAAACTGGCAGCTATCTGTGAAAGCCTCCACCCTCAGTGTTTTCCATCTGGCCCCGTGCAGTCTAGTCCTGCAGTTCTTGGACTCCCTTTGTGTATCTTTCTGGCTGCAGGTCCCCCAGTAGACACACCTCTTCCCAGTCTGCCTCATAGCTCTGGACTGTTCTGGTTCTAGTAATTGGCCAGAGCCAGACAATCTTCATAGTAAATAGCTGTAAATAATGATTCATTGTGGTTTAGATTAATGAATTTTTCAGAGCTTCTAGGTTAAAATCTTGGAAACAAAGAACTCAAAGAGAAAATAAATTTTGGCAGTAGGATTCCTTGTAAACAACTTCAAAATTTCTAATCCATGTTTCAGCTCTGAGATCCAAGAATCCAGATTTCATAGAGTTGTCCTCCCTCTTCGGGGATTTCTGGGCTCTGGATATTTCCTCTGGAACTTACTATCTTCATTGAAGCCCTGGGTTTTACTCCAGCTCTACTACAAAGCCACTGCAGGATTTTCCTGAGGGAAAATCTCTTGGATGCTTGGGAGTTAACTCCCTCCTTCACTTCATATCTGTTCTTGAAGGGGCTGCTGCCTCTCTGCTTTGTGAATGGCTCTGCTGCATGTGAATCAGTTCCTTCCCTTACTTGAAACCACCTCAAACTGACTCCTACCTAAGCTGAATTATTTAATTCACTTTCTTGTTCCTCATTTTGGGGGTGGGGAGAAGGGAGAGGGTGGATAATAATATAAAATATAACAGATTTAAAAAACATTTGTTGTATATTGCCACAAAGTCTCATGACCTCCAGTTCATTACCAACTTCCTCTAGGAACCAACCCTGCGTTTCAGCCATCTTGTTTGATTGAGCAAAGATCAGACCTACCTATCTAGCATCAGAATGGTGGCCATGAACTTGGAAAGAGGCTTGCTACAACTGTAGCAACTGAGAGGCAAACTGTGAGACTGGAGAACCAAGACTTAATCTATTTCTCTGCATATACAAAAGTCCCCATACAGGAATCAGCGTTTCGATCAGACCAAACATTGATCCTTTTGCCTGCTGAGAAATGGGTAGCACTTTGGAGTGAAGCCATAACATTCTGAGAGGAATTCTGGCTATATATCATGATCACCATTCACAAATTTGCACTTTTGATCCTTTTTATGTTGATGTGATGTTGCCAGTGTTGTTTTTCCCTTTGTTGTTCTAAATCAGCAAATGGATACTGTACTCATCAGGCAGAAAAACTCAGCAGAGGGACGTCTTCATCTGTCAAACACAAATCATCTCTAACTCCTTTCAGTTAGCATTTTTATAGAAGGACTTCCTTGCTACAGGAAAGATCTGAGACACAGTCATCCTCTAACCTCAATATTAGACTTCTATGACTCTGTTCCTTTGACAGACTTCATCAGCTTGAAGAAACCCCAGCCACACCCCCGATTTGTCTCTTCCTCCTGACGGCCGTAGCCATTTCACCCCCGGCTGACAGCCTGGCCCTTCCCCTCTTTCGACCTTCCAAAAGTGCACTCTGCTGCTGCTTTGCCGTGACTCTGGGTACAGTTAAGCCGCTCCTCTCCTGCGGCCTCTCATCCAGGGGCAACCCGAGGGAGAGGGACGCTGCCTGTTCAGGACGAGAAGGGGCTCATTGCTCCGATCCGGGCGCTGCGGCCCCCGCCCCCGGGCACGAACGGCACTTCCCGGGTCTGCGCCTGCAGCACCATGGAGAGAGGAGCTCCCTCCCGCAGGCGCCAGTGGGCAGGCAGCGGGCAGGCAGAGGGCAGGGGGCAAGCAGTGGATGGAGAGCAGGTAGGGAGCGGGCAGACTGCAAGCAGCGAACGGGGGCAAGCAGTGGGCAGTCAGCAGGCAGGGAGTAAATAGCGAGCACGGAGCAAGCAGTGCACGGAAAGTAGGCAGGGAATGGACAGTGGGAAATGGGCAGGGCTTAGGCAGGGCATGGGGTTCTGATAGACTGTGGGGAGCAATCAGGTAGCAGAGAGTGGGAGAGCATTCTCTGAGTCTAGCCCTCAGACTGGCTTTCACATAACCCCACTTGTGACGGGTACCGAGCAGTGGTGTTGGATGCTGGGGGATTTAGCACTGTTTCCCCCTCATAGGCTCAGGAGAAGCCTGGCCTTGGCTGTTACACAGATATCTGTCTGGCTTATTGTTAACTGGCAATGTGTTTTCCCTAGCAGTAAGTTTCCATCTAGTGAGCAAAGCTCTCCTGTCTGTCCTTTCCTGCTCTAGGTTGAGCCTTCTCAGAAAGTTGCTGATCTCACGCTGAAGCATTGATCTCCACATCCTAATGAATTCAAATAGTGGTTTGACTATGCAAAGCTGTTTTGGATACAGGTGCTGCAATAGTAGTTGCCTTGTTTCAACTTCCTTCCACTCCTTAGCTGCATTACAATGGCAGGTTCATGAAATGGCAGCTCTTAATCTGCCTGCTGATGTGATCCAAAATGCCTGGGCATTGCCCTTTCTATTGTCATAACACTACTTGCCCCACCTGATCTATTAAAACAGGCACTAGCAAGATTAAGAGATGCCAGCAGAATATCTTATGCTCAAATAACCAAAGGCTCAAAGAAGCACATCTATTCCACCTTCTGGTACACCCTTCTGAATGCATAGCATGAAAAAACAGAGTCATGATAAAAAGGAGAGGAATGAGAAGTAAATGTGGAGCCTATGGAGCACTGAGTTATCCAGGGACAGGATGGATGGAAACTCTGCTACGAGAAGTCAGTATCCTTCTGGAGTCTGCAACAGCTCTGACTCCAATGGTATCAGGAGTTTAAGTTCATATGGTCAGCCTTTGAAGGATCTTTATGAGACTTTCTTACTGATAAGGACTGAGAGGTTAATTAGAGTTTAGTGATTTGGTTAAGCAATATTGTCTCTTTGTTAGTTTTAATTTCTGGCACTTATTGACTGGGTGAGTTTAAAGATCATAAAATTTCCACAAGTATATCATGTGCACTGATAATCATAACCAAGTTAACTGAAGAGATGATGTTCCCAGATAATATTTAGCTTGATCTGTGTCAGATCTGATGAATGACTTTACTGCATACTTCTCCCAAAGCAGCTGATTTAATAAAAGATATTGCTTCTTCCCACAAACATTGCCTTAAATGACTGTAGCTACAACACTATTACAACTTGTGCTACACTAAATACATTGCACTCCTCCAGGATCTTTCATCTGAATGTTTCCATCACTGCAGCAGAGTACACTGTGGCTGTGCACGGGAATGTACATTTGGCAACAGCCCACCTAGCTTGGATACGTTAGTAGTGTGGCCATGTGAACCCAGACTCCCAGAAATATTAACACCTCAAGATCTGTAGGTGGGCTGGGTTGCAGCAGCTGTGCTCTTACTTGTCTGTTCCCCTGTTAGCATAACTAGTCCTTTAGCTGAAAGTCAGTTTTAGCAAATACCTACATACTGCCCCTGACTGCAGAGTACTCCTGCTCAGAGAAAGACCTCTGTAGTATTTTTTTTTTTTTTTCATTTACTGTGATTTAAACAGGAAAAACAATCTTAAAACTTCATAGGGCTTTTGCAGAAGCATTTCCTGTGGAAATCTCCCAAAACTGCAATTGAAACTCGAACGATCAAATTAATCTGCTTTGGAGCAGAATTGACTTATGTTATTTACTGTTATTGCTTTCTATGAGGTAACCTGAAGATAGATACCTAAGAATGAAGGGAGGAGCTTGTGTAGCAGTTATTTTTGGCTATATGGCAAAGTGCATATAGGCTCCATAAAATTATAAACATGTGGAAGAACAAGTTATATTGCCAGCCTACCCCGATGTCACTATGCCAGTAATTATGGTGCATTGAAACTCTTAAGACAGAGATGGGAGTTCATTGCTTCTTTAATATGAGCATTTTATTGCTTTACAATTTAGGATGAAGTGACAGTGCAAAACTCTTCCCCTGTTGAACTCTTGTTTTCCTTGGATTACCAGGCGATTACGTTTAGCAGGTTTTCCAGACAAAATACCTCACTCCTTCCCTGTTGTGTTTATGCTATGTGTAACATTATCCTCTGCTGGTGTGTGCACTGGTAGGTTAAAATTAGACTTCCTAAATGCCAGTACAGCAACTTGCTACACTCTAACAAGAGCATGGTAATTTCATTTGTTGTGAATTTCTTGTCCATGTTACCCTAAACAACAAATAGGCAAAAATCTTACTCAAAAGCCTAAGTGTATATTTTAAGGATGAACAATGATGTGTATTTTGTTATTGCAATTACAGTCCCCAGTGATTCAAAATAATAGTAACAATACAGTGTCAAATGGATTACAGCTGATAATTCTGAAAGCAGCTTTTGTACTACTAATAAGAGCAATAAGGGTAGTTTCATGTTACTAAAGTACTTTATATTACTTTAAACAAGTTTGATCATATGTGCCTGAGAAAAAGAGTTCTTGTTTTTTTTCCTTTCTCAGCAGGACTAATACATATGTAGTTATTCGAAAAGATATCGTATTAATTTTTAAAGCACATGTGTGGATTTACATGCCTTTTAAGTAATTTTTGATGAACAGCATTCTTTAAAATAAGTGAAACTATTCTCATCCATTCATGTCCCTCACATGTGATTTGAGATGTTGTTTACTGCTATTTTACAAAAATGGTGCTGAGTTTTGTCTCAGAATCCCCTGTGTATATAGGAATCAACCTGTATGTCCCAGCACACAGTGTATTCCTGTGTCTATAGGTAGTGTGTGAGATGTGTGCTACAGTGTTTATGCAATATGGTAACAACTGTGCAACACTACGTTTTGTACTTGCTTGTTAACATCTTAGAAATGTGCTTCTTTCTGTCTCCTAAAAGTCTTGCAAGACTAGTTCTGTCTAGCCTGGATTTCTTTTCTAGTTCCCTAAAATAGCAGCATTTTAATTCCCGTTTTCCTACTCTAGCCTGACTCCATCTTGCTCATAAGCTGCCCACATGCAGGAGAGAGCAGTCCCTCTGCCCTTGTCCTTGTGAGCGTTTATAGATAGTTTCACTGAAAATACTACCTGCAACAAATAGAAAACAAACTTCTTCATTTATTGGTTTACACACAGAGCACAAAAAGAAAACTCATTGCATAGTGAACTTCTAGCTAGAGCCTGCCTCTGAGAAAACCCGTTCCTGATATAAGGCAAGAAGACCTTTTTGTTTTCATGCTCTGATAGACAGCTTCCAAACCCAACACTTTTGGTTAAAATGGACATCCTGAAATAGCACACCTTTGGTCATTAAAGATAAAATATTAGCCTGTGATACAGCAAGTATATGCACACTTACTTAATTCCCAGCATATGGACATTTGCAAAGTATTTGTGGGCACAGTTCTGTGCTATCCTATTTTCTTAGATACTAAAAGGAGTCGTGATAGCTGTCACAGATATGTTTCCTTGTCTATCCAGCTAGGAGGATGCTTATTTACACAGGAAAATTAGAGCTGGAGACAGTTTTTAGTCCATCTCTCTGCTAACACTGGTTTGCTACTGATAGCATATTTACTGGAACTCTGTTCAGTATACTTATTGCCTATTTCCAACCACTCAGAAGAGTTTACTGTCTTTCTTGGAATACATATAATTTCTGCAGAGTTGTTTCTGATATTCTGCCTACAATATCCTTTACTTACACTCATCACAATGCTTTAATCATAATCTCTTAGACAAGCCAAGATAATATATTTCTCCTCAGGCCCACATCTTTGCAATACACATAGCTCTTCATATGATCCAGTTAAATTACACTCACTTACCTTCTACTTTGAAGATAGTCAGGTGAGGTCTGCAGTGAAAAGCACCCAGTGCATTGCCAGCACAGTTCATCCAAAGACCCTGGAAAACCCAGGTTGCAGTGATAACAGATGATGCTCGACTTGTGACTTTCCACTCATTTGATGCGGTAGCAGCAATAGCAGCCCCCAGCCCACAGAAACAAAATACGAAAGCTATAATCTGTATTCCTAGCATGTTTCTCTGTAACCCAGGGACTTAGCAATGCCACTGCATGGAGAGAAAAGTGCTTCAGTCATGTGAGTAAGCAAAAAGGCATAACATAAGCAAATTGTGCTTGAACAAGCTCAGAAACACTTGCTACAGAAAGTTAATGTGGCTGAAAGAAATGGTCATGCTTGAGTAATTTAAGAAAGGCCCTAGGCACTGCAGATGTTTAGAAAGAGAGTCAAGGTACAACTTTGCAGCAGCTAATTAGTAGTACTTACTTATTAATTTCTAATTGTAAAAACTAATTAAAATGTTTTCATATTTTTTTCAATTAAGGTATTCCAGTTAATGCTTAATTTTTAGTTAATTGGAAACTTACAACCGTTGCATCTAACAAAGTGAGTTCAGAGTCCAAACTGTACAGCGGTATTTAACGGATTACCATAACATTTAGGCGGATCACACAACACTTGAAAATAAATTTTTAAAAGGCTGTGAGATTATTTCAGCCAGCAGTCAGCATAAAAAAAGTACTGATTCTTATAGTATGTCTATTCTGCATGACAAACATAGCACAGAAACATCTGTCCCACCAACGACTGAGCTCCTGCAACCTCCTGACATGAAAAATCCTAAAAGAAAATCACTGATTTAATAAAACATCATCTTTAAAGTACCAGGCACTGACAGCACCACACTGAAACAGCTAATCTACTTCCAGTTTCTGGTGTGGGACATGGTTTTGAAGACTCTTTTAAGTTGTCAACTTCCAGCTTTATTCATGCCTCTTAATTTCTAGTCCTTTCGACTCCTCTGAAGAAGGAGTGTGCATCTCTTCTCTTTGGTGTTACTATATGCCATTTAGTGGCATGAGATCACCTTGGGTACTGAACACACACACACAGACACACACACACATCACTCTTGACAATAAGAGTAGTTTATTTTTTTCCCTTTGGGTGCTTCCAGTGTTACTTTTCCCAGCTACAGGCTGTGATAAACACCACACTGAACTTCAGCATCTGAATTTTTCTGTTGTCTTTTCAGAGCTCAAGGAGGGGTAATCACAGATGGTAAAACATCACTGACATTCCATGTAAAGTACAAGAGGAATTTTACCAAGACTGTCCTGTTGAACCATCACCTGATACTTTCAGTTTAACTAGCTTTTAGCTTAGCACTGACACATAGGATCCAAAAGTATGATTATACTGAACAGCAAATTGCACTACAAGAAGGAATTAATTTTCAGAATAATTAGTAGGCTCACACCCCACACATCAAAGACAAATAGAGAGCTTTTTATTAACATAGTCAGTTTGAGAGACACGGAAAGTGGTGTTGCTACACAGGAATGCTATAATATAGCAGGTTGTTTTAATGATGAGGGCAGTATTACACAGACAGGAAGACAGTTTTCCTTGCTGTCAAATGATGCAGTAACATATTTTTGTTATGCCAAGGTTCAATCTTCATGTAATCCCTCATGTATCTTTTCACTAAATTGGAAAGTATAGAGAAGAATACAGAAACTTTGAAGCAGATTCCTGAGATCTGGTATATTTTTGTTCCATCTCTGCTGTACAGAATGGTGGTGGTGGTGGTGATGGTTGCTTTCTTTCTCTCTGTGTGTGTATTTGTTAGTCAAAGTCTGTGTGTGCTTACAGAGGAGACTGATAGATATCATTAGGTACCTTGTTTTTTAACCAGCCTAGTGACAGTGTTGTTTGCTGAGAGTTCAGAGAAGTTCAAAGACATGTCTTACATCTCATGCTAGATTCAGGCCTAGTTCTAGTGTTCTCCCTGATCCAAAAAAATCCCCAAACCAACCCTGAGAAGCTGCTCATTTTGGAAAAACCAAGGTGACTGGGTGCAAACACTGTCTCAACCCTCCTTGCTCTTCTTTTTGCTATGTATAGCAGCGTGCCTTATGAACATAGCCTGTGAGGAGCTACACAGGCTCAGCAGGATGGTTACCTGGTTGCTTCTTAGTGACCTGAGCCAAAGGCAGTGGTGCCTCCTGAAGAAAATCTCATTCCTTTAAACCAGTATTATGCTAGGAAGGGGCTTCTCATTTCTGTTTCTAGATAAATAGTAATACAATCTTCTGAGTCAATTCCCATTCTCACTCACTCACTGGATGATAGTATAAAAAGGCCCCAGCCAGTACAGGTTCACTCACGAGTGCCATGTTAGTGGGACACTGAAAGCCACTTACTTTGGTGGAAAGTCCCTGTAGGCACCACTTGAACTGTAGACTACACTTTTAGGGCTTAAGGAGGACTTGGTAGTTTCTTGGCCTTTATCCTGACTCCAGTGCATGGCTCTCTGGAATTTATGGTTACAAGCACTTCACCCTGCATTGTTTATAGGCAGTTAGTGTGTGAGTGATGAATAAATTAAACAGATACTTAAGTGATAAGAAAGAAGTAAGCAGTCCTGTTTACAACCCTCATTTCTTCTATAAACTGTCAGGAAGTAAGTTAATCAGTCATTTAAGATGTTCAAGGCAAAGTTGAAAGTTAACTTGTTATGGGGTTTTCCATTATATCAAAACTTCTTTTCTCTGTTACTGAACAGACAAAGTTGGAAAACAGATGTGAGTTTAAGTATAGAGCTGGAAGAGGCAAAACAGCTACAGGCCTTTGTGGAACCGTTTCCCCCAAATCCACAAATATGCTAGCTGGCTGTTGAACTGAACACTGTGTCTGTAACATGTAATATTTCTACTACAACAGATATTTTCTTTCTAAACCAGTCCAATGTCAGTTTATAAACACAGCTGACATTTTTGCAGCATGGCAAGAATGTTTATACAGGTAAGATGGAGCCTCCAGCTTGTGATTTCTACTTCAGCGTATGTTAATTGTAACCTACTAGTTGGAGGAGCTCCCAAGGTTGGTATGTTGGCTGATTGTGGTGGTTTAAGCCTTAAGTGGAGTTGAACCTACCAAAAAATAATCAATAATCTGGAGTCAGTTTGGAAGTAGGAGAAGTAAATTTTTTAACTATATATATATATATCAGTAACAGGGGGATTTACAAGGGTAAGGAATAAGGATGAATAAGAGAATATACTAAACTAAATTTGGATGGCCTTGTACCTCCCTTGATGTATGTGGATTTCAGTCCTTTAGAGAAACTTGGATGCAGCAGGGAGAAGATCCGGCCCAGCCACATGGCAGAACCAGGAGGCTGGCAGCAGCGGTGGCTCCTTTCAAACAGGGGAGGCAGGAGCGAAGAGAAAGACTGCCTGCCAACCCCTTTAGAGTCATGCTGGACAGGAAGGGGGTGTGGAAGTGACCAACTTAGACTTGGGTGACCTCTCCTCCCAGGAAGGGGAAACCACGTCCATCTGGAACAGGTTTCTTTTGTCCCCTGGGGGAAGCAGGGCTCTTGAAACCCTTCCCACCCCCTCAGGGTGGTGTAACCCAGCACACTGATACAGATCTGACTGTCCCTCCTGAGGACATACATACTTAGCTAAACTGAATTAACTGTGGGAACAGTTATGGCAATAGTTAAAAAGAAACACCACCACCACAACAAAAACTGCAAAACTAATCCAAACAAAACAAAAAAACACCACCACCAAAAGGTGTAAATCAATCCTAATGTTATCTGGATAAGAAAAAATTAGAGCTCTGCAAAGGAGGTAGCTAAGGCAACATGGAGAAAATGTGTCAGATGAGTAAGCAGTAATACCAAAGATATCCCTCTGCAGAGTGTGTGGCCAGTGCAAATGATCCTGAACACTGTTTAGCAAGCCACAAAAGGCCTAGACAACCATGGACAAGTTGGACAAACAGTAAAACTAGAAGTTACAGAGACAAAATAAGTGACTGAAGACCTCTAGAGAAGCTGAAAAAATAAAAGCATTGTGTAACTAGGTGAAGAAATCAAAAAAGCCCTGAGACATCACTACTCAACACATACAAGGACTAAGCTGTATGTCAATATGCCTAGGCCAATAACGAAACCACCATAAGTTCCTGGGAACTGACAATAAAGAATGAGGCATTGTTGCAATTAGGAAGGGGTATTCCAGTTGAGGGACAAATCCTGCTGTGTCTTCCAGATGCATGGACCCTGGAAACACTAGTCGAACAAAGCAGAAGGCAGAGGCTGAAGGATCACCACTTAGAGAAGAATTAATGAAATGGCAAAGTCGAGGGAAAAGACAGTTTCACAGTTTGCTATGGCAGAAGGACAACACCAGGTTAGAGCTGTAGTATGTGGTCATTAGGTATGAAGCAGTTGTAGTTTGAAATGTTTGCAGCTCTCCCCATTACAAAGTGCTGGGTGACATGCACAAGTCAAGAAGGTAACCTTGGAGTCTTCTGCTCATTCCAAATCTCCAAATTTTTATTGAGCACTGCAGTCAAAATACAATGATATGGTTACAATATTAATATGATCCTATTTTTAATAGTACAGTTGTTATATTGAGGTAGAACAAAAAGGAAACTTCATATACTCATCATTAGAATAGACTAGACTAGACTAGACTAGACTAGACTAGACTAGACTAGACTAGAATAGAATAGAATAGAATAGAATTAACCTGTTTGGAAAATACTTTCAAGATCATCAAGTCCAACCTGTCATCCATCACTATCTAATCAACTAAACCATGGCACCAAGAGCCCCATCCAGACTCTTCCTAAACACCTCCAGTGATGGTGACTCCACCACCTCCCTGGGCAGCACATTCCAATGGCAAATCACTCTTTCTGTGAAGAACTTCTTCCTAACATCCAGCCTAAACCTCCCCTGGCGCAGCTTGAGACTGTGTCCTCTTGTTCTGGTGCTGGTTGCCTGGGAGAAGAGACCAATCCCCACCTGGCTACAACCTCCCTTCAGGGAGTTGTAGACAGCAATAAGGTTTTGAGCCCTGAGCCTCCTCTTCTCCAGGCTAAACAACCCCAGCTCCCACAGCCTCTCCTCATAGGGCTTGTGCTCCAAACCCCTCCCCAGCTTCGTTGCTCTTCTCTGGACACATTCCAGCAAGTCAACATCTTTCCTAAACTGAGGGGCCCAGAACTGGATACAGGACTCAAGGTGTGGCCTAAGCAGTGCTGAGTACAGGGGCAGAATGACTTCCCTGCTCCTGCTGGCCACACTGTTCCTGATACAGGCCAGGATGCCATTGGCCTTCTTGGCCAACTGGGTACACTGCTGGCTCATGTTCAGCTGGCTGTCAACCAGTGCCCCCAGGTCCCTTTCTGCCTGGCTGCTCTCCAGTCACTCTGACCCCAGCCTGTAGCACTGCATGGGGTTGTTGTGGCCAAACTGCAGAACCTGGCACTTGGACCTGTTAAATGCCACCATGTTGGACTCTGCCCATCTGTCCAGCCTTTCAAGGTCCCTCTGGAGAGCCCTTCTACCCTCTTAACAGATCAACTCCTGCCCCCAACTTGGTGTCATTTGACCTCCTTCCTCATGGAGATGTGGGGAGAGTCTCCCAGCCAGTGTGGTGTTGTGGGGAGGCAGGTGTCCATTTCAGCTGTGGTATTTATGTGCTTTTAAGATGGTTTGCCCTTGCTGGAGTTGCAGCGCCTGCTGTCTGGCAGCCCAGCTTGCACTGGGCTGTGGGTTGCTAACCTGGAGGCAGACCCTGTCCCTGATCTGCCAACTTGACTACCCGCCTTGACCTTGGACCTGTTTCATTGCTGTGGACTTTCCTGGTGGTCACTGGGCTGTGTCGGACTGGTTGCTGTCACTATGGACTGCTGCCCCCAAGGCTGCCCTGATCCCTGTCTGGGGCAGTGGGACGGGCTCCAGCTGGTGAACCCCTGCTGCCCCACAGCCAGTTCAGGCCACTCTGCCATGGGTCCAGGCTCTGCTCATCTTCTCTGGCTGAGAGCTGAAGGCCTGCCATGAGGCTCCCCACTATGCCCACAGCCCCAAGGCCTCTGCAACCCCTGGCCTCTGCAACCTTCTCAGTGGCACCTGAACCCCTCCACCCAACCCTGAAGACCCTCAGTGGCAACCTCAACTCTCTCCATGGCCTTACAGCTCTTCAGGGACAGCCTGACTCCCTTGCTTTCCCTGCCTGCCTTGGACCATATAATGACCCCAACAATATCAGCCCAGGCCCACCAGCTGTTGGAGAAGGATCTATCACCCATCCCACACTGAGTTGAGGAGCTCCACGGACCCTGGAGATAGCTCTCTGGGGACTCCTCACACAGCTTGGGACCCATCAGATATTGCCCTGACCCTTCCCATGGCCAGGGCATCTCATGCCCAGAATCTCTGACCCCTTGTTGAGGAGAGAGCCATGGCCAGAGCCCACCATGTCTTGTGGGAATTATTTTGAAGCCAACACTTTATTGCTGTGTCTCTAGCAGAGCCTGCGGTGGTGCAACCCAGCCTGAGCCTGGCTATGGATCCCGTTCATCCTGACCCAGACCCTCACCTGTTAGGCAACACCTGAGCTTGGCCTCAGCCAGTTCCCATCTTCAAGAAATTGCCCAATGCCTGGGGCTGGGGCTGCCTTGATTTCCCTGGCTGCCAGTTTCTGCCCTGACATCTCTCAGGTAGCCATGCTCTGAGAAGTCATTATGCAAATATCTGGGCATTAACAGAAGGAACCATAGCAGAACTGAGGAATCATAAATCCTAACTAGGCATAGTTTATGTTATCTGATTGTGTTAATAGTTTTGAATGATCATATTTAAAATATGTTCAAATCATCCTTCCTGAGTACTGTGCAATGTTCTTGAGTATGGACACACAGAAATTTAAAAATGCTTGTTTTCAGGCAGCAAAGTGTTAGGCTGAGCCATGACTGAGCTTGGCCAACACTGCTCAGAAGCCAAGCTTGTAAAACTGAAGGAAGTATGAAGTGTTCCAATAATTTTCTGGAATGTCTCAGTCCACTGAGCCAACACCATCAAGCTTGGAAGGAACTGTGGGGTGACGACAAAGGTCTCATCTCATACCTGAGAGCATATGCAAGGAGATAAAGGTGTGGCACAGCATTTTGTTTGCTAGTGTATTCCTAGCTTATCACTCATCTGGACTTAGGCCCAGGAGCTACAGCCCTTTTCTTAAACCCAGCCTTGCTGATAAGTAAAAATATATCCAGGTAGTCCAGCCATGACTCACACACCTTACTGAGAATGGCTGACCACATTACCTTCCAAAATTGTCAGGAACTAGTAAAACTTGGTCACAGCCCTCCATGGACTGAGCCTAGCTTCACCTATCTGGTAGACAAGCAGACGAATGCAGTACTGAGAGCAGCCAGGAAGCTGACAGTGGGATCTGAACCCTTCTCAGCTCTCTGTTGATAGCAGGGCAAGCCCTAAGAAGAGGGGATCTGCAACGCTGTGTCTTGTTCACCGCTCACTAGCTGCATCTTATATTGATTACTGGCTCTTGATACTGCAGCACTTTAGGGCAAGAGGGAACTGTTAAAATCGTCTCATCCATATGTCACAACATGGATTAGATTTCAACAACTTCCCCTTTTCACGGAGGCTAATCTCACTAAAGTCTGTCTTGGAGAAGGCATTTGCTTCTGATTTAATGGATATAGATGAAGACAGGAATGTACTACTGAACAGTTTGCTCAAAGGGCAGTTTGTTCAATATCTGAAATGCACCTTTATCATCCAGTCTCTCCTCTTTGGCTTTATTAAAAAGCTGCCTAATGTTGGCTACCCTGGAAATGGACCAGGTTGGATGAAGTGATCCTTAGAGATCCCTTTCATCCTGAAGTGTTACATGAAACAATGTTATACTGAAGTTGTTGGATAATTGAGACCTTCTTGCTCTCTACAACTACCTGAAGGGAGGATGTAGCCAGGCAGAGGTTGGTCTCTTCTCCCAGGCAACCAGCACCAGAACAAGAGGACACAGCCTCAAGCTGTGCTAGGGGAGGTTTAGGTTGGTGGTTAGGAAGAAGTTCTACACAGAGTGAGTGATTGCCCATTGGAATGGGCTGCCCAGGGAGGTGGTGGAGTCACCATCATTGGATGTTCAGGAGGAGACTTGATGGGGTGCTTGGTGCCATGGTTTAGTTGATTAGGTGTTGTTGGATGATAGGTTGGAGGCGATGATCTTGGAGGGCTCTTCCAAGCTGGTTGATTCTATTTTATTTTATGATTATAATTATGATTTTCATAAACTAAACACATAAAGTTCAGCCTCTTGCATTATTTTCTTGAACTTCCAGGCACTTTCTGTTTTTTTTTCTGCCTTCCTTACCCCTTCTCTCTTCCCCACTCCCACAGTTTTCAACATTTTTTTCAGATTATGAACAACGAAATGGAAAGTTACAGTCTGGTATGGCCTGTTCCAGTGCCAGCTCTAATTTATCTTCCCTCCCCCCCCAAATAATCTGATTAACTTTACTTTCCACAGTACTTCATTGGAAACTCATATTCAGTTATGGCTCAAGAGCATTGTCTGAAAATACTCTTTTCCAGAACTTGAAATGGGGTAATTTCCATGTGCTATTTTACAAACCACTCTGTTTAAAAATAATAATATCGATGCCACTTATGTCAGAGAAAGGCTTGCTCAGTTACTGGCCTGAATGAAAACCAGCAATAACATTTAAAAGAAAAAACAAAAATCTTGGTAAAAGTAATAGTACTTGGAAATTAAGAAACAAACCCATCTTAGACAAATAGCTCTTACACAAGAACATCAGTTTTGGCAGAGCAAAACCAGTCCACCTGGAAAACAAGTATTTCAAGGCCCTTTCAACATTAAAGCATATTACTCCTAAATATTTTAACCCCTGGAACCATGCCAGAGGTAACTTTTCAGGTGTACTGATCATCCTTTCCCATTTTGTGTTCTGCTTAATTCCACATAAGGAGAAAAATGCATTGCGTGGTGTTACAATTTATGATAGGAAATACATGACCGACCTGCTTCAGTTTTGTGGTGCTAGCTACTTTGGCAACCAGAGTAAAATAAATGTTTTCTTGTAAGCAGTGTTTTTTATCCCTCTGTATCTGTACTTGATCGTGGCCCAGCATTGTTTGAATGTTTGTCTGAGTTCTCAGACAGATAGAAAAACCAAACTCTAGGATATTTCAGGACAAGAATTAAGGCAATGACTCTTGCAATTTCATGATAGAAATGATGTCTGAGGAAAAATTTTGCCATTTCTTGTACCAAAGTCGGGTCTTCAGGCTCAGAGTCTAAAGGAATTTCATTAGCAGTATGACAGTATTTATGTGGTTATACACTGTGCTAATGTTTGTAGTTTATTGTTATGTAATCTTGCTTGGGAAGGGAAGGATGGGAGTAGCATGTTATTGCTGGGAAGTTTTTGCTGGAATAATTGAGAACTGATAGTTATGTTGTTCAGAGCCCAAGCTTTGGCAGGAATGAACACTTTGTACTCCTGTGTGAACCTGGCTTCTCAGGTGTTTAGGAGAGCAGAGAGGGAAGAGAAAAGAACAGGAGGGGAGGATGGAGGAGGAAAGGGGAGAGGAGGAATCTGTAGTCAGAGTCACTGGCTAGTGTTGATCTGTTCCTGAATATGGATGTACTCTAGTGTGCTCAGTGGGACAATGTCTGATGAATAGAATAGAATAGAATAGAATAGAATAGAATAGAATAGAATAGAATAGAATAGAATAGAATAGAATTAACCAGGTTGCAAGAGACCTTCAAGATCATCAAGTCCAACCTATCACCCAACACCATCTAATCAAATAAACCATAGCACCAAGTGCTTCATCCAGTCTCCTCTTAAACACTTCCAGTGATCGTGATTCCACCACCTCCCTGGGCAGCCCATTCCAATGGCAAATCATTCTTTCTTTGAAGAACTTCTTCCTAACATCCAGCCTAAACCTCCCCTGGCGCAGCTTGAGACTATGTCCTCTTGTTCTGGTGCTGGTTGCCTGGGAGAAGAGACCAATCCCCACCTGGCTACAACCTCCCTTCAGGGAGTTGTAGACAGCAATAAGGTTTTGAGCCCTGAGCCTCCTCTTCTCCAGGCTAAACAACCCCAGCTCCCTCAGCCTCTCCTCATAGGCCTTGTGGTCCAAACCCCTCACCAGCTTTGTTGCTCTTCTCTGGACACATTCCAGCAAGTCAACATCTTTCCTAAACTGAGGGGCCCAGAACTGGATACAGGACTCAAGGTGTGGCCTAAGCAGTGCAGTGTACAGGGGCAGAATGACTTCCCTGCTGGCCACACTGTTCCTGATACAGGCCAGGATGCCATTGGCCTTCTTGACTACCTGGTGTGATTGTTTAACCCACACACATTAAAGCAAAAGCTTGGCTGAATCCAGCCTGGGAAGTGCAATGGAAAGCTGTATTTTACAAGCAATAATGGAATGCAATGAATATGTACAAAAATATACAGTTTTTACAGTATTATACAGGTATTTACAAAAAAAGGCAAAGAGCAGAGAAATCCTCCTTGGGCAGGAGGATTCTACCTCGCTGCCCCCCACCTCTCCCTCCCTGTTCTCTCTAGTTAATTAGAAGAAAAGAGAAAAGGAGAAAATGTTAGAGGGATTTTTAGTTAGCACAAAGTGTCATTAAGGAGTTACTATTGCTTATCTCAATACCGTAGATAACTCCTTTGTGAAGCAGACATGCCAGCAGAAAGAGACAGAGTGAATGGAATGAGAAAACAATGTAAGCTCGTAAGACTACATCCCACTCACCTACCAATGAAATTAGTTTAGAATTATCTTTCTTGTTTTCCTTTTTACACCCAACTATTTAGCTACAGAATTTGCAGCTATCTTTCTTAAAGGCACAGCCTGAAACTATCAGACCTGGGCACATTTATGGGTCATGTTCAGCCTACTATCAACCAGTACCCCCAGGTCCCTTTCTGCCTGGCTGTTCTCCAGCCACTCTGACCCCAGCCTGTAGCACTGCATGGGGTTGTTGTGGACAATGTGTAGAACTTGGCACTTAGATGTGTTAAATCTCATGCCATTGGACTCTGCCCATCTGTCCAGCCTGTCAAGATACCTCTGCAGAGCTTTCCTACCCTCTAAGAGATCAACACCTGCCCCCAGCTTGGTGTCATCAGCAAACTTACTGATGATAGACTCAATCCCCTTGTAGAGATCATCATAAAGGTATTGAATAGGATGGGGCCCAGCACTGATCCCTGGGGGACACCACTAGTGACTGGCTGCCAGCTGGAGGTGACACCATTCACCACCACTCTCTGGGTTTGGCCCTCCAGACAGTTCCTAACCCAGCACAGAGTGCTCCTGTCCAAGCCACGGGCTGCCAGCTTGGCCAGGAGTTTGCTGGGGGGGACACTATCAAAGGCCTTGCTGAAGTCCAGGCAGACAACATCTACAGCCTTCCCCACATCCACCATGCAGTCATAGAAGGAGATCAGGTTGGTCAGGCAGGACCTGCCCTTCCTGAATCCATGCTGGCTGGGCCTGATCCCTTGGCCATCCTGTAAGTGCTGTGTGATTGCACTCCAGATGACCTGTTCCAGAATCTTGCCTGGCACTGAAGTCAGGCTGACAGGTCTGTAATTCCCTGGCTCCTCCTTCCGGCCCTTCTTGTGGATGGGCATCACCTTGGCCAGCTTCCAGTCTTCTGGGACCTCTCCAGTGAGCCAGGACTGTTGAAAAGTGATGGAGAGTGGCTTGGCCAGCTCATCTGCCAGCTCTCTTAGCACCCTAGGATGGATCCTATCTGGTCCCATGGACTTGTGGGGATCCAAGTGGCTGAAACAGATCTCTAACCTGCTCAGGGGAATTACTGGGGAACTGTACTGCACCCTGACTCCATCTGACAGCTCAGGAGGCCAGTTGTCTGGAAGACAACCTATCCTGCTATTAAAATTTGAGGCAAAGAATGTATTAAGTACCTCTGCCTTTTCCTAATCTTTAGTTACTATATTCCCCTCCATGTCCACTAAGGAGTGGAGGTTGTCCTTGCACATCCTCTTGCCATTAATATATTTGTGAACAGATTTTTTGTTGTCCTTCACAGCAGTGGCCAGTCTAAGTTCTAAATGGGCTTCTGCCTCTCTGATTTTTTTCCTACATGACCTAGCAACATCCTTAAACATTTCATGGCTAACCTCTCCTTCCTTCCAAAGGTGATACACCCTCTTTTTTCCCCTTAATTTGCTCAGAAGTTCATTGCCTGTCCAGGCTGGCCATCTGCCCCTGCGGCTCATCTTCTGGCACATTGGCAGAGCCTGTTCCTGCACCTTCAAGAGTTCTTTCTTGAAGCAGGTCCAGCCCTCCTGGACCCCTTTGTTTTTAAGGGCTGTTTCCCAAGGTGCCTTCTGAGTTAGTTCCTTAAGTAACCTGAAGTCTGCCCTCTGGAAGTCCACAGTGGAGGTTTTGTTGATGCCCCTCTTAGCTTGACTGCAAATTGAAAACTCAATTATCTCATGGTCACTGGACCCCAGACAGCCTCCAACCACCACATCTCCTACCAGCCCGTCTCTGTTTGTAAAAAGAAGGTCAAGCAAAGCCTTACCCCTGGTAGGCTTACACAGCAGCTGGGATAAAAAGCTATCCTCTATACACTCTAAGAACCTTCTAGACTGCCTCCTCTCTGCCATGTTAAGTTCTCAGCAGATATCAGGCAGGATCACCCATAAGAACAAGGTCTGGTGATCTTGTGACAGCCTCTAGCTGCCTATGAAATAATTCATCAACCTCTTCATCCTGCTTGGGTGGTCTATAACAGACTCCAATCAGCATGTCTGCCTTGTTGGCCTTACCTCTAATTTTCACCCACAGGCACTCAACTCGATCATCCTTGATCTCTAGTTTCATGGCATCTAGAGCCTCCCTGATGTACAGGGCCACCCCTCCACCCCTTCTTCCTCCCCTGTCTGTCCTGAAGAGCCTGTAGCCATCAATTGCAGCGCTCCAGTCATGTGAGTCATCCCACCACATTTCTGTGATGGCAACTACATCCTAACTTTCCTGCTGTAACAAGGCTTCTAGCTCCTCATTTGTTACCCATACTGTGTGCATTAGTGTACAAGCACTTCAGCTGGGCTGCCAGTTTCACCCCTGACTCCAGCTTACCACTCTCAGACTCCTGTGTGGGGGGACTGGTTTCAGCCCCTTCCACCTTCAAATCTAGTTTAAAGCCCTGTAGTCCATGCTCAACACATGGAGGGAGTAACTGCTTCTCAGTTACGTTTCAAAAGCCTATTGCTTGCATTTATTGTTCCTGGACACTCTGAGCCAAACCTTAATCCTCACCCTGGGTACCTGAGCTGATTGGAACTACAGTTTTGACTCTGATGGAACAGCTTTAAAAATATTTGTACTGTCTGAATCAACATCACCTCCTTGTCTCAGTCATCTTTCATCTCGCATGCATAAATTGCCTTTTTGTCTTCCTTTAATATTGAACGCTTTACTCACAGCCAAGAGAGAATCAAATTTGGAACCTCATTCATTTTTGAGCAAGAACTCTTAAAGGAGTTTCTAAAAGAGACTGCCTATAGATGCAAGGCAAAATAGGACCCCTGACATGACTTCAGTGAGCATGGAACAAAAAATACTATTTCAGTTGGGCTGGCAGCTACAGTCTTTCTGAAAGTTCAGTATCTCCTTGGCACTGCTAGCTTGTTAGCTGTCGTTTGCTTTTCGGAACTGGCCAAATTCCAAACAGCAAATGTTTTTCAGAGATCTGGAAAGGACTAAGTGGAAACACCTTTCAGCAGTAGGTATTTTAAAGCTCTCAGTGGTGCATGGGCCAAAGCCTCTATCATGTTACACATGCATTCCAAATGTCTCAGTGACTCTCTCTGTGTCTTTCAACAGATTTGCAGTGGCCTCAGAAAACAGCAGACTGTGGTTTAGACAGCTATAATCAGATGTCAGTACAATCTTGTTTCCTATCAACAGCATGTACAGTTCAGTAGTGGTGAAAAACATGCTCTGCAAAAAAACCCCATTTGATTGACTATTCTCTCCTGGTATTCGTTATTGTTCCAATGTGATACAAATGGTCATGCTAATTCATACAAGAAAATGCATTTCTTGACAGGTACATGCCCATTGTCTGACTATTGGTTGATGATTTCTAATCTTCTGAAATCACATGTCTGTTTGGGATTTGAGAGAAGCAACAGTTGAATTACAAAATCTTATTTAAAGAAGAGAGACAAAACACATTTTAAAGTGTAGAATTCTTTGTCTACCCACCATGCTCGACTGCATCACACACATACTTCGAGGATCTCCATCCAAAGTCCAGATCCAGGAGAAAAGCCTGATTTAGCCATAGTCCGACTGATGTCAGTGGACCTGCGCTCTTGTTAACACCTTCCACCAAGCTCACATTACTCACCTGGTTTGCTTTCCTTTCCTATTTTCTACCAACTTCAGGTGCTTGAATACTGACACTGCTTCTTGAACATAGACGGATAATGTTTTGAAAATAGTGCTTATAAAATATATCCTCTAACTTCTTAAATGAAAGCATGGAATCTTCATCTTTGGCACTAGGTACTTTCCTCTGATAAAACTAAGATGTGCCTACACATATAAACAATGAAACAGAAGTTAAGAGTTAAATACTCTTTTCAGGGAATAGATGCCCATCCTGTTCAATATCTTTACTGACGATCTGGATGAGGGGATTGAGTCCATCGCCAGTAAGTTTGCAAATGACACCAAGTTGGGGGCAGGTGTTGATCAGTTGGAGGGTAGGAGGGCTCTGCAGGGGGACCTTGACAGTCTGGATGGGCAGGCAGAGGCCAATGGGATGAGACTGAACAAGGCTAAGTGCAGGGTTCTACACTTTGGCCACAACAACCCCATGCAGTGCTACGGGCTGGGGACAGAGTGGCTTTGTTGATCCTGTTCATAGAATCATAGAATTGATAAGATTGGAATAGACCTCAAAGATCATCAAGTCCAACCTGTCACTCAAGACCTCATGACTACTAAACCATGGCTTCAAGTGCCACACCCAATCCCTTTTTGAACACCTCCAGGGATGGCGACTTCACCATCTCCCTGGGCAGCCCAGTCCAATGGCTAACAACTCTCTCTGTGAAGAACTTTCTCCTCACCTCGTTGTGCCAGCTCTCCCTGTTTCTTGACCTCTCCTCTAATACCTTTACTATGTGTCCATTCTGCAGTGTAAAACCTTGGGAGACATATATGGATATAATTGCAAAATGGTGGCTACCTGAGCTGCTTTACTGCTTCTTGTGCTCACAAACATTTTTCTATCTATCTATCTATCTATCTATCTATCTATCTATCTATCTATCTATCTATCTATCTATATCTATCTATCTATCTATCTATCTATATCTATCTATCTATATATATATATATCTATATATGTATGTATATACATAAGACAGGCATTTCCTGTTTCCCTGAATTTTTCTCTGAATTGTTATTTAAACATCAGGAACTCACGCGATTTTAAACTTGGTCTTGAAATGTGTGCTTTATGGAAGATCTGATATTGTACTGAAACTTAAAATAATGTGGTCACAAAATGATTCAGTTTAAGACAAGTGGAGTGTCGTGGGTTGAGGCAGACCCCTCCCCACCACAGGCAGAAATAACAACTCTGACAAACGGATTGCAAAAGTGATGGAAAGTTTAAATGGAAAGCAGTGAGTGTGTACAGAGAACCAGAAGCAGTGACAAAAGAAACCCCAAAGCAGACCCAGAAACATCCCATCCCCACCTGAGGGTGGGCCCAAGACCCCCAGGGTTCCTTCTTCCCCCCTCCCACTGCTAGGCTAGTCTCAGCTGGCCAGATCTGAGACCGCTCATCCCCCTGGCCTTGGGCCTAACCAGGCCCAAGGCTGGGAGATGTCTCCCCAGTTACCAGGTGCCGGCAAGGGAAGAAAGAGACAGACCCCGCACTGGATTTTATAGCGGTGCAAAGGATTATGGTAGGAGATACCTGGTTTCCTGTGTCCACCCACTGGGCTGGACTCCTGGACACAGGAAGTACACCACGTAGCAGAGGGCACCCAGCCCAAACCACCACATGGAGAAATTAAGGTAGTTTTGCAGCTAAGCTCCCTGATTTTGAAAGCACAAGTGGTGATGAACTCATAGGGCTTATCAATAAAATCAGCTACATTAAGCTTAGGGACTTAAACATAGAGGAAGTCTGTGACCTGCAGCTATATAAAAAGGGAAAAAACAGCTTCAAACCAACTGAATGAATGGGAAAAAGTTGGTATTAGAAACCATTTTAGCCTGCCAAATTACTTATCTGTAGTTTAGGATGCACTGGAATAATATTAGGGATGCCAAAACCCAAACTGACTCAAAATCACAGAGACCTTCAGAGTAAATGTCAAAAGATATTGAGATATATAAAGAGAGGACAAAGAAAATGTCAATCAACTGTATGGAATGAAGAAGCAAGCTGGAGTTGCTTAGCCTGGAGAAGAAGAGGCTCAGGGCAGACCTTATTGCCATCTACAACTACCTGAAGGGAGGTTGTAGCCAGGTGGGGATTGGTCTCTTCTCCCAGGTAACCAGCACCAGAACAAGAGGACACAGTCTCAAGCTGCACCAGGGGAGGTTTAGGCTGGATGTTAGGAAGAAGTTCTTCATGGAAAGAGTGATTTGCCATTGGAATGGGCTGCCAGGGAGATGGTGGAGTCACCATCACTGGAAGTGTTTAGGAAGAGACTGGATGGGGTGCTTGGTGCCATGCTTTAGTTGATTAGATGGTGTTGGATGATAGGTTGGACTTGATGAAGGTCTTTTCCAACCTGGTTAATTCTATTCTATATTAATGCTATGCTGGTATGACCACAAAATTAAAGACTGCATCCAATAAGGGATGTGGGCTGTGTGATTGTCAGCACCCAGTCAGGAGTACCCATGCAGACACCCATGCAGTTGTTTCTTATGCACTGACTAAGGACAAGTAGGCGCTACGAATGGGATTTGTAACACCAGAAAGCTGTAGAGTTCAGGCATATGTGGGACTTAATAGAGAGTATGAAAGGGTGGTCAAAAATGCTGTCTCCTGGATTTAAACATCCTATCAAGAGCTAGGGCACAGAAAGTGACCCAGTGAGGCCTGGATCAGTTCTATGCTTAGTAGATATATTACATGCTGGGATGCAGATGACTGGCTAATGGTTTCCCTAACAAAGATGGAGAATGAATGGGAAAAGGCCACAATTAGTTCTGAAGAATATTATATTAATTAAAGCAGGCAGCAAGGAAGTGGAAGTCCTGTCATTTGACTTGTGTAAATATAAACCATTAGGTAAATCCTGCAGTCAATGTGACCTGTGAATTAGAGCGAGTGGGATGGAGACACGCTTCAGCCTCTGCCCTAGCCATGCAGCTGCCAATGTAAGTATCATGACTTCAGAAAATATATCAGGCCTGACCCTGAGGCCTAGCAAGTGAGGGATATAGCTGGATAAGGAGACATGTATCACAGTATCACAGTATAACCAAGGTTGGAAGAGACCCCAAGGATCATCAAGTCCAACCTGTCCCAACAGACCTCACAACTAGACCATGGCACCAAGTGCCATGTCCAGTCTCCTCTTGAACACCTCCAGGGACGGCGACTCCACCACCTCCCCGGGCAGCCCATTCCAATGACGAATGACTCGCTCAGTGAAGAACCTCCTCCTCACCTCGAGTCTAAACCTCCCCTGGCACAGCTTGAGACTGTGTCCCCTTGTTCTGGTGCTGGTTGCCTGGGAGAAGAGACCAACCCCTCCTGTCCACAACCACCCTTCAGGTAGTTGTAGAGGGCAATGAGGTCACCCCTGATCCTTCTCTTCTCCAGGCTAAACAACCCCAGCTCCCTCAGCCTCTCCTCATAGGGCTTGTGCTCAAGGCCTCTCACCAGCCTTGTTGCCCTTCTCTGGACACCTTCAAGTGTCTCAATGTCCTTCTTAAGCTGAGGGGCCCAGAACTGGACACAGTACTCAAGGTGTGGCCTAACCAATGCAGAGTACAGGGGCACAATGACCTCCCTCCTCCTGCTGGCCACACTATTCCTAATACAGGCCAGGATGCCATTGGCCCTCTTGGCCACCTGGGCACACTGCTGGCTCATGTTTAGGCGGGTGTCAATCAGCACCCCCAGGTCCCTCTCTGTTTGGCAGCTCTCCAGCCACTCTGACCCCAGCCTGTAGCTCTGCATGGGGTTGCTGTGGCCAAAGTGCAGCACCCGGCACTTGGACTTGTTAAAGTCCATGCCATTAGACTGTGCCCATCTGTCCAGTCGGTCGAGGTCCCTCTGCAGAGCCTTTCTACCCTCTAACTAACATCTATTCCCAACTTGGTGTCATCTGCAAACTTGCTGATGACTGACTCAACCCCTCATCCATATCATCAATGAAGATGTTAAAGAGGATGGGGCCCAGCACTGATCCCTGGGGGACGCCACTGGTGACTGGCCGCCAGCTGGATGTGGCACCATTCACCACCACTCTCTGGGCTCGGCCCTCCAGCCAGTTCCTAACCCAGCACAGAGTGTTGCTGTCCAAACCACGAGCTGACAACTTAGCCAGCAGTTTGCTGTGGGGACGGTGTCAAAGGCCTTGCTGAAGTCCAGGTAGACTACATCCACAGGCCTCCCCACGTCCACCAGACGGGTCACCTGATCATAGAAGGAGATCAGGTTGGAGAGGCAGGACCTGCCCTTCCTAAATCCATGTTGGCTGGACCTGAGCCCTTGGCCATCCTTCAGGTGTGCAGTTATTGCCTCCAGGATAATCTGTTCCATCACTTTCCCTGGCACTGAGGTCAGGCTGACTGGCCTGTAGTTTCCGGGTTCCTCCATCCGTCCCTTCTTGTGGATGGGGACCACACTGGCCAGTTTCCAGTCATCTAGGACCTCTCCAGTGAGCCAGGACTGGAGGAAAATGATGGAGAGTGGCTTGGCCAGCTCATCTGCCAGCTCTCTCAGCACCCTAGGATGGATCCCATCCGGTCCCATGGACTTGTGGATGTCCAAGTGGCTCAGCAGGTCCCGAACTAATTCCTCATGGATATCCAGGGCATTACACTGCTCCCCAACCCTACTACCCAGCTCAGGAGGCCACTCATCCTGGACTCCTACCTTGCTGTTAAACATCGAGGCAAAGAAGGCGTTCAGGACCTCAGCCTTTTCCTGATCTTCGGTCACCGTGTTCCCCTCCAGGTCCAGTAAGGAGTGGAGATTCTTCTTGCCCTTCTTGTTAGCGTTGATATATTTGTAAAATTGCTTTTTATTTTCTTTCACAGAGGTGGCCAGTTTCAGTTCCAACTGGGACTTTGCTTCTCTAATTTTATTCCTACATAATCTAACCACTTCCTTGAACATACCTCGAGAAGCCTTCCCCTCCTTCCAAAGGTGATACAGCCTCTTTTTTCCCCTTAATTCCTCCAGGAGCTGCTTGCTCATCCAGGCCGGTCGCCTTCCCCGCCGGCTCATCTTTTGGCAGATGGGAACCGCCAGTTCCTGTGCCTTCAAGAGCTCCTTTTTGAAGTAGGTCCAACCCTCCTGGACCCCTCGGTTCATGAGGGTTGGTACCCAGGGAACTTTACAAATAAGTTTCTTAAAGAGGCTGAAGTTTGCCCTCCGGAAGTCCAAGGTGAAGGTTCTGTTGGTACTCCTCCCTATCTCCCTGCATATTGAAAACTTCACTATCTCGTGGTCACTGCACCCCAGGCAGCCTCCCATGGTCACATCTCCCACCAGCCCTTCCCTATTGGAGAGAAGCAGGTCAAGCAGAGCCTGTCCCCTGGTAGGCTCGCTTAACAGCTGCGTCAGGAAGCAGTCCTCTGTTCGCTCCAGGAATCTTCTGGACTGCCTTCTCTCTGCTGAATTAAGTTCCCAGCAGATATCTGGCAGGTTGAAGTCACCCACGAGGACAAGATCTGATGATCTTGAAACAGCCTCCAGTTGTTTGTAGAATAATTCATCAACCTCCTCATCCTGGTTGGGTGGTCTATAACAGACTCCAACCAGGATGTCAGATTTGTTGGGCTGCCCTCTGATTTTAACCCACAGGCTCTCAATTCCCTCATCTTCCACCTCAAGTTCAGAGGCAGAAAGTGTCTCCCTAATATACAAAGCCACCCCTCCTCCTCTTCTCCCTCGCCTATCCCTCCTAAAGAGCCTGTAACCCCCCAGTGTAGCACTCCAATCGTGCCTGTTGTCCCACCATGTTTCTGAGATGGCAACTATATCATAGTTGCCCTGGTGGATTAGGACCTCCAGCTCATCTTGCTTATTGCCCAGGCTGCGTGCATTGGTGTACATGCACTGCAGCTGGGCTCCCGACCTCTCAGTTGACCCTACCTTGTGCCCTACTCTTACCTCTGCAGAGGGACCGATGTCTTCACCCACCCCCTTCAGACCTAGTTTAAAGCCCTCCTAATGAGCCCTGCCAACTCTAGTGCTAGGACTCTCTTGCCCCTTCTAGATAAATGTACCCCATCAGGACCCAGCAGGTCAGGTGCCGTAAAAGTTGCCCATGTAACTTCTCATCTTTCAGTTCTTGTATATTTTACTTTATGCAGTATAACAGGATTAAAAAACTGAAATAAATTCAGTGTTAGGAACCATCTAAATACAGGCTGATGTAGAGAGTCTATGCTTGCGTTAGCTTCATCTCTCAAAATCAGTAAAGCTTCCATCTGGTTTGTTCTTCCCTCATAACTGATACCGGCGCTTGGTCAGACACAAACTCTTTCCACAGTGTGCAAAACTTTTGGAGATTCTTCAAGGTGATAATAAACCAAAAATGATGCAACATCTTTAGAATTTCCACATGAGCAAGGAAACCAATACCTCCTGCCATACAGTGCAGAAACAATCTGTGCAGGGTTCACTTTCTGGATGCAGATTTGGCCTCTTTCTCCTGTGGCAATGCTTCAGGGCCTCTGTATCCTTCAGGTTCCAAAATGTGCCTGCAGTGTACCATGCTGCTGGAGCAGCTTCTTTCTATCAAGGTTTTGAGGGGGTCATTGCCACTAGGCCTGTTTTGCACATTAACAAGTTCTGCATTTCTAAGGACTGGATCATTTGCAAAATCTTTTAAATCTAATTTTGAAATGTTTCAAAGTAACAAAGTTGCATTTTTCACAGCAAAAAAAGGAACAGCAGGTCTACCAGTTCCCATTTCTTGAATAGTTTGAAGAGGAGACAATCTCAACTCTTTTGATTACCTCAGAGTTCATATGTGGCAAATCCAAAACATTTGCTAAGATATTTGATCTGACCTCGTTTTGGAAACTCAGGCTTGGGGTTCATGTAGACAATGTGCACTTCAAAATCTCTGTCTCATGCTTTCCACAGTTTCAATTAGATGGACTGCTTTAAATTGACAGGTACTAGTGCTACTTTCTATTTTAAATGCAAACAAAACAATACCTTTATGTGGTGGTGAGAGAAAACTCTCCCCCCACACACAAAGAAACCACGACTAACTCAGTCGGAGAAGCAGATGAAGGTGCTATATTTACAAAGCAGGAATGAAATGCAGTGAATATGTACACAATATACAGTATTTACAGTATATACAGAAATATACAGTAATGAACATAATACAGAAGACCTTTTCCCCTCCTCCAGCCAGGAAGGTTCCCCCTCCTGTACCCCCTCTCCCTCCCTACCTCCCTTTTTTCCCAGAAAGGGTTAGAGAGAGAAAAAGGTTAACTAAGAAGGAAATTCTGTTAGCTCAAAGCATGTGCAAGAATTAGTTTTCTTATCTGGTTAGCTTTGTTAATTCAAGGTCGATTCCATCCAGCAGCTGTTGCTTCAGAGAGAGACAGAAACAGACAAGCAGACTGGAACAGACAGAACTGACTGAGACTGAGACTCAAACTGAACTAAAACTTAAAGTTGCATTCTACCAATCTACCAATGAAATTTGTTTAGACCTTATCTTTGTTTTCAATTATTTCACCAAAACATTCAGCCAGAGTATTCCAGCAACTGTCCCTTTCTTAAAGGCACAGCCTAAAACGGTCACACTTTAAAAGCCCAGTTCTTCTTTAAAACTTTGTTACAATGGTTTTGCTGGAAAATTTCTAATGGACTCAGGTCAGGTGTGCTACAAATGTTCCACAGATTGAATCTGTGGGGAATAGCATAATAACACCGAAGAAGTTTATTGCATCTCAAAAAGTGTACTGTAGTCCTGTAGCATGGGGATGTGAACTAAGATCCTAATCCTGCAAGAGAAAATAGATTATTTGTTTTTAATTGTTCTGCAATGATATCAAGTGGATTGCCTTAATATGTAGATATCATCAACCACCATTGCTTATGTTTGCAAAGCCCAAAGTACTTACATCACATCACCTAAATCAATGCATGGTGCAGGCACCTACATACCTTTGCCAATCTCAAATTCAGGGGATGCTATCCTACTCTCAGCCTGGAGAAAAGATGGCTCCAGGGAGACCTCATTGTGGCCTTTGAGTACTTAAAGGGAGCCTGTAAGAAAGACAGGGACAATTGTTTTAGCAACACCTGTTGTGACAGGACAAGAGGTAATGGTTTTGAACTAAAAGAGGACAGATTTAGACTAGATATACTGTTTACAGTGAGGATGCTGAAACACTGGAACAGGTTGCCTGGAGAGGTGGTAGAAGCTGCATCCCTGGAAACATTAAAGGTCAGATTGGATGGGGTTCTGAGCAGCTTGGTTTAGTTGAAGATGTCCCTGCTTACTGCAGGGGGTTTGGACTTGGTAAACTTTAAAGATACCATCCAACTCAAGCTATTCTATGATCCTATCATTCTGTTACAGCACTCATGGGAATGCCTTCACAGCCAACGTCCTGTACAACCAAATGCAGCAGGGAGAGTTAGGCATTATTATGAATATACTAATGTCACAAGCAATAACAGATAAATCAGAAACCAAAATTACCCAGTTCATGGAGCAGATCTGAAAAATGATTTCATGATTCTCAACAGCTAGGTGGTGTGTGTTAGCCTGTTAGGCTGATGTCACTTTTAATGCAACAACTACATCATATTCTGAGGTCTTGCTTAGACACAGCACCCCCCTTGCCTTCTTTCTTTAGCCAGTAGCAAGTGGCTTGGCATATGCACCACAACTGGCCAAATCTGATAAATGTAGAAGAGTGAGAAAATTCAAATATTTACCATATTTCATGGTCTTCACTGTCTCATCCCTTCCAACTCTGTCAAGCTTGTATCTCAAAGGCCTCAAAGTCTGGCTCTGACCTTCTCAAAAAACCTGCAGGGGTAACACACTTCAAACAGACAAGATGGCACAGAAAGACCTACGCACTAACTATCTGTTCTCATTTTGCTGGGATGAAAATCACAGGCCCGCCATGGGCTGCAGGCCATCAGCAATTCTGACTCAAGTTGGCTCACAGGTGTATCCCATACCACGAGCATCACACTCACTATAAAGGAGGAAGTTTGGTGAGGAGAGTGCAGTCTATTGCTATGTTTATGTCTTGGATTTCTACTTGCTCTGCTTCTTTCTGATGCTTTTGAGGGCTCCCTTCATGGATGCTATGACTGATGAACTTTTGTTGGGTTGAGTATAACTTTACCTGTCTTGTACTAGTGCTGCTATTAATTTGGCTGTTTCATTAAGATTGTTTTCATTTCAATCTGTGTGCCTTCTCTCCTTATCCTGATTTCCCTTTACTGCTGAGACTATCAGTGGATGAAAGAGTAACTTCTATAGTTTAGTGCTACATATGGGCTAAAACTAGGTTTTGGCTGGACTGGATGCATAAGGAGGGAACACTTTCTCAGTTTATTCTGTGTCACTTAGCCTAAAATTGTCTCCAGTACTGCTTAGATTACTATTACAGAAGTGATGTTGCTCTGTCAAGGGCAATCCTAGCAGAGCAGCATTAGCAAACGAGGCTTTTAGCATTGGCTTGACATCCTGATACCCCTCTGAAGAGATGCAGAAGACCCTGTAGTCTAGCCTGTTTACTTTGAGAGAGGGAAAGTACTTTTCAGGACTCTTAGAAATGCATGTAGCATGCCTGAGCAGGCCATGTGGAAATGCAGCATCTCTGTCTCATATTTGTAGAAAACAAGTCTTCTGGGTTTGTCCTGGAAAAATACCAGAGCCTGGTTTTGGCAGGAAGCTATGTCTTCAGACTGCAAACTACTCCTTCAACAAGGGTGAAAACTAGAAATGTGCCTTGTAGCACGGAATGGGAGCTTGCTTATCTTCTTTTATCCTTGAGGCTTTCTCATTAGGTAGCTGTGTGTTGTTCTAACCACAGTACCTGACTTAGTTGCCTGGGCTGAGATGGCTGGAGCTAAAAGCAATAGGTAAAAAGCACATTTCATTCAGGAAATCTGGGAAAGTTTAATCTGATGCGGTGGAATCTGTCAGAATTCTAGTGGTTCAAGGCCCGCAATTCACTGTCAAGCTTCTGAGCTTTTTATGGTGGTCTGAGTGTAACAGTCCCCATGTTACACTGCCTTAGGAGGCGTATGTAGCACAGGACTACTGCTCTTTGGGTGCTGCTTGTAAGGGTCTACATTTGCCCACGGCCTTTGTGAGCAGAATTTAGCAGTGGTAACTGGCTGCTTTTGGATTGCAAATGTGTCTTGTTGCATGTGGGCATTACTGACTGAAGTACTACTTTCTCCTGACTTTGCCTATGTGCCCTCTGCCTTCCTGTAGTCTGAGCTCTTCTGATTCTGGAGTACCAAAAATAGAATGACATCCAAGCATTCTGCCCAAAGCCAGCAGTTAAAAGTGATTTACTGTAGCATCGCTAATAACAATTTAAATATTTGACCTAATTTTATAGTTACCCAAATACTGTACATTTCCACTGTAAAAGTATTCTAACTGTACATTGAACCTTTTGATGTGTTTTGTCAATTGTCATATTAATAAAGGTTATTTTGATTAATATTACCATATAATTTATTAAAGGAAATATAATAATCCTTTTCACATTTGTAATAAAGATAATCTAAATTTTATCAATGGTTTTGTCTGCTGTGATCTTTTGTATATCAGATCCATTTCCAGGCAGGGGAGAAGACCAACTGGATGGAGATGGTTTTTAAGGAAGTGGCTGTGTATGACTGTGTAAGAATATAAGTAGTGCATGCTTTCAGTCTGTGACTACTGTGATTCCCTGACTAATACAGAAACACATCTGTGTAATAAAAATGAGAAGGTTAATTATCCCAGTGCCTGTGCAGATGTTATTGATAATTCCTTTTATGTGTAAGAACATCAACAAATAAGATATCTGAAGTTCAAGATACAAAAGAAAGGAAATACTATGCCAAATTTTAAAAGACAAACCCTTAAGGGAGTGTACAATGTAAAACAATGAAAAGAAAAATCTTGTCACTACTACATTCATTAGAAAAATTATCTTCTGAGTAATCTTTGTAAAATACCAAAGCTTCATATCCCAGAAACTATTGTGAAAATAGGAGGGTTAAATTATTATGTATTCCTTTAGTTAAGTCTTCAGTTACATATGCCCTTAGCCTATAAATGCACTGATTTTTAGAAGATAAAAATGCTTTTACAAGGTCAGAAGAATAGAAATCTTTGAGTCAGATACTGGCAAAATCCACTAATAAATACACCCTTGGTTTGAAAAGCTATCATGTTGTTTAACACTTTACCTTCTCTTTTCTTCATGGTTACTCAGTCTGTCTGTTCTATTTGTAGTTCTACTTAAGGCACCAGCTGGCAGAAGGTTTTGTATGAGAAGAGGTGTGAGACTGGCAAAAGCCTGACCTCCAGACTGGAGGGGTAGGACCACTGCATTACAGACACAACAGGGTAAGTCAGGGATATCTGCCATGTGCCTTTCAATCTGAATGTAGGGGAAGAAAAAACCATTGCCCATGTATCATGAGTTTTATACAGACTGGTTTGGAGTCAGTTTAAAAAGAATGCATGAACCTGTAGAGGAGCTGCTAGTCATGGTAAGAAGTTGATAAAAAGTCAATTAGTGATAGATTTAAATGTGGTCCCAGGAAAACTAAACATATTGAGAGATTTTTAATAAAATCAAAATCAAAGGTCTTGGCTCTAACAAATTCTAAATTTAACTTTTGTAGAGGGGTATAGGTAGAGGAGTACTAGCTCTGTTGTTGAGCCAGCATGAAAAAGACAGGTAAGGGGATATGCAGGGATTTTATGTATAATAAAAAAAGTCCAGTAATTTTCTGGCAAGACAATGTGTTCTGCCTCTGTGGAGTTGTGTCAAAATCTTAACTGAGAGTAACAGCAAGAGCAAATTTTTGTTTAAAAAAAAAAAAAAAAAAAGTTGTGGTTCTATTTGAAAGGGGTGGCCCTGTACATCAGGGAGGCTCTAGATGCCATGGAACTAGAGATCACGGATGATCAAGTGGAGTGCTTGGGGGTGAAAATTGGAGGGAAGGCCAACAAGGCTGACATCCTAGTTGGAGTCTGTTATAGACCACCCAACCAGGATGAAGAGGTTGATGAATTATTTTATAGGCAGCTAGAGGCTGCCTCAAGATTGTCAGACCTTGTTCTTATGGGTGATTTTTTTAACCTGCCTGCTATCTGTTGGGAATTTAACACAGCAGAGAGGAGGCAGTCTAGAAGGTTCTTAGAGCGTATGGAGGATAGGTTCTTATCCCTGCTGCTGTGTGAGCCTACCAGGAGTAAGGCTTTGCTTGATCTTCTTTTTACCAATAGAGAAGGGCTGGTGGGAGATGTGGTGGTTGGAGGCTGTCTGGACTTCCAGAAAGCAGACTTCAGGTTACTCAGGGAACCGACTCAGAAGGTACCCTGGGAAACAGCCCTTAAAAACAAAGGGGTCCAGGAGGGCTGGACCTGCTTCAAGAAAGAACTCTTGAAGGTGCAGGAACAGGCTCTGCCAATGTGCCAGAAGATGAGCCGCAGGGGCAGATGGCCAGCCTGGACAGGCAATGAACTTCTGAGCAAATTAAGGGGAAAAAAGAGGGTGTATCACCTTTGGAAGGAAGGAGAGGTTAGCCATGAAATGTTTAAGGATGTTGCTAGGTCATGTAGGAAAAAAATCAGAGAGGCAGAAGCCCATTTAGAGCTTAGACTGGCCACAACGAAAATGCTTTTACAAATATATTAATGGAAAAAGGAGGGGCAAGGACAACCTCCACTCCTAGTGGACATGGAGGGGAATATAGTAACTAAAGATTAGGAAAAGGCAGAGGTACTTAACACATTCTTTGCCTCAAATTTTAATAGCAGGATAGGTTGTCTTCCAGACAACTGGCCTCCTGAGCTGGCAGATGGAGTCAGGGAGCGGTATAGTCTCCTGTGATCCAGAAGTAAGCAGTTAGAGACCTCCTTAGCTGCTTGGATCCCCACAAGTCCATGGGACCAGATGGGATCCATCCTTGGGTGCTAAGAGAGCTGGCAGATGAGCTGGCCAAGCCACTCTCCATCACTTTTCAACAGTCCTGGCTCACTGGAGAGGTCCCAGAAGACTGGAAGCTGGCCAAGGTGATGCCCATCCACAAGAAGGGCTGGAAGGAGGGACCAGGGAATTACAGACCTGTCAGCCTGACCTCAGTGCCAGGCATGATGATGGAACAGGTCATCTTGAGTGCAATCACACAGCACTTAGAGGATGGCCAAGGGATCAGGCCCAGCCAGCATGGAAGACCAACCTGATCTCCTTCTATGATCAGGTGACTGCCTGGTGGATGTGGGGAAGGCTGTGGATGTAGTCTACCTGGGCTGGGCCACATCCTGTTCTATATCTTTACTGATGATCTGGATGAGGGGATTGAGTCGATCATCAGTAAATTTGCTGATGACACTAAGCTGGGGCCAGGAGTTGGGCCAGGAGTTGATCTCTTAGAGGGTGGGAGAGCTCTGCAGAGGGACCTTGACCGGCTGGACAGATGGGCAGAGTCCAACGGCATGAGATTTAACACATCTAAGTGCTGGGTTCTGCACATTGGCCACAACAACCCCATGCAGTGCTACAGGCTGAGGTCAGAGTGGCTGGAGAGCGGCCAGGCAGAGAGGGACCTGGGGGTACTGTTTGACAGAAGGCTGAACATGAGCCAGCAGTGTGCTCAGGTGGCCAAGAAGGCCAATGGCATCCTGGCCTGTATCAGGAATAGTGTGGCCAGCAGGAGGAGGGAGGTCATTCTGGCCCTGTACTCAGCACTGGTTAGGCCACACCTTGAGTACTGTGTCCAGCTCTGGGCCCCTCAGTTTAGGAAGGATGTTGTCTTGTTGGAACATGTCCTGAGAAGGGCAACAAAGCTGGTGAGGGGTTTGGAGCACAAGCCCTATGAGGAGAGCCTGAGGGACCTGGGGTTGTTTAGCCTGGAGAAGAGGAGGCTCAGAGGAGACCTAATTGCTGTCTCCAACTACCTGAAGGGAGGTTGTTGCCCCGTGGGGGTTGGTCTCTTCTCCCATGCAACCAGCAGCAGAACAGGAGGACACAGTCTCAATCTGTGCCAGGGCAGGTTTAGGCTGGATGTTAGGAAGAAGTTCTTCATAGAGTGATTTGCCATTGGAATAGTCTGCCCTGGCAGGTCACTATCACTAGAGGTGTTGAGGAAGAGACTGGATGGGGTGCTTGGTGTCATGGTTTAGTTGATTAGATGGTGTTGGATGATAGGTTAGACTCCATCTCAATGGTTTTTTCCAACCTGGTCCCTTCCCTTTCCCCCTTCCCCTTCAAACTTCTTTTAAGACTAAAACTGTAAAGTACTCAAATATTTGTCCAGTGTAGTCAACCATGGGAGTAAAAATAAAAGCTTGCCATGGCAGCTAAAATGTCCCTGTACAAGCTGTGATAATTCACTGTTCAAGCCACAAACTTGCGAGTCCTTGCTAATGGAGATTTCTTCTTCAGCTGTAGTATAGGTCTCTCTCTACTTTCTTTACTTGTTCAGCTGCCACCAAGTTTAGGTGTGTTTTTTATTGTGGCTTGTTTTTTTTTTTTTTTAAGTTGCAATCTGCTTAAGAACATCTAATTTTCTGCTCTCTGTATTGGTCCCTCGTTACTTGTAGAAATTACATGCACTCTGAACATGTATTGCAGAGGATGCTTTTAGCATCATGTCCCATTAGGGAGATAAAGATGTGCCTATCATAAGCATTTTGCTTTATCACCTGTAATAGTTCCCAGGTTGAAGTAAAACTCTAAGCTTATTTACTGGATACTATAAGGCAGCACGAGCAGGAAGTCAAATGCAGGCCTATATCAGTTAGGCATTTATGGAGTTAGGCCATATTATGTTACTACTGAGTTAATGTGTGGGGTTTGGAGGGATATTTTGTGGAATATTTTTGTTTGGTTGTTTTTGTCTTTGTGACAAAGACCACAAGAATTTTGTTTTGGTGTTCCTTTTGGAATGTTGCCACCCCTTTAGAAAAAAGTATGTTGTCACCTAGTCCACAAAGAGTGACAACCTATGGCACTTTGTTTCTGATCTAATTGTGGCCTTCCAGTATCTGAAGGGGGCCTACAAGAAGGCTGGGGAGGGACTTCTCAGGCTATCAGGTAGTGATAGGACCAGGGGGAATGGAATGAAGCTGGAGGTGGGGAGATTCAGGCTGGACGTGAGGAGGAAGTTCTTCACCATGAGAGTGGTGAAGCCCTGGAATGGGTTATCCAGGGAGGTGGCTGAGGCCCCGTCCCTGGAGGTGTTTAAGACCAGGCTGGATGAGGCTCTGGCCAGCCTGATCTAGTGTAGGGTGTCGCTGCCCATGGCAGGGGGGTTGGAACTAGATGATCCTTGTGGTCCCTTCCAACTCTGACTGATACTATGATAAACTCACAGCAGGTTAAATCTTTCTGAAAAAAGTAAGAGCTGTGGGGATGCTTAGTGCTGTGTTTCATATTTGGACTTACCTGAGAGGTTGTACAAAGAATGGGAACAGACTTTGTAGCCTACTGGGATCTCAGTAGGATGCTACTTTTGTTTTAACTTCCAAAGTTCTGCTTACTTCTATTTACCTGTTTGGGTGCTCTCACTCTCATTTATGTGCAGATATGTCCAACAAAACAGCTGGTTGTACTGAGTCACTCCTGCTGAACAGAAGCTCTGCAGGACAAAGTAGGAGAGCACTTACCCAGTCCACCTCCTCACAAATGTTCCAGTGCAGAAATTACTAATGTCATGGTGGTCGTCTTATGGGTGGGCCTTTTTACTTCAAAGAATGACTTTTCTATGAGGAAATAGAATTCTTACAAAATTACTGAAGGAAAATATTTTTTCAATTTGGCAGGTTGAACAACTCATTGAAAAGGTCATGATGTGTGGAACAAAAGCTGGCAAGATTGTTCTCATTCTTTTTCTATGATAATGTAGCTCCTGGGAATTGTGCTCCCAAAGCAGGAGCACTATGCCAGTACTGGACAATTAAAGAATGAAAAGGATAGCAAATCACCAGAGGAGCTCAGCATCCAAGTGTGAAGGTGATGATTTATCCAGTCCTCTCAAACTCTGTGTCATAAAGGTAACCTTGTAGGAAACTGACAGAGTTGACCAAGATTTTTCAGTCTTCATTTTCCTTTGTTGAGGAGAGCAGGAAAGAAGGTCCATCAGGCACAGCTGTCACGTTGGAGGGGGATTCAGAAAGATCCCATCTACATTGTTAGCAGCATGGCAGGTTTGTCTGAAACAAATTCCATCAGTGCCTCTTGCTGAGGAAGGATAATCACAGTTCGGCTTGCACTCAGAAGGTGGGAAGCTTTTGTATTTCCTTTTAGTTACTGCCATAGAGAAGAGTGGTAGTTTTGCAGGATATGAAATGCATTTAGTTACAGAAACAGAACTACAGCTATGACTACTTATAGAGCCCAAAGCTATCCCATGCACAGAGATAGGAGCCTATAAATATACACAATTTATCCCACCTATTCCTGCCTGCCCTCCCACCCCCAGTCACAGCTGAGAGGATTTGTAAAATAGTTTCCTCTCGGTCAGTTTAGTCTTGAATTTCAGTTGTTGTTGGGACCTGACACACATGCCTGGCTTGTTGGATAAGGCAGTGACTCCACACTTCACCATCTGCTGGTCATCATAGTACCTGACACAATCATCCTCTTTTCCTATCCCGCTTTCATGGTTAACTTCACCCCTGTGTGTGTTGGTTTTTTGTTTGTTTGTTTGGGGGTTCTTGTTTGATTGGTTTGGTTTGTGTGTGTGTTTTGGGTTTTTTGGTGGTGGTGGTTTGGTTTTATTATCATGCTCAGTCTTTTACCCCCCACCTTATTTTCCTTGCTTCTCTTTCTGGTACTACTTTGGACCCACATCCCCCTCAAGCTTTGCAAAATGCTTGCCCCCAGCTCTTCTTCTGTTATTATTCTCTGTGGTTCACCTAGTAGTCCTTACTGCCACAGCTGTTGTTCTTATGCTGACATTTCTAGCTTCATGGTTACTTTTCTTCCTTGTGCTGTGCATGGAAGTACCACTCCTCTTCTAGAAACATCCTCAACCTTTTAATATTTTTCTGTTCTGAGATATAAAGTTTGAAAGGCCATCATAATTAATAAGCAGGCAGGGAATTTGATCAGAGAAATAAGAAGTGTTTGGAAAGGATGAGGACACTAACACAGAATAAGATGCAAATATAACAAATGCAAATAGGGCCACAGCATTCCCAGGAATACTTCACAGCTTAAAAGCAAGAGAAGAAGGTGTGTGCGTACGTATGAGTTTACATTTCACTGGTTCAAGTCATGGCATGGGAAACTCTCCATTTCTCACCAACACTAACCTTCTGAATATCAGGAAACATAAGTAACTCTTTCTCTTATCTCCCACAGAACAGGAAATGGTGATTTAGTTTGGTGTGATGTATCTGTAGCCATGGCGTTCTTCTCTCTTCATTCACATTTACCCACCTGCCTGTTTCCTTTGGACAACACCCACTCTCTGGATTTGGGTGTGAAACCTTCATCCCATAGGAAATACATGAAGTGCAGAATACAAGGTGCACATCCCCAAAGTAATGTACAGTACTATAAGCACATCTGTGGTCTGTTCTCTGCTTTATCTTCCTGAAACTATTGTTAAATGCAAGGCTCAGTTCTTGCCCTCCAAGTGTACTGTTGCTTGTTCTCAGAGATCTAAATAAATGCCAAAAAAGACCAAGGTAAACATCTTTTGACCCCGAAGTGATTAGAGTGCCCTTCTGTAAGAGCAAGCCTCCCTGTGTAGGAGACAAAATGTTCCACCTTGGTTTGTCTGAGGCTGAGAAAAAAGTAGTTATGGCATGAGAGTAATAAGGAAAACCTCACTGCCTTCGGCTCTAACAGCAATATGTATTGCTTCAGCCTTTTCTTCTCTAATGTAAACACAGCTGTTGTCATATTAGCCTGAAGCTACATTAAATCAAAATGGATTGAGAGCAGGAATAAACAACAATTGACAAGTGTTAATCATGATACCTAATGTGTTGCTAGAAGATACCCAGATGCATTAGTGATTAAGTGATTAGTGATTAAGGTTAAACAGCCTAAGGTTAAACAGCCTAAGGTAAAGCAGCCTAAGGCAACGCAGCCTAAGGTTAAACAGCCTTCCCCTGGCATCAGGACTTGCTCCCTAAAAAAGAAAAGGAGGGTAATTGTAATTGGTGATTCCCTCCTGAGGGGAACAGAAGGTCCCATATGTAGGCCGGACCCATCTCATAGGGAAGTTATTAGCCTAGCAGGAGTCCAAGTTGGAGATGTTACCAGAAGGCTGCCCAGTCTGGTACAGCCCTCAGATTATTATCCCTTATTGGTCATGCAGTTAGGGAATGATGATGTTGGTACCAGGCCTCCCAGGGCTATCAAAAATGACCTCAGGGCCCTGGGAGATCTGGTTGAGGGGTCAGGTGCACAAATAATTTTTACATCGATACCGTTAGTTGCAGGAGGGAACACAATAAGGAACAGGTCAGCCGCTGTAGTCAACAAGTGGCTTAGGGGCTGGTGCAGACGAATGAATTTTGGGTTTTTCGATCTTGGGGAACTTTCTACTGCACCAGGTCAGCTGGTAACAGATGGAGTACATCTGTCCCAGAGGAGGGGAAAGGTCACAATACATGAGAATGGCCTGTCCCCCAAAGGTAAAAAGATTCTGGGAAGGGAATTAGCAAGTCTCATTGACAGGGCTTTAAACTAGCTTCGAAGGGGGGAGGGTCGGAAACCAGTGCCCTCAGGCAGGAGTCTGGAGGTGATAAGCTAGACCTAGAGGTGAAACCAGCAGCCCAGCTGCAGTGCATGTACACTAATGCACGAAGCATGGGTAACAAACAAGAGGAGCTGGAAGCCTTGTTGCAGCAAGAAAGTTATGATGTAGTTGCCATCACAGAGACGTGGTGGGACGACTCGCATGACTGAAGCGCTGCAATTGATGGCTACAGGCTCTTCAGGAGAGACAGGCAAGGAAGAAGGGGTGGAGGGGTGGCCCTGTACGTCAGGGAGGCACTGGATGCTGTTGAGATGGAGATCAGGGATGATAGGCTTGAGTGCTTGTGGGTGAGAATTAGAGGGAAGACCAACAGGGCAGACATCCTGGTTGGCGTCTGTTATAGACCACCCAACCAGGAGGAGGATGTCGATGAGGCATTCTATAGGCAGCTTAAGGCTGTCTCAAGATCACCTGACCTCGTTCTCATGGGTGACTTCAACCTGCCTGATATCTGTTGGGATCTCAACACAGCAGAGAGGAGGCAGTCTAGGAGGTTCTTAGAGTGCATGGAGGACAGCTTCTTATCCCAGGTGCTGCGTGAGCCTACCAGGGGTAAGGCTATGCTTGACCTCCTCTTCACCAACAGGGAAGGGCTGGTGGGTGATGTGGTGGTCGGAGGGTGTTTAGGCACCAGTGACCATGACATAATAGAGTTTTCAGTATGCAGCCAAGCCAAGAGGGGCAGCAAGAAGACCTCCACTCTGGACTTCCGGAGGGCAGACTTCAGGCTACTCAAGGAACTAATTCAGAAGGTTCCTTGGGAATCAGTCCTTAAAAATAAAGGGGTCCAGGAGAACTGGACCTACTTCAAGGAAGAACTATTGAAGGTGCAAGAACAGGCTGTGCCAGTGTGCCGGAAGATGAGCCGCCGGGGCAGACGGCCAGCCTGGATGGGCAATGAACTTTTAATAGAACTTAGGGAAAAAAAGAGGGTGTATCATCTTTGGAAGAAAGGGGAGGCAACCTACAGAATGTTTAGGGATGTTGCTAGGTTGTGCAGGAAGAAAATTAGGGAGGCAAAAGCCCATTTAGAACTTAGACTGGCCTCTGCTGTGAAGGACAACAAAAAGTCCTTCTATAAATACATCAATAGCAAGAAGAAGGGCAAGGACAACCTCCACTCCTTGGTTGACACGGAGGGGAACGTTGTAACAAAGAATGAGGAAAAGGCAGAGGTACTTAACACCTTCTTTGCCTCAGTCTTCACTAGCAGGGCAGAACGTCTTCCAGACAGCTGGCCTGCAGAGCTGGCAGAAGGAGCCAGAGAGCTGCATAGTTTACCACTGCTCCAAGAGGAAGTTAGAGATCTACTGAGCCGCTTGGACCCCCACAAGGCCATGGGACCGGATGGGATCCATCCTAGGGTGCTGAGATTGCTGACAGATGAGCTGTCCAAGCCACTTTCCATCATTTTTCAGCAGTCCTGGCTCACTGGAGAGGTCCCAGAAGACTGGAAGCTGGCTAACGTGGTGCCCATCCACAAGAAGGGCCGGTTGGATGAGCCAGGGAATTATAGGCCTGTCAGCCTGACCTCAGTGCCAGGCAAGATTATGGAACGGGTCATCTCGAGTGCGATCACACAGCACTTACAGGATGACCAGGGGCTCAGGCCTAGCCAGCATGGATTTAGGAGAGGCAGGTCCTGCCTGACCAACCTGATCTCCTTCTATGATCAGGTGACCCGCCTGGTGGATGTGGGGAGGCCTGTGGATGTGGTCTACCTGGACCTCAGCAAGGCCTTTGACACCGTTCCCCACAGCAAACTCCTGGCCAAGCTGGCAGCCCGTGGCTTGGACAGGAGCACACTGCGTTGGGTTAGGAACTGGCTGGAGGGCCGAGCCCAGAGAGTAATGGTGAATGGCACCACATCCAGCTGGCGGCCTGTCACTAGTGGTGTGCCCCAGGGATCAGTACTGGGCCCCATGCTCTTCAACATCTTTATTGATGATCTGGATGAGGGCATTGAGTCCATCATCAGTAAATTTGCAGATGACACCAAGCTGGGGGCAGCAGTTGATTTGCTGGAGGGCAGAGAGGCTTTGCAGAGGGACCTCGACAGGCTGGACAGATGGGCAGAGTCCAATGGCATGAGATTTAACACATCCAAGTGCAGGATTCTGCACATTGGCCACAACAACCCCAGGCAGTGCTACAGGCTGGGGTCAGAGTGGCTGGAGAGTGGCCAGGCAGAGAGGGACCTGGGGGTACTGGTTGATTGTAGGCGGAACATGAGCCTGCAGTGTGCCCAGGCAGCCAAGAAGGCCAATGGCATCCTGGCTTGCATCAGGAACAGTGTGGCCAGCAGGAGCAGGGAGGTCATTGTGCCCCTGTACACTGCACTGGTTAGGCCACACCTTGAGTCCTGTGTCCAGTTCTGGGCCCCTCAGTTTAGGAAGGATGTTGACTTGCTGGAACGTGTCCAGAGAAGGGCAACAAAGCTGGTGAGGGGTTTGGAACACAAGCCCTATGAGGAAAGGCTGAGGGAGCTGGGGTTGCTTAGCCTGGAGAAGAGGAGACTGAGGGGTGACCTTATTGCTCTCTACAACTACCTGAAGGGAGGTTGTAGCCAGGCAGAGGTTGGCCTCTTCTCCCAGGCATCCAGCACCAGAACAAGAGGACACAGTCTCAGGCTGCGCCAGGGCAGGTTTAGGCTGGATGTTAGGAAGAAGTTCTACACGGAGAGAGTGATTGCCCATTGGAATCGGCTACCCGTGGAGGTGGTGGAGTCACCTTCACAGGAGGTGTTCAGGAGAAGACTTGATGGGGTGCTTGGCTGTATGGTCTAGTTGTTGGGTGGGTTGGATTGTTTGATGGGTTGGACGCGATGATCTTGAAGGTCTCTTCCAACCTGGTGTATTGTATTGTATTGTATTGTATTGTATTATGATGTAAGAATCTATGCACAGTAAACAACTGGGCATGTAAATATCCTTGGTTCCTGTGAGTCAATATTTATAGGCGATTGAATCATAGCATTGTAGAGTTATAAAATCATTTAAGTTGGAAAAGATCTTTAAGGTCATCAAGTCCAATTGTAAACCTAGCACTGCCAAGTCCAGCACTAAATCAAGTCCCTGAGTGCCATTGCATGTCTTTTAAATACCTCCCGGGACTCAATTGCTTCCCTGGGTAGCCTGTTCAAATGCTTAACAATCCTTTTGTGGAAGAAATCTTTACTAATGTCCACCCTAAACCTTTGGTGGTGCAGCATAGAATCACAAAATCGCTTTGGCTGGAAGAGACATTAAGGATCAACAAGTTCAACTGTTACCCGAGTACTTCCAAATGACCACTAAACCATGTCCCTCAATACCACATCAGAAAAAGACTCTCAAGATCTAATCCAAACATTAGCCGAACACTGACAAGTCTTTGACTAAGCCATACCCCTAAGTACTATGTCTACACAAGTCTTAAATCCTTCCAGGGATGGTGACCCCACCACTTCCCTGGGCAGCCTGTTCCAGTGCCTCACAACCCTTCCAGCAAAGATAATTTTTCTAATGTCCAACCTAAATACTGCCTGGAGCAACTTGAGGCTGTTTCTTCTTGTCAAGGAATCATTTTGCTTCGAAAAGACTTCTAGGATCATCAAGTTCAATCGTCATCATGGACTTTAAGCCAGATTTCAAAGTGCTGTGTGTACACATTTCCTTTAATATCTCCAGGGATGGTGACTCTTGCTGGGTAGCCTGTTCCAATGCCTGATGACTCCTTCAGTAAATAAGTATTTCCTAATATCCAGTCTAAACTTCCCCTGGTGCAATTTGAGGCCATTTCATCTCATACTATCACTTGCTACTAGGTACAAGAGACCAACACCCACCTCACTACAACCTCCTTATAGGTAGTTGCAGAATGCAATAAAATCTTCCTTGAGCTTCCTTGCCTCCAGACTAAACAATCCCAGTTCCCTCAGTTGCTCCTTGTATGACTTGTGTTCTAAAACCTTCACCAGCTTTGTTGTTCTTTGGACATGCTCTAGCACCTCAATGCTATTCTTGTAGTGAGGGGCTCAAAACTGAACTCTACTTAAAGTGTGGCCTCATCAGTGTAGAGTACAATGGACAATCACTTTCTTAGTCCTGCTGTCCACACTATTTGCAATACAAGCCAGGATACTGTTTGCCTTTTTGGCCACCTGGCCATGCTGCTCGCTCATATTCAGCCAGATGCTGACAAAAGCTCTCAGATCCTTTTGCACCAGGCAACTTTCCAGCCACTCTTCCCCAAGCCTGTAGTAGACCCAAGAGCATTACCCAGTATTTGCCCCTATTAAGTCAAACCATAACCCAACTTGAGGCCATTTTCCTTTGTCCTATCATCTATTACTAGGGAAAAGAGACAAACTCCCACCTTGCTATGACCTCCTTTCAGGGAGCTGTAGAAAGTGAAAAGGTCTCTCCGGAGCCTCCTTTTCTCCAGGCTAAACAATTTATTGTATTTGGGTTTAAATGTACCATTTTAAAGGAAACCAAATAAAAGGATTTAGCACAAATATAACACAATAATTACACTGCAAGTCTAATAACATAAAATTCTGACTCACAAAATTCATATGATTCAGAAAAAGTTTCCTATATTCTTGTTATGTAGTCCACCCTTGCCTGTGTCAGGCATCAAGCCCCAAAGAAAGAATTAAGGAAGAAGAGCCTTGTCCAGTGGTGTGTGGTTAGGTGAGGAGGATATGTAGTGTGGACAAAAAAATTGCCTTTAGCAAGCTTTGCTTTGTCAGGTATCACAGTATCACAGTATTACTAAGGTTGGAAGAGACCTCGAAGATCATCGAGTCCAACCCGTAACCATAAACCTCACGACTAGACCATGGCACCAAGTGCCACATCCAGTCCCCTCTTGAACGGTGATCTGCCGAGAGCTGTCTCCAGAACTGTCAGAGAACCTTCTGTTTCTTCTCAAATTAGGGATACCCCAGAAAAAAATGGAGATTTTGTGTGATCTAGCCAAAAAGTCAGGCCATGGACCTACGCATGCTAAACCCTGGTGAAGCAGCCAAGAGCTAAGGACAGGCAACTAATAACAGTGTTGAAGGGCTGTTGGCCAAGGTTGAGAGTAACTATGTTTGCAGACATTTGGCATAGTTTGTGTTATGATTTGACTGCCTATACTTGATATAAGTGCCTTATATCTAGGTCAGATATGCCATTTGGAAGATGTCTCTGCTGGCTTGCACTTATTTCTGTTAGGACAGAATTGCTTTTACCCTTTCTATCACCAGGTTTCCAGTAAAGTATTGAAACCTTTGTAAACCAGCCTCTCCTTTCCCAGCAGAAATAGGAAGAATATTTTTCTTACTTTCCCTTTTTTTTTTTTTTTTTTTTTTTTTTTTTCCATCTCCCCTCCTCCCTGACCTTAGCTCCTTTCTAGAATGCCTGCTAACACTATATGCACACAGTTGCATATGTAACTTGCGAGGTGGAAATCAGGTGCAGTATAAGTGTGTTTTATTTGCTGTTAAAATTTACATGAGTGCTTAATTGTGTGACCTTTAAATATTATTTGACCTAGAAGCATTTTAATTTTTTCTGTCTTCCTCCAGAATGCTGCAAGACATTAGGCTTTTGTTTAGTCTATTCATGGTAGCAAATACCAACAAGGAATCTTAAAAGAAGTGAAAAAACAGATATAATATTTTTTAGGTTTATTGTTACTTGAAGTAAGTGCATGGACTGAAGATTTCTGCTGGCACCATATGTAGTTTCTATTTTAAAGCCAGAAGTACTGTCTTATAAGAACAGAAATCATTTTAATGACGTCCAACCTCCCATCAGAGTTGGTGAGCTTCAGCAGGGCAAAAGCCACACTGTGGGACTCAATTTAAGCAAGCTTTTCTGCGGCTTTATGTTACTGAAGGAAAAAGCTCAGATCGAAGTAGTAACTTATGAATTTGTCTGTGGTGTCTTCTGTCCCCTTGTTATTGCCAAGAATAACTTTCTTAGGTCTGGCAATGCCAAATGAAATATGATCAGGATCCACATGACCTTAACATTGACATTTCGTTCTGAAAAGTGACTGACGTGACTTTTCTTCTGGTCCATGTTGATTATTTGTGTTATTGCTAGAAGGAAAGGAATTCTTTTGGAAAGAAAGGTAGTTTCTTTTGACTGTCTGAACAATGTGTGTTTTTTTTTATTTTAGTATGGAAGTAGAGTGGCTTCAGGAACAACCAGAAATGTCTGTGCCATAGTAGTGAACCTGTTGATTGACTTGGTGTGTGGCCTATAAATGCATGAGTGCTCACCATCAGCTTTTTCCTTCCTTCTTCACCTTTTAGGCAAGGATGAACTTCCATACTTCCATTGTTGCTGTCCTCTTCCTCTTGCCTATTTAGGTTGACATAAAGCAAAAGAGATAGAATAGAATAGAATAGAATAGAATAGAATAGAATAGAATAGAATAGAACAGAATAGAATAGAATAGAATAGAACAGAATAGAATTAACCAGGTTGGAAGAGACCTTTGAGATCATCGAGTCTAACCTATCATCCAACACTATCTAATCAACTAAACCATGGCACCAAGCGCCCCATCCAGTCTCCTTTTAAACACCTCCAGTGATAGTGACTGCGCCACCTCTCTGGGCAGATTATTCCAATAGCCAATCACTCCTTCTGTGAAGAATTTCTTCCTAACATCCAGCCTAAACCTCCCCTGGCACAGCCTGAGACTGTGTCCTCCTGTTCTGCTGCTGGTTGCATGGGAGAAGAGACCAACCCCCACGGGGCAACAACCTCCCTTCAGGTAGTTGGAGACAGCAATAAGGTCTCCTCTGAGCTTCCTCTTCTCCAGGCTAAGCAACCCCAGCTCCCTCAGGCTCTCCTCATAGGGCTTGTGCTCCAAACCCCTCACCAGCTTTGTTGCCCTTCTCTGGACACGTTCCAGCAAGTCAACATCCATCCTAAATGGAGGGGCCCAGAACTGGACACAGGACTCAAGGTGTGGCCTAACCAGTGCTGAGTACAGGGCCAGAATGACCTCCCTCCTCCTGCTGGCCACACTATTCCTGATACAGGCCAGGATGCCATTGGCCTTCTTGGCCACCTGAGCACACTGCTGGCTCATGTTCAGCCTTCTGTCAAACAGTACCCCCAGGTCCCTCTCTGCCTGGCCGCTCTCCAGCCACTCTGACCCCAGCCTGTAGCACTGCATGGGGTTGTTGTGGCCAAACTGCAGAACCCGGCACTTGGATGTGTTAAATCTCATGCTATTGGACTCTGCCCATCTGTCCAGCCTGTCAAGATACCTCTGCAGAGCTCTCCTACTCTCTAACAGATCAACACCTGCCCCCAGCTTGGTGTCATCTGCACAATTACTTATGGTGGACTCAATGCCCTCATCCAGATCATCAATAAAGATATTGAACATGATGGGGCCCAGCACTGATCCCTGGGGGACACCACTAGTGACTGGCTGCCAGCTGGATGTGGCACCATTCACCACTACTTTCTGGGCTTGGCCCTCCAGCCAGTTCCTAACCCAGTGCAGAGTGCTGCTGTCCAAGCCACAGGCTGACAGCTTGGCCAGGAGTTTGCTGTGGGGGATGGTATCAAAGGCCTTGCTGAAGTCCAGGTAGACTACATCCACAGCCTTCCCCACATCCACCAGGCAGTCACTGGATCATAGAAGGAGATCAGGTTGGTCAGGCAGGGCCTGCCCTTCCTGAATCCATGCTGGCTGGGCCTGATCCCTTGGCCATCCTGTAAGTGCTGTGTGATTGCACTCCAGATGACCTGTTCCATAATCTTGCCTGGCACTTACAGTTCTGTAATTCCCTGGTTACCTCCTTCTGCTCTTCTTGTGGATGGGCATCGTGTTGGCCAGCTTCCAGTCATCTGGGACCTCTCCAGTGAGCCAGGACTGTTGAAAAGTGATGGAGAGTGGCTTGGCCAGCTCATCTGCCAGCTCTCTCAGCACCCTAGGATGGATCCCATCCAGTCATGCAGATCATGCAATGGAAACCAGAGTCATGAAAATAAGTGTGAAAAATGCAAGAGAATGCTGTAAACCTGGAAGAATCACAGGTCTTGCTAACTCAACTGGAAGAATGTTGTTTGTTGATAATTTGCTACGTCTTCTTAGCTACTGTTGGAAACAGAGCTTTCTTACCAAAGCCACTTGAATTCCATATTTTCCAGTGTTGTATGTCCTAAATGTTGCTTTAGAAAATCAAGATAAAACTCTCATGCCTAAGATCCTCATCTATTCAGCAAAATCACAGCATCACAGGAATCAGACCTACATGAAACTAAGTGGAGATCTACCATTCACCTTCAGGCTCTGACAACAAGTTTTAAAAAGTACATTTCCCATTTGTTGACTGGAAGTCATGGCAACACTCTGGCAATCTTGACTAGCCGAATGAGTCCATGGACACTGGCATTCCTGTAAAACACAGATGTCAGAAGGTCAGCTAATCCACTTCCTATCCTTGGACTAGGTTGCCTGTGTTGAACAAGTATCATGACAGTGATGAATCTACTAAATGTCAGGGATGGAAAGTCTTTATTTCCTTAGGCCATCAGTCACAGTCTGCACAATATTTACCAAAGTTTCCTTTCTGATTGCTGACTCACCCTTGTCCTGAAGCTAGTTCAGTCTAATTTTTCTGTTACTGTAATTCACTGGTGCTTGGATATTGTTCTAGGTTGTGCAGGCTGGTATTAAACTAGAAAAGCAAGAGTTCAGGATAGGAAGGTGGCAAATAAAGTGCAAGATTTTCTGCAAGGTATCAGCTGATAGAGAATGTAAGGATAGGCTTTGCTCTTTGGAACCTGTATTGTCAATATTAGAAATGTGGGTTAAAAAAATGGAAGACATGAAGCTGTAATGAATATAAGCACAATGTTTAATATCTGTTATCTGGTGAGAATAGAACAGTGAAATAAGTTTTAGCTGCTTAGGAATGGAGAAGAGAAGGATATGTAGGTCAGGACAGCTATACTGTAAACACACATTAATTAGTGTTTTAACTAACAGCATAGGGAGCTGCTGCCAAAAGCCCGCTGCAAGGTCATCCAAATCATCCTATGGAACTATCAGCCTCTAAGTATCTGTGCATGGAGTACAGAGATGAAATTGTTGGGGACAACCGAACAGGTGGGAGGTGTGACAATTTTAGCTTTCAGTACAACCTTTCTGATACTTTTCTACTGCATCAAATGTTTAATTCAACAGAAAATTTGAATCTTAGCATATAATCAGCAGAAACTATTTAGTATGGATTAATGATTTTTAAATAGTTTTGTGTAAAGCAAATAAGTAGACATCCAAACATTGAAGGAACTAAACTATGGAAGCTAACAGAAATATTGTGTGTACACATGACATTTAGATAGAAAAATGTGAATGGAAATCAAAAGCTCTCTAGAAAGAATCATATTTGCCAGAATAACCTTAATGCAGTAGTTAAATATGGTGAGGTCTCTGGCTTAAACCCCAGACTAAATCAGTAATGAAGATAGTAAGGGAAAGATTTAGTTGTTTAAACATAGGTGACTACTGTCATTCATAAGACATCAGCATGGGATGATTAGATGCAACACAATTAATGAAAGACCTGAAACCTTCTGGAGAGGTAAATTGTGGCCAAGTGGAATACCTTAACATGTCTAAAATGCAAAAAGCCACCTATGCTTAGGTATCTAAATTGCATCATAATTTAAGGAGTGAATAACTCAATTAGAATAAATAAGAAACTGTGGCATGTAGAAACTTGATACACAGATGTTAGAAAAGATATGGGGAAAACAGATGGCTGGGGGATAACAAGAAGAAACAGGAAGAGCATCTGAGAAAGGCTGTCGGCATTACACACTGATGATCACATCAAAATAGTAAAATTATTTACAGCTGGGTTCTGCAACATTAATATTTCTGTGCTGCAGCTGAACGAGAACAGGCCAATGTGTCTGTACTGCAGGGTGAGAAACTACTCTCCAGTAGGTATGTCAGCAAGATGATGAAACAAGCCACTGGATAGTGACAAGCTGGGCTCACAGCCAGTGGGACAGCCTGCTTTCTTCTCTATGGCATGGTTGGAAAAAAAGGCTGTCTGTTTAGTTTGTCGGGCAGGCACATGGTCTGCTTTTATGCCTGGCTTCAATCAAAAACATGAAACCCAAACAATGTACTGTTGTAAAGCCTTCATGTTCTGCTATAATAGCTTGTCTTTGAGAAATGGCTGATGTCTTTCAAACAGCTTTGAATCTGATTCCATTCCTAGTACTGCCTCAGAGATACCAAATCTTTTATCCATACTTTTCAGACACACTCATGTACATCGCTTAGTTTTCTAAGTAGCTGTCTCAAGACCCTGAGGCATGATATATATTATTGTGCAGCCCTGAAATCAATGACCACTTGCCTGAAAGGGAAATGTTATAGTGCTATGTCCCCCGAAAGACTAAGCTTTAGGCTCCTGTTGTGTCAGGATCAGTGGCTACATTTCATCTTAAGATCCACATGCTTTTATTTGTCATCTGGAAATCAGTTGAAACTGCACATTGCCTTCTAAAGATTTTGAGAAAAGCAGATGATTGTGAGCTTGTCATACTCCAGTCATAAATGCCATAGGAATTGTACATGAAGGAGCTTGTCAGTGTGACTGTATTCAGAATGAGGAGTAAAGCGAAAAAGCCTTAAGGCCTCACATATGTAGAAAATTATTTAGTGACTATTGCCTTTCTTGTGCACTGAATTAAATAGGGAACCTTGTACGTTCGCATCTTTGTGGTATCCTCTGTGATCACCAAATTTGTTTCCTTAGCACAACGTGTATGCATGATGGGTTTAACTTGGATACCACTGGCTTAATTTGGCTGTTACCCTGTTTGAGTAGTTGCCTTTGCTAGACTGTTGTCATAGTATCATAGTATCATAGTATCAGTCAGGGTTGGAAGGGACCATGTCCATATTATAGATTTATTAAGCTACACTTTCATTAGTTCGTTATCTATCTTGCTCTTTTCATGTTATGAATATACTGTTGCTATAGCAAAATATTCAATGCATAAATGAGAAGGTGCTTTTCTTTCCCCCTGAAATAGAAAGATTATTAGCTTCATTACTGTGCTATTTTCCCTTTCTTCCATATGCAGTCTCAGATTTTCCTGAGCATACCTGTTGCTAATGGCTTTACACTTTATTACTGCATCAGTTTCTAATGGTTACTTGCAGACTTGAGTTACAGATTAACCTGACTTTCAGGATATTCTTTTTTTTTGTTGTATTTTATTTTGCCCTTCCTTTTTAGTTTTCCATTCTCCAAAACTTCACACAGTGTTTTGGTTTGGACTTAGAAGTAAATATTATTTTAAAATCAAGTGGTGCCAATATTTGTCCCTGATAATGCTGGCAAAGGAAAAAATGTATTTAAGATTAGCTCTCTGTCCTTTTCCTACCATTACAACACAATACCATTACAGTACAATTACAACTGGAAAAGGTTTAACCTTTTACTTCAGTACTTTTAACTGTATTCTTAAAATAAATTACTTGTTCATTACTAGTGTTCTACTTCCTTACGAAATTAAGAAATGTTTGGATAATCTTTCATTGCACATCTTCTTCACAAGGTAGTACAACTTCATTAATAAAACTCAAACTTGAGGTTTACATCTTTCTCCTACTGTCTGGCCTAAACTTTACTGATATTGGAGGACTTGTATTGGGCTGCTATACTTTTTAATTCTCTTATGAGTTATAATAATTTGCTTCACAGAAATCTAAACCTGCCAGATTTTGCTGATGGGCAGAGCTTTTCTTCATATGTTTTTGTGAGGTCCTGGAATACATAAGCACTGTTTCATTAAAGCTTGTCCTTTAAAACCGCAGGACTATTTCCCAAAGTTTGTTTCCTTCTTTTAATCTGGAAGGATCTACATGCAGTTGTTGACATGGGTCTTACTTCCTGCTTGCAAAATTATGTGGCACATTGTCTAAGCTCAGGCAGCGCATGCTGTTGCCAGCCCCATCAGTGTTCACTGACAGCAAGCTTAAGCTTAATTTGTCTGATTTATGGCTATTACAACATTCTTGTAAGCATGAACTGATGCTGTTTCTTCTATAATAAAGTGTAGCCCAGACCTCTCTTTTATCTCAAAAACATATCAACTTTAACACCTGCAATGAATTTCAGCCCTATTAATTGTTTTACTGTCTTTGCTGGGAAGAGACAGGGCTGGTTGCTTCTGGGGGCATGAGGTGAATACACAGAACACCAGAACAGTAGCTGTCTTGCAGCTGTCTGCACCCAGCTCAGCTGGAGTGGGAAGGAGTCCAGGAGATCACGCTTGTGATTAATTGCATAAAGTCTAGTTGGAGGTCAGTAACTAGTAGTGTACATCAGGGGTCAACATTGGGTCCCAAACTATCCATCTTCTTCATAAATGATCTAGATTATGTGGCAGAGGGCACTCTCAGCAAGTTTAATGATGATACAAAAGTGTGAGGAGAGGCTGATACACCAGAGGGTTGTGCTGCCATACACAGGGACCAAAATGGGCTGCAGAAACTAGCTGACAGTGATCTCATGAAGTTCAAAAAAGAGAAGCATAAAATGAAGAACAACCTCAGCATCAAGAAGTGCTGCCAGCTAGAAAGCAGCTTGGCAGAATATGATCTGGGGATCCTGGTGTACTCCAAGTTGAACATGAGCCAGCAAAGTGTCCTTGTGGCAAAGGCTAACAGTGTTCCGGGCTGTATTAGGGGGAATGTTGCCAGCAGGTTAAGAAAGGTGATACTTTATCCCTGCTCAATATTGTGAGGCTACACATGGAATCCTGGGTTCAGTTCAGGACTCCCCAGTCAGTACAAGAGAGACATGGACACACGGGAGAGAGTCCATTGACAGGCTACAAAAATGGTAAAGGGACTGCTGTGTCTGTTATATGAGGAAAAGTTGAGAGAGCTGAGACTCTTTAGCCTGGAGAAGGCTTAAGGGGATCTCATTAGTGTATGCAAAGAGTGTGGAGCCAGGCTCTTCCCTGTGGTGCCCAGTGATGGGACCAAAGGCAATGGGCACAAATCGAAACACGGAATCTTCCCTCTGAAAATTAGGAGGGTGAGAAACCACTGGCACAGGATGCCCAGAGATGTTGCGGAGGCCTTGAAGATCTTCCAAAGCTATTTGGACAATTGCCTCTAGCCTGCCCCACTTCAACAGGGGAGTTGGACAGGCTGACCTCCAGAAGTCCCTATCGAACTCAACCATCAGGTGATTCTCACACCGCAGAGAAATAACAGCAGTGCAGCGCGGCGACCCTCGGCCATGCCGGAGAGGGTGCAGATCCCATCCCAGCGCGGCCTCCGGGGCTGTCTCGGCTCCGAGGCTGCCTCGGCTCCGAGGCTGCCCCAACGCTCCAGCTCAGCCTTCACGCTGCGGCGGGCGCCGCGGGGAAGTCGTGCCGGCAGGAGGCGTCCTGCGGCGGTTGGGCGGGACAAGACGGAGGGTGCCGGCTCTCCCGGAAACAGCGCCGGCCGGCGGCAAAGCGGCGACGGCGGCTGCCGCGGTAGTGAGTTGTCTTTGGTCTTGTGCCCTGGCTGCCGCCGAGCGGGTGGGTTGGCGTGGCGGGCGGCATGGAAGCGGTGCCCCGTGAGGAGAAGCCCAACCCGCTGGAGGATGCCAACTTCTGCTCCCGGCTTTTCTTCTGGTGAGTGCCCGCGTGAGGGCAGGGGGGAGGGTAGCAGCGCTGCTGCCGCTGCGAGGTGCGGCCGCGCCGGTGCTTAATGCAGCTCTCCACGCCTGGCCGCTCGGCTGCGAGGCTCGGCTGGCGGTGTTTGGGGGGATGCTGAGTCCCGGCTAAGGGACTGCCCGGCTCGCACTTCAGTGCGGTACCCAGCAGAGTCCGAGCTCCTCCGCGGCGGGCAGGGGCGGGTGTGTGTGGGGGATGGGAGGCGGCGGCTGTCGCCCGAGCTCCTCCGTTGGCTGCCGGCAGTGACTTAGCAGCCGCGGCTCGGCACCCGCTTCTGCGAGGCCAGCATGTCAGCCCTGCCGCCCGGGGCAGCCCCTCGCATGCAGGTGGCTGCGGGGAGCACGGCGAAGGGGGGCAAGGTCTCCTGAGGTGAATCCGGCGGCCCGTACCGGGCGGTAATCCCTGTCCGCGGTCTGGGCACAAACCATCCGGAGGCCTGCCCGACTCGGTCAGGGCAGCTCTCAGCCGGCCGGCCGGCTCAGAGCGCAGCCTTGTTGCCCCTTGGAGCACACGTTTAATTCCGTCGGCAGCTGCGTGGAGGGCGGGCGCATCTTCTCCCTCCTCTCCTTTGGTCCTTCGTCCTGGGGCCGGGTGCAGACCTGCTACCAGGCATTGTTTTGCTTTCCCGCTTGCATAACGGATCGCGGCCAGGTATTGCTCATCTCGGCAAGGCATCTCGCTTTTGGCGGCGTGGGGCTTTCCGCCTCCGTGGGCGAGGTGGTTTCTGAGCCGCATAGCTGCGTGGGACTTCCCGGTGTAAGGGACGGCTGGGGCAGCAGCCAGCTGCTGTCAACCATGCTTCAGCTGCAGTCGTCTGCCTTGATGCTAAGTAGATTAGAGTGTCCCGGAGAGAAAGTAGGGGGTGTTACGTTGTCACCACAAACTTCTATGGAACCAGATGATTACCAGTCCAGAGTTAGTGCTTGTTCTCTTAGTGAGGATATATGTAATTACTCAAAACAGTGAAGAATTACTGCTCATCAGCTTAGTTGTTTTGAGGTATAATAGGAGAAGATGTGCAAAGGGAGAGAACTTTTCTGTGTTACCAGATCCCTTTTGAAAGAGAGCAGTCACAGAGGTAGTGCTTGCTTTGATTCACCTTCTTCAGGCTGAGCCAGAGGACACGTGCCATGCTCTGTGGTGAAGGAGGGGGAAGGAAGAGAGGGCACAGCATGTGAGGCTCTCTTTTGGAAGCCTCTGAAATGCAAGTGAAAAAGTCTTTGATCCTATTAGCAACTCTAAGGAGGTGCAGAAATCCCTTTTGGAAGGTAGGGGGATTTTAAAAGTCCTGACATTTTATCTAAACCGATTTTCAGTCAAAGATATTTTCTCAGAAGTACTCTCTGCAAAAAGAAGGAGGAGAAAAAAAAAAAAGAAGGTTTATGTTGTGCAGAACTCCATGTGCATGGCTTTCTGGCTTGTAATTTCTTATTTTACACTGAGGTACCCACATGGGAAACAGCTTAGGAGATTCAGACAGAATGAGATGAACCTCGATTGACCACCTAGCATTCCAAGGCCTCTGTACCCTTTCCTTTGCCGAGGTCTCATGGTGGCACTGGTAGTTCTGCCAAAACCAACTTGGCTAGATGTGAAAAAAGGAAGTGTGCAGTGTTTGGAGATCGCTTTCTTACTGCTGCTATCACCCTTTTTTAGGCCTTTTGTATCAATTTTCATGTATTGCAGTGAAGTGTTCAACAGCAACAATAAAATACCTTAAATTTCCCAAGTTTTAGGCAAGCACTTGAAAAGTTCTTTTTCCCCCAAACTAATTTGTAGGTTCTCAGTTGTGCAAGGCCAGAGTAAGTGAAACTCTGTGCTTGTGGGTTGACAGGCCTCTTGAGAGTCCAGAGACTGACTGGAATGTCATGCTTTCCAGTCAGATGGTAGTGTACAACTATAGGGCTTGTGCTTTCAAAAAGGGTTTAGTGGGGTGTGAAAAGCTTTAGAAGTCGCCTATGCACTGGTTTTGAGGCTTTTACAGGCATAATAATTCACAGCAGTGGAAATACTCTTCTAAAGTCTCTTCTCTTACCTGTGCTGCAGGTGATCATGACAAATACCAGTATATCCTTGTTATTTGCTAGTCAGAAAGCATTAGTATTTTCTTAGTGAAATATTTGGAGTGTCTTGAATTGAGTAAGCATCAGGGACTGTCACTCTTCTGCAAGATAATGCTGTTTTACATGAAATCATGAAAGTCTTAAAACACCCTTCATGGTGCATTATGTTTTAAAAGTTGTTCTTCCTTCCTGCAAAGCTTATAGCAGTTGACAGATGTATGTGCAAATACCGCTTCAGCACTGCTCCATTTAACTGCTGTCTCACACGAGAAGTTCAGGGGCTTTTCAGCTGGAGAATTGTAAAAACAATGCTGGAGGAGAGCTGTCTTGGGAGTAATGGCAACCACCACGATGCGGTTGTTCAAGTATGCCTGCTCTGCTCTCTAAATCCCAGGTGTTGACTGCTTGTTGTCAATCAGGGTAGAAGGTAGGACATTACAGGTAGCTGGGCAAGGGTCTTTCTTAGTTTCTATTTTGCTGAAAACGTAGACTTTTGCCAACCGTAAGAAAGCATACCCTCATTTATTGCTAGTGGTGCAGAGTTAAAGCTGAAATTGCTGCCTGGCAGAAACAGGATCAAACTCACAGAAGAAAAGAAGTCATGTTTTTATTGAATTATAAAACTAAGATAATGAGTGTGTAGGCTGAAGATACATTCTTCTCCCATTGTTCAAAGCTTGTCTTCTGGCTTTCAGGTTGTGACTTTGACAAGTACGAGCTTGATGAACATTAAACGCTCTAGTAGTATGTTCATGGGAAAGAAGAGCATCTGTGTGTGAATGTTGTTATTTTTACAATGTATCCCTTGTGTAATAATAGGATGTTACAAGAAAAAAATATTTATGACAGAAGTATGAAGATGAAGGCGGTTGCAAAATATTTGTTCTGCATCTCTCACTGAATTATCTTTGTTAACATAGGAATATCAAAACCCAAATTGTTGTTCTGGATGTTCCAGATACTACTGCAGCTACCGACCTTCAGAGTCACAAGTTCCTGTGCTCACTAAATTTCTGTAAGCTCTGGCTGGTAATACAGCAGTTAGCAGAGTTAGCAGTATTTGTGTGTATTTCTGATTAACTGCCTCCATATCTTGTTGTTAATTTTTGGTTTTATTTGGTTTTGGTGGGGTTTTTTTTTTTTTTTTTTTTTTTTTTTAATTGCTGTCTCAGCTTGCTGGTGAGAATGCATGCTCTGAAAGATGCTTAGGAGGTTTTGCTTTCCTTTTTAGGTCCAACCAAGAAGGAGAGCATTCAGTCCAATGTTTTTTATGTTTAAACAACTCTTTCCTTGTAGAAAGTATTTTGAATTTAAAAAGCCTTATCCTCTGTACTTTGCAGTTGAAAATAGCACTTTTCACATTTTTTTCAGCTGGGAGGCAGCCTGAGGATTATCAAATTAATAACTGCACAGAGAATATTTATCTTTATGAATGTAGCAGGTGTATTTTTCTATACTTAGGGCATTTGCTAGCTACATGGCAGTTGAAGTTATGTGCACTCTGTTGTTCATGCATCGACTCAGCTTCAGTGGAAAGTTACAAAACATGGGCTATGATTATCTGGTCTTTTAAAAATTTAACTTCTGGCCTGTTCATGAGAAGGAGGGCAAGCTGGAGCACCCTGGAAAGACAATCTGGTGATTTTGTTTAGAGAACTAAAAAATATTGAAGTCCTGCTAAATTTGATATATTTACTTTGAATAATACTAGTAATGACTTATCTGTTACAGACTGTAACTGGACATTATCTGTAACTGGACATTACCAGCATCCTGAGGCCAGATGTCTTTTTATGTTATCACTTGATGTATGGCAATAGCAATTACAAGAGCAGTATTAAAACATGAGGTGAAAACTTGCTCAAAGGCATTTGTACAGTTACAATTCCAAGGAATAAACATCTGGTTTATCATGACTTGGTGGCATCTGACAGCATTGTTCTTGGATTACTAAGCGTGTGCTTTAGGGACAATGACAAACTCAGTAAGTTTTCAGAGCTCTGACTTGGTGTGTAGTGGGAGAGGAGTTAAAAAAAATAAATCTTTAGCTTCAGATTTCAGCATGAACTGAGCAAGGTAAGCTTAGACATATGTTACAGGTTTAGGGCTAGTGTCTTAATTGCAAATAGGTTTTACCAGAGAATTGGGAGTCCAGAGGATGAACACTCCAAAGGGACTGAATAGAACATAAGAGATCTGTTTATCCCATTCCGTTGGTCTGCATTTCTATATAGTTTGAAAGCACTACTTGTTTGCTCCCTCTTGCTCACTTCTTTCCCTGTCTCTGCCTCTGACCTTGCTTGCTTGGCTTGCTGGTTTCTGTTTGGGTTATGGTAAAGAACAGTGACAGGACAAGAGATAATAACTTTTTTACCTGGTAACAGCCCTCTGGCTGGTGATATACTCCTTGGGGTAAATTCCAATTTGTTCAGTGCTGCAAAACTAAACCACCACAACATATAAGGGACAAGATTTTCACTGATCACAAACCTCTCTTGTGGTGTAAATAACTACACACTTTTCTTACTTCACCTTTCAAGTCCCTGTGTCTTAGAACTGGAAGTGCCACTGATTTAGTTGGACTTCTAAGTAAGCCTGAATAACAACTGTATTTTAGTCCTGTAACTTGCCTCTCTTCGAAAGTGTATGTTGCCTTGTCCCATGCATTTAAAGAAGTTAGGGAAAGAATTCATTGTGCTTCTTGGAAGCTTCAGCTGTAGTTTAGCAACGCCACTGGTAAAACTGGTCCATGTTCCTTACTGTGTCAGTGAATAGAGATTTGCCTCTGAGGATATGACATTTACTTTAAGTAAAAGCAGCATCAGGCTTTGAGATTTGCCTGGAATCTTGGCTGATACCCAGTAGATTCCTCCTGGCGCTGCCTGAAATTGGTGATGGTTAGAACTCCTAGCAGATACCACTTTATAAAGATCTCTGAGGTAACTAATTTTTAATTAACTTATGGACTTACCAGTGCAGGATGATAGTGGTACTGTAAGAAACTCCCAAGAAATATACAAGCATCTTCAGTATAGAGAAGCAGAAAACACATCTTCAAAGAAGGAAACTGCACTTGTTGCTGCTTGGTTTTGTTTTATCTCCTCACTGAAAAAAGACTGAGGATCATAGATACAACTTGTTTTAAAGATAATGCCTTGTTTGTTCATTTATCAGGCATTTAATATCCTATAGTCAAATTTGAATCATTCATTCTCTTGAACTGCTGCAGTCATTTTTAAGTTTTCCTTGGTTTTTTTCCAAGATGACTTTATTATGCAGAAAAAAATATTGTTAGAAAATTATTGTTTATGAGCTAGTAAAGTTAAAATATGTGAGTAAAGAGTGCTAAATAGACTGTATTGACCACAGCAGGTGTGTGTAAATTATCAGATGTTAGCATTTGCTATCTACAGTAAACATATGTTCTTAGATACACAATTAGGTAAATGGTTTGGGTGTAATGAAACACTGAGGTTATTTGGCATTGTGAGGCCTACGTAAAGCATGCTGTGTCATTTATCATAGAAAAGGTCCCTATTACAGCTCCTGCAAAACTTCAAAATCAGGAGCATGTTCTGCTGGTTGGGTTTTTTTGTTTGTTCATGTTTAATTTTTGTGTATTTGTTTTTTAGCTTTTTTAATTTTATTCAAAGTCATTTTCTCCCTCCACTCCTAGAAGAATTTTCAACACTTGGAGTGGAGAGCAGAGATAACACAATTAGAATATAGGAGTGGAAGATTAAGAAGGCAAATGATAATTATATATATTTTTTTGGTATTCTGACACTCGGTCTCCTGTAAGTGTGAACAGCTGATTTTTATGCTTATTTCCATTACTTGTCAGAAAGGAAGTTAATACAGAAATTGCTACCATTAGGTTTTAGCATGTGTATTTTCTTTTGGAAATTGCTATCAGAGGCCATCATGATCAACTAGACTTTCTGTGTAACTGTGGTTTCAAGATTTGAGCCTTTTTTGTTGTAGTTTCTTCTTTTTGTATGTAAACTATAAAACAACAGAGTTTAGATGTTTCAGTAGCAACTAACCTGAGATTAGAAACTTGTTTGGATTACTAGTTATTTTATGTGAAATGGAAGAACTCTTCCTTTTGCTCTATGTAATTACTTAGGCTCTACTTCAACACGTGGTTTGTACTAACATTTGTTGTTGTAAGGCATGGTCTCCAGACCTTTACATCAGATCTTTTGTATCTTGGGTATTCTTCCTGATGTGTGGATGCCAGGGTTGGTATCAATATTTTACTGATATACTTGTGGCGTTCCAAAGACTCCCTTATTCACTTCTAGGCCTTGCAGAAAATATTTGCCCTGTTTGTACTATTTTTCTTGCCATATGAAATAGCAGGAAGTATGTTAGGGTAATATTTCATGCCTGATCAATGCAGGGTGGATGAACAGCATGAGAATAGCCTACAGTAAGTGCAATCAAATACCAATTGAGTTACTGTCAGCATCAGAAAGTAGATATTCAGGCACCTAGCAGTGTACGCTGTGCTGTGAAAATGAGCTGAAGCAGAGTATCAAAGGTTAATACAGTCTGGCATTGGAACTGGAAGCTTGAAGGGTGTTTTTGAGTTAATATGTCTTTGAAGTAATTTCATTGTATTCCTATTTTTTCCTACTGTAAGCAATGAGAAAATCTACTCTTTAAGCCGCAGTAAGCCACAGAGGGAAGTTGCAACCAAAACACCATTTGAAAAGCATCTGAAGAAATATCAAAACTTACTCTGTTTACTTTATTAATCATAGATGACTGCCTTGGTAAGGGGAAGTGGGAATAGGCAGTTTACTGGAGAAAGGCAGCTTACTGAAGAGGACGGGTGAACATGTGAAATGGAGACAGGTTTAAAAATAAACTACAAACTGTTGTGGTTAACTTTATACATTCTTGTGAAATATTACTGGAGACTTGTCAGTATATAGCCTCCTGCCTGTATGTCTCATCCCAGCCATGCTCCTCTGGACTGAGAGCAAGTGCATAGCAGTGTTGGATTTGCATTGCTGATTCCAGTTGTGAAGGTAGGTAATGAACAGTAAAATGAAGCAGGTAGAAACCTGAGGTAAGCCACAGAGGATAGCCAACATGGATTTATAAGCAAAAGGTCCTGTGAGGAAACCCCATTTATTTTACAAAAATAAAGCTTCAAAGTAGATGATTAAAGAGAAAGAAATACATGTTATTTTGCAGCTTAGTAGTTGAAGTAGTGCTTCCAAGCAGCTCAAGGAGATGAAATCCTAGTGTTGCGGAAGAATTTGAATAAACAAAGACTCTCCTGTGCCACTGTTGAAAAATAACTGGACATTGAGTGTAAACAGATGATGCTTGTAATGTGATGTACAAATAGGCTTAAGAGGAGCGGGGAAAATGTAGTTTGTAAACTACCTCCTTAAGGAATGAGTTGATGAGAGCACATAGGATGTGGCTTGGACTAGGTGCTGTAAAATTATCCAGGAGTTGCTTATGCCTGTAATTACAAATAAAGACAGAGAAAAGGAAAAGATTTTTCTGACTAGAAAAAAGTAGTCTGCATAGTCTTTTTTCCTACTTAGCCAGTGATGAAGCAAGGGCTTTTGTGAAACTAGTGAGAGCAAAATTTTGCACTTGGGCAGGGGAAAGTACAGTAATATGTTAATGATGAACTGTGGTGTAACTGTTGTGGGACTGGTCAGAGCAACTGAAGCCAGTGGGTCCCTCCAGGGCTCCAACAGACACATCGTTTTATCTTGGCATGTTTTTTTAATTTGTATCAGCTTTGTGATGTAATGCAAATGCGTTTGAGCTGATGTTTTGAGACAGACTTTGTCAGTTCATGAAGAAATTACAGTATTTGCGTGGGTTTCTGCAAATCTCTACAAGACTGCTCTGTAGTGTGGCAGTGGTAGTTTTTAATGCATTTGCAAGCAGGACGTGATATAAATCCAGAAAAAGAGAAGCGTTCCTTCCTGGGTTAATGAACCAGTTGAGTTGAACACTGCTCTTAGCTTCATGTGCCTGTCTGTAATGTACTTCATCCTTCAATGAAAGGAAGTTCTTTTGGGGTGGTAGCAAACCCAATTTAAAAGCTTTCTCATTTATGAAATTTTATTCAATGTGTGAAACAGAGTAACTTAACTATTCTGATAGCATAGTGACCCTGCCTTTTCAACAGCAGAGCCTGATTCTATTGTATGCTGTCTCTGTGAAGAAGGGGATGACTTGAGACCTTCCCTTGAGGTCTCACTTCTCTTACAGGGCTAAGATGACATTTGTCTGCCCTACCTTTTTCTGCAGGCTACTTTAGAGGCTTTCCAAAATCCTGGTAAAATTGTTCTAATAACAGCTGGTAAAAATGGCATCTTCCTGAACAACCAAGTAATTGGGGCTGGCTGAGTGTGTTGTAATGTTACAGGGTGTGTAATGTCAGCGCTCAGGAGTAGGGAAATGCAGGAAGCGAATGTTTATATTCTGGTCCTTGTGTATCTCCTCATTCAGAAATGAATCACTATCCTTTTTAATCAGTTCTCAAGGTACTGCTGTAGAGGTGGAAAGCGATTTGTGGTCAGAGCAGTGGGTTCCTGATTTGCAGTTTGCTATCTCTTGGGTTTGTACCAGGTTAGAGTGATTTTTTAATTTAGTTTTTAATCTTTATTCCTAGTGACATCAGTATTCTGGCAGTAACAGGGACTATATCTGGGCTTCTTTCCAGGCTAATGTCTTTGATCAGCTAATCATCTTGATAGAACAAAGACATTCCCAGCAGAACCGAAGGTACTCAGGATTCTTTCATCTACTCACATTTTTATGTATAGTTCATCCTAGTGAAAATTTGGGCTAAGGTATCATGTGAACCCTGTGTTTTGAGTGCCTGAAATGAGGTGATGTGTAAGAATCGGCATTTTTAGCAAACAGGAAGGTACTTGGAGACAGAGAAGACAATGACAGGGAGGGTCCTATTTTTATTTAAGTTGAACAGCTTCTTCAGAAGGAAATATAGAAATGACAGGCTGAGGTATGATCTTTCATCTTGTCATGCTGCTCCTCTTTTTCAGGCAGTAGATTGTTGTTGAGTCCATTTTATGTCCATCCTTGGGATAAGAGTAGTTTGCATCACCGTCTTTCTTCAATTCTTTAGGTCATCTTTAATTTTGTTTATTATTTTAGCTTTTCTGAAGTTAAAGAATAATGCAGCTTGCACAGTTTCTGTGTTATAACAAATTCTACTTTAAAAAAAAAATTATTGGTTTTTTAATGCTTCCTCAAAGACATCAGTGTTAGGTGATCTCTGGTTTAACAAGAGACATACCACTCTTCAGCAAGTAGTTTTCCTTTATGGCTAAGTTGAGGTTTCAGGGATGCTCTTGATGTAAGCCATTGCTTTACTTGCAAGCTTTCTTTAACAGTGCTCTTACAGCACTCTTTAATTTAACTGAGCCTGCAGGCAGGAGAAGGGCTTGGTTGGTTTACTTCTTAGGAGTGTGTGACTGGAGTAACAGCAGGCTGTGTGAAATAGATTGGTCTCAATTCTGCTCTAAGTGCTGAGACTTCCACAGGGCATAATCTGCATGTGGCATCCTGCTGGAAATTTTTGCTTTAATGACTGAGTATGAATATCTGCTAAGTTTTCTGTCTGAAAGTAGACCTTCCAGTGCAAAGTTCAAGATACATCAGTAAGGTGGTGAAACTTGAACTGTTCTGCCATACTGAAACTTTGCAGTGGACAAACAGAAGACCTTGTTCTTGGGCTAAAAGTTCTTCAAGGACTAAGTGTCATTTAAAGTTTGAAAAGAGAAAGAATTAACCTTCTTCTAAAGATCTTCAAGTGTAGCCTCCAATAACACAACTTAAAGCTTTTGTAAAAAGCTTATATATTATTAAAACTTCCATAATAGTAGCTCTTGGAGATTGATGTTCTGGGGCAGAAAGCTCAACAATAGTTGATTTTTAATTATTTTTTCTTTCTATGCCTTTTTTTTTTCTCTAATGTGACAGAAACCTGTGGACTTGTGCTGAGTCTTTGCCACATTGTCCATTATAATAAATGAGTCACAAAATGAATTACCGCAGTTTCCTGCATACTCTGGATTGATTTTGTTGTGGTTAATGGTTTACATGAGCTTGTAGTGCAATATATTACTGATTTCAAAATTATGGAAAAATATGAGAAGCTCTGAATTTGCAGTAGGTGTCACTGGAACTAACAGCCTGAAATCCCTAAGATTGGTGGCAGTGTTTATTCTGCATATTATCTTCATCTGCTGCTTGATTTGGAAATTCTGCCTCATAGTGTGCACAGTACTTGATTGGTATGCAGATGAGAAGCCAGAAGGGATATGACTGTGAGAACTCAGTGGAGGTGGATGTATCATCAGTAAGGGTTTTTTGAGAGTTTAAGGCCAAAGGGTAGGTGAGATGACTCCAGCAATCCTGCAAACATGAGACCGTTACCTTTCATCCAGTTACTGGATGCACTGTGTCTGTGGTCAACACTGCCTGCTGCTGTTTGCTGTAGTGCTGAATTGAACTGACATCAGGACGGAGCAGTTGCCCTCAACAGAAGTATTGTTCTTGCTGTAGCTTGGTTGTGGCTTTTTTCCATGTTTTGAAAAGTGGAAGTAAAGGAATGGAGTTCTACAGAGTAACATTAAAGCCGTTATTTTATTTTGCAAAGCCGTATGTTTACACTTTTTTGAGAGTCTTGTTTTCCTCCATGCATTCCTCAACGTGCCAGCAATAGACAGCACTATGCAGCACTGGTGGGACCTTGAGTCCTGAGTCCAGTTTGGGGTTCCCCAGTACAGGAGACAGATAAATACTGGGGAGAGTCCGGTGAAGGGCCACAAGGATGATGAAGGGACTGGAATATCTGTCCTACAAGGAAAGGCTGAGAGAGTTGGGACTGTTCAGCTGGGAGAAGAGAAGGCTCAGGAGGATGTCATCAGTGTGTATAAATACTCGAAGGGAGGGTGCAAAGTGAACGCAGCCAGGCTTTTCTCAGTGACCAGAGGCAATGGGAAACATGGGAGGTTCCCTGTGAACATCAGGAACCACTTTTTCATTGTGGGAGTGACTGAACACTGGCACAGGTCACCCAGAGGAATTGTGAGGTCTCCTTCCTTGGAAATGTTCAAAAGGTGCTTGTACATGGCCCTGGGTAATTGGCTCTGGATTGTCTTGCTTGAGAAGAGGTTTGGACCACATGACATCCAGAGCTCTCTTCTAACCAGTCTCAGCCAGTTTGTGGTTCTGTAATAAATATCCTATTTATGCTCCTTGTTTGTTTATTTTCATGTCCTAGGCAGCAGTAACTAGTGGAACCTTGTAAATATTTCCATAGATGTGAGAAGACTGCCTCATCCTGATTCTCATGCTAAAGATGTTGGAGAAGAACTTGGTTCTCTGTCCTTCTCTGTCAGAAAGGAGACCTGTGTAGACTTACGGTCTACACTCTAGGCTAATACTGTTCCAAGAGGAGGAACACTTGGTATTGGCCACAAGTCAGCTGAAGTCTGCAGATCTTTCCCGTAACTGTCTGTCCTGGAGCAAATAATGCTCTCTAGATTAGCAAGCAGAAATTGCCTGAATGGCTTTGAGACTATTTGCCTCATGTCTGCTTTTATGTGTGGTTGACAGCAAGAACTGAGGCTGAAGAAGATATGTTTCAATGGAGCAGATTAATTGGGTCAAACCAGGCAGAAGCTGGTTTGGTGGGTCTTTGAGACATTTTGTTACAAGCTATAGGAAAATTGTGGCAGTGATTTAGGCCCTGATTCCATTTGACCATACAATCCAAGTAACAGACTTGTCTGACAAGTACTTTCTAATTGCGCCTTTAACATACCGCAAGAGCTTAGAAAGGGCTGTTAGGCATCAAAGATGCTACTCTTAAGGATAGAGACTTAATCTTTGAATGAGTCATACAAACACTGAATGAGTCACACAGACACTGTGCTAACATGCTAAAGTACTGAAGGAAAACCACTATTAATTCTATTTGTAACATGCAGTTGTGCTGTGGAGACTGTGAAAAGGATCTTTTCTAAAGTTCTCTCTTCGAAGAAACTCTCAGAGCCCCACCTTCTAGAGTGCCACCTGCCCTTCTACTCCCTGTAAACTAATTGACAAAATTCCCATAAGGCAGCATGTAGAAAATTTAATTGTAACGTGCCTGAGCAAGAAATGCAAAGCTAGTCAATGTTGTGGTTGTGAATAAATAAATGCCGCTGTTGTAAACCATCCCAGTTTTGGCTTCTTGCATGCAGGTCTTTGAGAAAGTAATACACATGCTCTGGTGCTCCTTTTAAAAAAGGTGGGCTGGTGAAGTCAGGGAATAGTTATGCATCAAATTAAACAGCAGCTATGAACTTTCATAAGCAATTGACATCAGACAAACACCTTGACATGGGTGCAAGAGTACTTTTTCCCAAACAAGTGCATCTCTGATCACATTGGCTGAGAAACTATTAGGAAACAAGCCCGAGAGGCAAAATCCACAGTTCTCCTGAAAACTGAGTATCATGGATTCGGTAGAGACAAACTATGTGGCAAACTTAGGTTCCCACTAAGCCATGCTTGTTTGAGAGGCATCTCATGAAAAACTTGGTTATTGTTATGCATTTTGCCACACATCTGTTTGCTTTGTGGAGTACAGATGAGACTGTTTGAATGTCCTTGACCTGTGTTTCAGGCTTGAAGAAAAATTTAGATGTGTAAAAGCTAGTCTTATTGTTCCCTGTCAGTATTACTTGATCTAACAAAATAATGTGTTTCCTGACAAAGTTGCAGTAGCTTTGTTTTCAAAGTGCTCTCATAAAATACTGAGCTTTTAAAAATCTTTTCACTAATTGAGCTATTAGCCAATAATTTTTTTTTTTTGAACCCAACACATTGTGGCAGGGTGCTTTTGGTTTGCTTCTAAACATGGGTAGGATCACTTCTTGCAGTGATCAATCATTTACCCACTTTTTACATTTCAGTGGAACGTCCTTAAATTAGGAACTTCTGGTATTTGTCAAAATGTCAGCTGAGCAGCAGTTAGTATTTTCCTCATGAAAATAATGAATAGCCATGATAGTTACAAAAAGTGTCTTTTGATGTGCAGTACAATTTTATTTACAACTCTGTCAGTATTTGAATCATTAAATTAAGTTCTGCTTTTTCCTAAATATTTAAAGGAATGCTCATTTTCCTTAAATATAAGGAAACACTGTAAGAAAACAGTCGCCTTAAAGCCAAGAAGAGATGTACTGTCTGTCTGAATGCCTGGGAGTAAGGTGCTATGGGGCATAAACAGCTTTAGGAAATGGAAAATACTTTCCTGTTTGTAAAATAGGGGTGACTTAGAATCACAGAATAGTAGGGGTTGGAAGGGACCTCTGGAAACGGTCTAATCCAGCCTCTCTGCCAATGCAGGTCCACCTGGATCAGGTTGCACAGGAACACATCCGGTCAGGTTTTGAAAGTCTCCAGAGCAGGAGACTCTACAGCCTCTGGGGACAGCCTGTTCCAGTGCTCCATCACTCTTAAAGTAAAGAAGTTTCTTCTTAAGTTCAAGTGAAACCTCTTGTGTTCTTGTTTGTACCTGTTTCTTTTGGGAAGATTAATAAATCAATTCTTTGTGCACCCCTTTTTTAAAAAATTTTATTTTGTTTTATTTTATTTTATTTTATTTTATTTTATTTTATTTTATTTTATTTTATTTTATTTTATTTTATTTTATTTTATTTTATTTTATTTTATTTTATTTTATTTTATTTTATTTTATTTTATTTTATTTTATTTTATTTTATTTTATTTTATTTTATTTTATGAGTGTGAGGGATCTCCAAGTGTGTTGCAGGCTGCAGAAGAAAATCTGACTTGTGCTAATGTCCAGGCAGAGTTTTACCAGCTCTGCTGCAGCAGACAGTTGCTCTAGCAATATGAAGGCTCTAGTGGCTGTCAGTATTTATCTTTTTAGCACCTGTTTGTATTCCCTTCAGCATCTATTGTCAATTTGAGCATTTTTAAATGATGATTTCCAGGGCATACCAGTGTTTGCACCTCTGGGCCCCTCAGTTTAGGAAGGATGTTGACTGGCTGGAGCGTGTCCAGAGAAGGGCAACAAAGTTGGTGAGGGGCTTGGAACACAAGCCCTATGGGGAGAGACTGAGGGAGCTGGGGTTGCTTAGCCTGGAGAAGAAGAGACTCAGGGGTGACCTTATTGCTCTCCACAACTACCTGAAGGCTGTTTGTAGCCAGGCAGAGGTTGGTCTCTTCTCCCAGGCAACCAGCACCAGAACAAGAGGACACAGTCTCAGGCTGCGCCAGGGCAGGTTTAGGCTGGCGGTTAGGAGGAAGTTCTACACAGAGAGAGTGATTGCCCATTGGAATGGGCTGCCCGAGGAGGTGGTGGAGTCACCGTCATTGGAGGTGTTCAGTAGGAGACTTGATAGGGTACTTGGTTGCATGGTTTAGTTGATTAGGTGTTGTTGGATGATAGGTTGGACGCGATGATCTTGAAGGTCTCTTTCAACCTGGTCTATTCTATTCTATTCTATTCTATTCTATTCTATTCTATTCTATTCTATTCTATTCTATTCTATTCTATTCTATTCTAGTGACAGATGTGTATTGTTGATTTGCTCTGCTGCCTGACATAAGTGTGGGGCTAAACTATGAAAAATGACTGGTATAACTGGAATGTATTTGCACTCCCAGCTGAATGCTTGGCTTTCTTTGGACAAAGGTGCCTAGAGTTACTGAGATGAAGTGTTGCAGAGTTGAGAGTCTGAGTGGCCAAGCTTTTCCAGTAGGGACTGGGGGTCCCACGTGTGAAGGGACAGTGAAAAGAATTTTGGGGGAGTATGGATGAGGATATGTAGCAAGAAGCATCTGGAGTTAGAGGAGGGATTACAGAGAAAAGGTAGCTGTATGGAGAAGGTGAGATGGAGGCAGAGAAAGCGGTGGCAACAGTGAGACTGACTTCAGAAAGTGTTAGGAATTATAGCACAAGGGTAGACCATCTTTATTGCTTCTGATTGCAAGGGTGGCATTCTTGTTGGACCTCAGAGGATGACTCTGTAGTAATACTAGAGCAATCAGTATGGCTTAGCCCAGGACAAAAAAATGAGGAAGAAGTACATTGATTGAACTTTCTGACTCTCCTGCTGGGAGATCACAAGTGAGATTTTGACTTGGAGACTATGAATGAAAATCTTCTTATCTTATTCAGTTAGTTTCCTATGACAAGATTTGTAGGTAGTGGTGACATCTTTTATTGGATCAACAAATGTAGTGAGAAAATTAGACTCTACGCCAGCTGATATGGAGTATTTCCTCTACTTACAGATGTTTTTATGCTTATGCAGCTGTAGAAGAACACAGCTACAGAATGGAAGTTTTTCGGTGTTTTTTTTCAAACTTGTGTAGTAGGAATAGTTTGGTTTAAATGAATAATGAAACAAAAATGGATCTCTGCCATTTGTCTTGCTGCTTTCTTTCTAACTTGCTTGAAACCACCAAATTCACTGCAATTGGAAGTCTAATCCTTGCTTCTCAAAGAGCATCTCTGTTTACAGGTGTTTCATGGATAAGTGGGTTTGCTCTGTAATTAATGGGTAATGGCAAAACTATTTTCTGAACTCCAAAATGATGGAGGCTAAAGAGGGAAAGGAAGACTATGGCAAAGTGTGATCACTGTTAAATAGCTGCACTGCTGATTAGCCTTCCTATTTGCGTAGCAGGCTTCAGAATTGGGCCCTTCTGGCCGAACAGCTTGCTAATATTTGCTGTAGTGTCACATTAGGCCTCTTTCTCGTAAGTCTGTCTAGCACTGCTCTGTGAAGCTTCCTGGGAAAGCTCTATAATGGAATAGAATGCACTGGGTTGGAAGATACCATTAAAGGTCATTTAGTCCAACTCCCCTGCAGTAAGCAGGGACATACCCAAATGGGTATGTTGATTAGAGCCCCATCAAGCCTGACAAATGTCTCCAAGGAAGGGGTGTCCACCATGTGCCTTGGCAGCCACCCTCATAGTGTTCAATTATCTCAGTTTTAGAGCAGACAGATATTTTGCCCCTTCCAAAAGAAGTAAAATAAAAATGTTTGAGACACAGAACTGGAAAGTGAAATGGAAATTCTTACACAAACAAAAAATACCCAAATTCATATTCAGCCTTGGCCCAGTCCTTTGACCTGGGCTTAAAACAACTTCATTAGGCCAAAAACCTTCCAAAACCTACCCCCAACCAGGTCTCAATGCCAAACCTCGGTGTCCCCCCCACTCATCCCTGTTTCCCCCCACCAGGCCCGATTAGCGCAGTAAAAATGAACCAGGCTGCTCAAGGCCAAAAGCCTCAACTCCCCAAGAAAATACTAGAGAGACAACAGCTTGGAGCGCTGGGAGAAGGGAGAGAGAGGAAGAAAGGGCAGACTAGCCTGTGCTGTCTCTTTGTAGAGGGGAGATGCAGGAATGATGGGATGAAGTAACAAAAGATTACATTTTTCTGGTGTCCAAGTCCTGAGCTATCAAGTCCCTGGAAGACTTTTCTTCTCTATGGTTAAGACATCCAGTCTTAAACCCACTAAACCAATCAAAATTTACCCTTCTCTAGTTTAAAACCATTACCCCTTGTCCTCGTGCTACATCTCCTTGTAAAAAGTCCCTCCCCAGCTTTTTTGTAGGGCCCCTTCAGGTACTGGAAGGCTGCTGTAAGCTCACCCTGGAACCTCCTCCTCTCCAGCCTGAACAACCTCAACTCTTTCAGTCTGTCTTCATAGGAGAGGTACACAGCCCTCTGATCATTTTTGTTGGCCTCCTCTGGACCCTCTCCATCATGTCCATGTCCTTCTTGTTTTGAGGGCCTCAGAGCTGGACACAGTACTCCAGATGTGGTCTCACCAGACTAGAGTAGAGCAGAAGAATCACCTTTCTTGATCTGTTGTGCACTAATCTTTCTGTGGAGCCCAGGATGCAATTTGCCTTCTGGGCTGCAAGTTCTCATTGTTGGCTCATATCCATCTTCTCACCCACCAGTATATGCCAAGTCCTTTTCTGCAGAGCTGCTCTCTTATCACATCCTCTCCCCAGCCAATACTCATAATGAGGAGTGTTCTGAGGCAGATGTGGCACCTTGCACTTGGCCTTGTTGAACCTCATGAGGTTTACCTCAGCCCAATTCTCCAGCTTGCCCAGATCCCTCTAGAGGACATCCTGTTCCTCTGGCATATTGACTGCACCCTTTGTCTTGGTGTCATCTGCAAACTTCTGAGGGTGCACTGGATCCCACTGTTTATATAATTGTTGAAGGTATTGAACAGCACAGACCCGTGAGGGATACCAGTTGTCGCCTGTCTCCATATGGACATTGACCCATTGACCACTACCCTCTGGATGCAACCGTCCAGCCAATCCTTATCCACTGAGCAGTCCACCCATTAGAGAGAAGGGTGTTGTGGGGAACCATGTTACAACCCTTGCAGAAGTCCAGATAGATGGCATCCATTACCCTTTCCTTGTCCACTGATGTAGACTTAATTCATAGGCAAGAGAAAATTGCTCTAAAATGTGTGGATAAATGACTTGGAAGAAGAAGAGGGCGAAAAAGGGGTAAAGTAGTTAAATTAATGCATGAACAAATTACTCTTGTGGTCCCCTGATCTGTTTACTAATAATTGTTATTTCAATAGGTGGTTGAACCCCTTATTTATTACTGGCCATAAACGGAAGCTTGAAGAAGATGATATGTATAAAGTGCTGCCAGAAGATTCCTCGGAGAAACTTGGAGAGGAATTGCAGTGGTAAGGAGAAAAATGATTGTTCTCTTTCAGTGTTTTTCTGCTGGTGAAGGCGAGGGCCTAATTCCTATCCTAAAATTAGAAGTTACTGTAAAGTTTAACAAGGTCTACTGCTTAAAATGCTGAAGGACTAAATGTCACATTTAGTACTTGTTTATGATGGAAGCATTTTAGTTTTTTTAAGCTATGGATAATGAAAATGCGTTAGAGTGTTTTCATTATGTCATTAATTTGATATCTTGCAGAATGCTTGGAAAAGACATCTTTTAGTCAACTGTCATTGCAGTCATCCTTAATAAATTAGTGTGAATCTTCTGGCCTGTGGTAAAACAGCTATGGAAACCTTTTGAATTTCTCTTTATAAAGTGAGCAAAATGTTTTAGGGTTTTCTTCTTGTTGTCTTTGGTTTTGAGCTCAAGCTAAGTTAAAGTTATAGCTTTGTGCCCCTCAGTATGTGTGTTTACAAATAGATGTGTGTTAAAAATATGCCCCTCTTTAGTGAAGTAGATAAAATGCCTTGGACATCTAAAAGCTTGTGTATACAAGGTGTTCTGTTATATATATATTCTTTCATGGACTGTTTATGTTGTTATGGACCCAGGAGGATTTAGCTTTTTCCCTTAATAGTGAGATACTTCTGAGAGTAGTATTTCATGTAAATTGCCTTGAACCTTACAATAGAGAAAATTTTTTGTCTTAAAATAATCTCTGGTTAAATATAATTAGAGGAAGAGGTGTCTGCTAGTGAAAGGTGTCCTCTGTATTAAGAAATTGTGGCATTGCTCTGAAGGTAGAGCAAATTAACTTTACTAGTAGTTTGATTTAGAGTCATAAAGTAAGAACAAAGGTTATGACCAGGTCTTACATCATCCTGCTGTGGATGAGTTAACTGAAGAAAGAATGATGAACCCATAGAAGTGCAGCTTTTAGCACCTTCATAACTGGAATTCTTTGCCAAATTCCATGGATGTGTCTTGAAGCAGTTTAGGGAGTTTGCTGTGGAGGAAGATGGACTCTTGCCAATGATTCCTACAGTAAAAGAGCATGCTTTCTGTGAGTCAGGAAATGGTAGAAAATACAGCATTAAAAAAAAAAAAAGTGGTTTTTAATTCTTTAGTGTACTTGGCCAAGAAGCAGAGAATATAATTCATAAATAGCCACCTAAGGAAGGAACTTTTTTTCACGAACCAGCAAACACCATGGACTCTACAGTCTCAATTTTGAATCTGAGGCGTTTGGACAGTAGCTCTATAATCCTTTTCTTAATTAAGAAAAATAAGAAAAAGATAAAAAAGAGATGTTAAAAAAAAATCTCTTACCCATACTGTGTACTTCAAACTCTTGTGCCTTGCTGCAAAAATAATTCAGCTTTCATGCTTTACAGTCATTTCAATATTAGAGAGTTTGACAAAATATATAGCCTCCAGAAGCAAAGAGGAGTATCCTGGCTCACAAGTGTGCTTGAAGAGGCCTGCTTAAATTTTGATGCTTTCTTGTTAAAGTCATGCTTATCATTACTGTCTGTGATTTTAATGTTGAACAGATTGTGTCATACTTGTGGGCAGAGATGTAGTAATGCAAAGCTCTTTGCCGCTCTGCTGTTGTAATTCTTGCCTTTGGAAACACATCTGGAGTCCTAAATGACAAAACTGCCATAGACAGTTATCTGCACTTGTGCCATATCTGCTTGTCCTCACGGAAGCATGTGGTGGAAAAAAAAAAGAAAGGGCCAGAGGTGAGAAAGGGTTGTGCCTCACAACCTTTCTGGGAAAGTGCAGAGCTTAGAGGAAGATAAAGACACTCTGTGCTACTTCAGTTTAGTCCATAGTCAGGAGATCATATAATAGGCTCTTAACTAAGGTGAATGGCTGTCAGAACTGGAAAGAGAAGAAAGAAAGAAAGGGTTCCTTATTGTCAGATATGTCAAAGACAGTAGTGGTTGACACAGGTGAAATGTTTGTGATTCTGCAAGATCAAATAGGCCTGTAATGCTAAGCACTACGTGTTTTTGTGGATGAAGAAACGTGATTATTAACTTACTATGTTTTTTAGTTGTTGTATGAAACCCATCATGGCCATTTGGCTGAAAGTATTTTATTGCAGGTAATTGCCTTCTGTCCTTCAGCATGTTTGCATTTAATTTGTTAGGTACTGGGACAAAGAGGTACAAAAAGCGAAAAAGAGAGGAAAAATGCCACATTTAACAAAAGCCATTATTCTTTGTTACTGGAAATCCTATTTAGTTTTGGGAATTTTCACAATGATTGAGGTAAGTGGCGTGACATGTCATACAACACTTCTTAGCTAACAGCAGTGTGAAACTTGGCCTCTTCAATTGCATGATATATACTGAGATACTGTAATATTCATGTATTCTCTCGAAAGTAAACCAGAGCCATAGGCCTGTGGAGACTGAGGAATTGAATTTGTAGCTGCTGGGTTATGTATGTGGAACAGAGAGCTGATTTCAGTGCTGTATTTTTTGAAACTTTACAAACCATTCACTTGCTTTGTAAAGCTGAGCTGTATTTTATGTATGAGAGTTATGTGTCCAATAGAAAAAGGGTTTTCTGCTGTATGGAACTAGCTGTACAGGACACTGCCATCTTTTAAAATGGAAGCATAATACATGTTCATGCAGTTTTTATAACATCAGACTTTGAGTGGAGATTGATAGAGATATTTTTAATTATTCAGCTACATTTTAGTGTGGAACGTATTTCTTTTAGATTACCTTGAGAAAAATTGGGTTGATATTTTAGAGCTCAATAAAGAAAATAATATGGGTTGTGACTTGTTTGCTGGGTTACAAAATTGGGTAGCATGGTATGATATGAAATTGCTAATACTTCTTTTTCTTTCAGGAAACCCTCAAAATAGTTCAGCCAATATTTTTGGGAAAAATTATTAATTACTTTGAAAACTATGATTCCTCAAATGAGGTTGCTTTGAATTTTGCATATGGCTATGCAGCTGCTCTGTCTGTGTGCACACTTATTCTAGCCATAATGCACCACTTATATTTCTACCATGTGCAGCGGGCTGGCATGAAGCTGAGGGTAGCTATGTGCCACATGATTTATCGGAAGGTAAGCAAATACTGGGCTGTTTCTTTAGGGGAGTGTAAAAATACAGTTTGTTGTTATGTTCATGCTTGCAATTCCATTGAAGTTACTCATTTGTAGAAATGTAATGCATGTCAATATGTATCAGACCTTAAAGATATACAGGTGCCTTTGCTCTCTCTTTGGTAATGCTGTCTGAATGACAGCTTTAGTCCTCCTAAGTGAAGGTGGTGAATTAAGTAGCCCTTAAAGCCCAAGAAGAGCTGCTAATTCTCTCATGCTATCACAAGAAGAGCCCCACATCCATTACTGGTGGAAGGGTTGTGTGCTGGAGTGCTAGGAGGATGTTGTCATTCAGCAGGAGCGGGGCAGAGCTCTCAGGGGATGCTGTCAGATACGCAACCCTTCAGTTTCATACTTGGGGATTATCTTGCACTTGGTTGTCACTATCTGCTTCAGCACTTTCACTTGACTGGGAATTACTTCACTGTCCCATTCCCTCCCATCCACTCCTACTGCCCCTGTTGTAGGTAATGTGAGATTTATTTCTGTTTTATTCCAGCAGTGTTGTGAAAGCAGCGAGTTGCTTCCCTTGCAGGCCAGACAGGATGACCTCTGCTTGGGGCATCCATCAGATTAGTTTAGGCAGCTATGCTGTGGGACTGCTGCTGCCCCTCCAGGCTGTCGGGTATGCCTGGCATCTTCATAAAACATTCTGAGTTGGAAGGGACATTTAAAGGTCACCCTGTCCAACCACCCTGCAGTGAGCAGGAACATCTTTCACTAGATCAGGTTGCTCAGAGCCCTCTTCACTCTCACCTTGATTGTTTACAAGCATTGTGTAGGGGAGCATAAAGAGATTGAAATCAGCCTTGCTAAGAAGAACTTGGGGGTACTGGTAGGTGAAAAGCTGGATGTGAGCTGGCAGTGTGTTCTTGCAGCCCAGAAGTCCAGTTATATCCTGTGCTGCATCAAAATAAGTGTGACCAGCAGGTCAAAGGAGGTGATTCTAACCCGCTGCTCTGGTGAGGCCTTATCTGGATTTGGCAGAGGAGACATGGTTCAGAATCAAGTGGAACCCTAAACCTAGGATAGAGGCATTTCTTAGTAACATTTGCTGGTTTTACTGTAGGAGCACTGGAGTCCTTCATAGGCTATGGTTTCTTAGCTGTCTGTGTGTCTTGATCAAGAAATAGCTGTCTTTCATTACAGATGGAGCAAAGACTGCTGTGGGATGGAAAGTGGAACAAGAGAAATTATAGATACAGGAAGGCCTTGAGTAACATCCAGGATAAAATTCTGGCCTTGGTGTGCTCTGAGGAGCAAGCAACCCAGATATGAATGTTTGCTTCTCTCTTCTGAAGCTATTGACAACATTCAAACGATTGAGCCCATGTCCACTTCTAAGCAGGAAGTCCTGGCTGAGGATGCTGGAAGGAAAGATCTTTTTGGCTTTAGTGCAGCTAAAATAGTCACCTGCCAATTGTTACCTCAGCAAAGAAGTTTACTTGAAGGATTGGGACTGTAAATTCTCTTTAGAATGTAAAGAAATCCATATTAAACACAGGTACTCTCCACTTATGGTGAACGCTTGTAGTACTGGTATAGGTCATACAAAGATTTTGGGCAAAGAGTAAAAGTAAGGAGAGTAAAAATGTCCCCCTTGTAAGTGATGATTGCTTTTCATGCACATATTTATTATCCTTCCTCTTCTCATACCTTGGAAATTATCCTTTGGGAGCTCAGCTCTAACATGTCACACTGCTTTCTTGTACATAAGCATCTCTCTAAGGTACTAATTTACCAAACTGATTATCGTAACACAGTTGGAAATTCACAAAATATGTATAGCAATGTTATTTGTTGCTGTGTTGATATCAGCGTAGAAACATGGAAAATGTGGTTAAATGGAAAAGTGATACTCCCTCATCTCATAAATGAGGGAAGCAGAAGCAGAATGTTGAGAAACCTTTGTAATCATTTGTCTTCATTGTCTTAGGCTTAGAGACAGGTTCTGCTTTTTTCTTTATCCTCATTGAGGCTTTTGAAGGAATCTGGATGCTAATTTACACTTTGTAGTGTTCATTAATTTTTGTAGTAAATAAAAACTTGAATTTGCAAGGATAAATGGATTGGATGAGATCATCCCTAATGGAGAACTTCAGATTCTCATAACTCTTACATTTTAGACCCTTTTTCATCTCCTGGAAAGTTAAAACCTTACTTGCAACAACTCTGTATTCAAACACCAAGATGTTTTGTGGTTGGTAAGAAGTATTAGTGATGCATGCAGAGACCTCCTAACAAAAATGGACATGGAATCCATCTCATGACTCGCAGTCTCATGTTGTAAAACCAAAGGCTACTTATGGGAGGCTGATTATTTATGTTTTTTTTTAAGACTTAACTCCTAGAAGTTCATTGAGGTTTGGAATAAACACGAAAGCAGTTTAAGCTCTGGAGTAGTAGGTTGAGACAGAAAGCAGCCAAAAAGGTGTCAGAATTTATTTGACTGAACAGTTACATTATTCCTTTCTGTGGTCAGTTCTCCATTTTTAATATGCTTTGGAGTTAATTATTTTGTCATAGGGAGGGATTAAAACACTAAGGCAGGAGCACGGAAGGCAAAGAATAGTTGAAGAATTGAAACAGGGGCTGTGCAATTGCATTGGAAGGAAGAAGTGTTAAACATAAGACATGAAGTGTGCAAGCTGGTTTCGTTAGCTCATATAATGTCTTCGTTTAAAGAGTGGACAGGTATAATTTTACTCCCCCGTAAGAGTAAAATAACATGATCCCATTGAATTGGAGAGAAGTACAGAAATTGCATTGAAAAAATACAGAACACGTGAACCCTAACACCTAGTACACATTCCAAAAGAATACAGGATACGTGAAAACCTCTCTAAAACCTTTCCCTGTTGTCAGGGATCTAATTATCTCGAGCACAGACTAGCTTCCAGGACAAGATGTAAGGAGGCGAAGACGTTTATTATGTTACACAGCAAAGTTGTATAGTCTTTTTGAAAGCATAGGTGTTATGTCTTAATTGGCTATTTTCTACTGGCATGTGTGTAATTAAGGCACACAATAGGTCAAAATAACAAAACAATATTTTAACACATCCAATCAAATTCTGCCTAGTTTCTCTCTTTCAGTTACAAGGTGTTTATATTCCTCTCTGAGCTGTAGACCGAACATAGTCTTCTCTAATTTGAACAAAGGCAAATCTTCCCCTACGTTTCCCCAACCAGATTAAACCCAAAGCCCCCACTGCTCCTTCCCCCCATTGCCTGCCTTCCATTAGGCCTAAACAGGCCAAAATTGTGCGGGACAAATTAATCAGACCTCTACAGGTCATAAACAGACCTACTCCCCCACGTTACCAGATAAGGACTACCTCTGGAAAGCTGAAAGGAGAGAGAAAAGATAAAAACTAACTCTGCAGCCAATTTTGTAGGGATGTAGGCATTAAGGGAATAAAATACAAAATATTATGCTTTCTGGGATGTATCCTGGGACTGTCTAGTCTCCCTGGAAGACTTCTCTGTGATGTAAGACCTCCTAGGGTCTTAAACCCAGGACATATAATTAAAATATACTTTCCTTCAGAAAGGGTGCTTGCTGGTAAATATATCTGTATGGAAAATTTATAGATAGAAATTCAAGCAGATCTTTGTGCTGAAAACAGATAGCTGATGAATTTAAAACATAAGGTCAAACTACAGGTGCTTTTTAGGAAGGTGTGTTGCTCTGAATAGTCTTCAGTAGTATTTCTTACTGTCCTGAGTTAACACAGTCTGCTTCTACAAGCCCTCCTTCCCCCCACACTGTTGGTATAGTGTTGAATATTCATCAGCAGATTCAACTCATTGATTCAACTCAGTGTCAACCCTGACACTTGCCTTTGGAGTGAATTTGTAAGTGTTGTGATCAAAGCAGTGTTTAAAGCCACAGCAGACTGACTCACTGGGATGGAATTAATTTTCTTCATAGCAGCTCATATGGTGCCCTGTTTCACAGGTACTAGAAAGGGAAACTACTAAAAGAGGACTTTTTGGTAAAAATTGGTTATCTAAGTAAAACTGCTGTTTTGTGTTCAGTGTTTCTATTTCCTCTTGTACAGTTTGTAATCTCAACAGATCCACTCAGCCAGAAAAATGTAAGGCTTATTTCACTTACAAAAAATTTTTAAAACCCAACAAAACAAGAAATAAAGCAGTACTACTACAAAAGCAGTTTTGGAGCAGAATGGGAAGAGAAAACTAAAATTGCCTTGTCTGCATTGCCACTGAGTGTGAATGGCAGTCTCTTCCCTGAGAAGAAAAATTAGTGACAGATGAGCACCCTTCTTTTGGCTGAAATGCTTGCATTGTTCCTCCCAAGAGTCTCTTGGTCAAAATGAGCTGGTCTAGTGCATCTTGAGACTGCCTGTGCTTTGCTGGCTATGTCTGAAATAGGAAGAGGTCAGAAAGGTAACTCGTGTGATGGGTCTGAGATAGACCTACACTGTGAGCCACTAGCAAGATGCCAGTGAAGGGTTCTTCTGAGTGCTTTGGGTAGACCTTAAATAGCAGATAGGTCTATCTTGTAGAGTAGTAAGCTGCAGAAGGTGCTGTAAGCACCCTTCTGAGCAACTTCTTCAAACATGCGTTACTTGAACTCCAGTTATTATGATCTATGCTTTTCTAGGATTTAACAGTTTTTCTAAAAGCTTATCAACTTTGCTCTGTGGTGTGGAGGAAGTGTGATAGAAATGTGGATGTGCTGTGACTGCATTACCTGCAAGCAGCCTCACATGGGATTTCAGATGTATGAGAGGCAAATGGCTTTACACAGGGAACGAAACAATGACTTGCTTAAATAATGAAATCTCATCTCTCATATCCCCAGTACCCTAGTTTTATTACTGGGATCTCAGAGGAATTTTATAGTGGAGTTCTATATGTTTTTGTCTGCTGGTTTCAATGAAGTGAGTGTTGGGATTCTCTCTGTGATTTAATGCCTTTGAACAGTGAGGTGCAAGAGGTGTAAGTTGCTTAATTTTAAATTTTGCTTTGAATAGTACTTTGATGTATGATATTTGGGTCCTAATAGTTGTTTGGAGAGGAAGAAGTAGACGCTCAGTGCCTGAAAATGTGAAGTATTTCTTAGGAGTGAACTACTCCTGTTACAGGATAAAATTTAACTTTTTTTTTGTTAACTTGTTCTGCAAAACTGTTTTCAGCAGATGTAGAAGGAAGCAGGGTCTGTTGTCTGCATCTTTGAGCTGTTTCAGTTTGCATCTTTGGAGTAATGTTCAGGCTGCATATTTCCAGATGTGATTTTTCTGAGGGTTATTTTATAATCACATAGTATTTTCTACTGATTAACTTACTTATTAGCCTATACAAACATTTGATATTTACCCTTGTTTTTCATAGCACATGCTAAACTTCATTTAATATAATTCAGAAATGCTACGATTTTACAAGTTATTAACAAGGGAAGTATTTATTAACTTGTAAAGGGACATTAGTTCTGATTTACGAAGAGAGGTAGCATAGTTAGCAGCATTATCAAGAACTGATGGTGTAAAATGAATAACTTGGGGTTTTTTTTGTCTTTTATCAGGAATCTCTTTCAAAACAAAATTCTTTCAATTGGCCAAATTTCCTAATTTTAATTTGGTCTTCAGGTAGAGTTTCCCTATTTAGAGTAGATGCTCATAATGTGAGGGACAGCAAAGCAAATGAGGAGTTACAGGCTGTTTTGTTCAGTTTTAATATTTTTGTGTTGCTATTTTTGCATTTTTAACCATTTTGGACCTGAAGATAGTTACAGCACTTTTATTCTTGCAGTCCTTCCCTAGAGTCCTGGAGGTTTTGGGTTTTTTCTCTTTTTTCTTTCATAATTGGGACTTTCTTCAGAGAACATAACCCATATGTTATCTAAGGTTCTTGAACTGTGCCCAGATGTTCTCAGGCGAAAGCTGAGATGTGCCTTCAGGATTTGCCCCTGATTATATTTGTATGTAGGGTCTGCTGTGTATAGGTGTACAGTGCTTTATAAGTTGTGACAATTTGAGGCTCTTCTGACTTTTTTAGGCACTTCGTCTCAGTAACGCAGCTATGGCAAAAACTACCACTGGTCAAATAGTAAATCTTCTGTCAAATGATGTGAACAAATTTGATCAGGTAAGAAGTATTACAAATCTTTTCAAGGGGCTTAAATATCTGGGGTTTGAGTTAAGAACTTTTAGTCTACACCTGATAATTGTTTCTTATAATTTATTCTAGCAGCTTCTTGAACATCATGGGAATAGAAATATTCTTTTAAAATATGGGAGGAAAATGTACTTTTGCTCTCCCTTACTATTTTCCTGCTGTTTTTTTAAGCCCAGAGGAATGTTGGTGCATGAAGATAAAACAAAATCAATGTAATATGCTTACACTCTGAAGGTCAGGCTCCTGTGTGTAAACTTAGTCTCTGAATGCCTCTCACTGGATGCCTTATTACCTGCCTCATGCAAAGGTGCTTCCTCAACTTTGTATTAACAGAGTTTAACATTTTAGTTAAGACCAAAAGCTAACTTTTGTTTCTTAACTATTTGCCTAGGTAACGATTTTCCTGCACTTCTTGTGGGCTGGACCAATACAAGCTGTAGCAGTAACAGTGCTTCTCTGGATGGAGATAGGCCCATCGTGTCTTGCAGGAATGGCAGTTCTGATTATTCTTCTTCCTATTCAGACATGCATTGGGAGGCTTTTTTCTTCCCTAAGGTAAGGTCATGTGTGCTGGATTGTAGGTATTTTCTGTCCTGGGTTTCAAAATGTGCATACTGGATGCTGGTGGAACACTGCTCTGAGATCACCTTCTGTCTGGTGAGAATTTTGCATTGACTTTCTTTTGATGTGAGTTGCTATTTAGGGACTCAAAGTGTTCTATCTTCCAGAAATGCTAAAAAGAGCTGTTACACATTAGGTGTCTGGTATATGAAAAGACTTGAGCCACTTCTGCAGATCATGGGATAGAATTGTGTCACTCGTTGAGCTTTGCCTTCCTGCATTGATGCTTGGGGAGCAGCGCTGTCGGTCTTCTGATAAGTTTGACTTACTGGGGTGTCCTGGTTTTGAGCCACAAGCTGTGCAGGCCAAAGGGACAGAGAAGAGATTTTACTCCTTTTTAGGGAGTAAAAATAAAAATACTATATGCTGATTGGAACTTTAAATGGAAATTCTGTACATACACAAAAGGCATTCAGGTATAATGAATACATTGACAAACTAGGCCAAGCCTACCAGGACAAAGCCTTCCAGAAACCTCCACCCTAACCAGCCTCAGCACCCCCACCTCAGGCCTACCAGGCTTCATCAGGCCTTGTGTAGCTCAAATTCCCCTGCCAGCCAAAGCCGTACTGCCCCCCACACACAAACCATGAGATTAAATGTGTGCACTCTTCTTGAGGAGGAGAGAGAAGGGGAGAGGAGAAGAAAATGCTACCATTTGTGTGTTCCCTTAAATAGAGGAAACCTCAGGAAATGGAATAGAATAACATATTACAATATCCTGGGACGACCTGTCTGTCCCCCTGTGACTTTCTGTCTTTTGGACAACTTATTCTTTGTGGTAATCTTGAAGGCGCCTGAGCCTCAAAACCACCACATGAGGCGATACAGAAATTGCAGCAGAAAGCTCTGAAAGTTTTGTGTTCAATGATCTTGCTCTTTCTCCTCCTAAAAGATGCACAGAGGAAAAAGGGGAAGGAACTGGGAGAGAAAGGTTAAAAAAAATGATGGTGGCTTTCGTGCCAGCTGTGGGGTTTCCAACTGTAAAGTTCTGGGCTGTGGAGATATCAAATGAGTTTACAGTAATTTTTTTAGTGTCAGACAAATTTAATTTGTTTTTCTGTGACTTCCTCTTAAAGACTTGGCTCAAGTGGGAATATTGAATTATATCTTCAATATTCTTGCTTCCTAACTTTCTTGTGTAATTAATCCTGCTCTACTATCTGTGCATCCTGAGTTCAAAAGTGGCTTTTGCATCTAAATATTTTTGTGTGTTTTACTGTGTATACATATGCTTAGTAAGGTTATGCATCTTGTTTGCATTTGTATTCAGGGTAAATGGTTTCCTTCTATCTCTTTGGAATTTTTTTTTTTTTTTTTTTTAAGTGAGCTGCTGCTGTTTTCAAGTTGTATTTTAAGGTAAGTTTTCCAGAGATCCTGAGAGCAGCATTGGTGTTGCACAGCTAGGTATAAAGAGAGAGTTGATAGTTGCAAACTGCGACTGTCTCATAGAGTTCTATTTGTTACCACCATGATGATCTTCATGATGAGTTACTATGCTCACAGGCTATTTCTCTAATAATGAGCCATTCAGTGTTCTCTGTTAATGTTGGTGTTTTTTTTTTTTTTTTTTTTAATAAAACCTCTCTGTAGAGAAATTCCAGTATTTTCTTACATGTGCATTTTCACTGCATGTGCAATATGTATGCATAAGTATAAAGTTATTTCACTTGGGTTTTTTGAGCTTGAAGTTTTTGTGATTTTGAACTTTGAGTCAGTAGTTAACATGCTTTGCACTTCACTACCGTCTTATCCATGGCAGTAAGCATTATTATCCATTCTTTACAGATGGGAAATGGGCACAAGGACGTTAAGGGACTTGCCCAGGGTCAGACAACAACGTGACAAATACCTCTTCTCAAAGATACAGTTTTAAAAAGTCAGTCAGTGGCAACGTAATGTTGTTTGGGTTTTCCCACCATTCATTCAGCCACTTGTTTGCATGCAGTGCAAGGGAAAGAATTTGTTATCCAGAAAAGCTCTTGCTTGTCTGCGTGTGTATGGATCTTTGTATTCGTGAGCAGAAATGTGCTGTGAACAGAAGGAGTTAATGGTAAAACTGAAATGGATTCCAGCTCTGTAATGATGAGTGTGTTCACACAGCAATTGCTGGGAATCTGTATGGATTTAGGGAGATCAGCATATGAAGAAGTAATTTAAGGATTAAAGCTTTTGCTAAAATCCAGGCACGCTCAGTGTGGCAGCTAATTTGTGCTATTATTCAGCATTGTGCTTGTGACCCAGTCATGTAAAGGCAGATAGGCACACCAGTTTATGATAGGGGCATTAACTTCAGTGCTGTAGGAGTTCGCGGAAACAGACTCGGTATCCTCTGGAGTGTGGTACACGCTGTATTGCCCACTATTGCTTTCACAGGCACAAGTACTAGAAGTTTTACAGAATACACAGTACCTCATACATTATTTCAGAAATAGTAGAGTTATTGGACTAATGAATATAAATAAAATGGTCTTAACAGCTAACCCTTCCACTGCTTAGTCCTGCAACTGCAATATTCTCATGTAAAACCCTTCTTTAAAACTGTGTAAAACTTATAGATGATTAAAACCCATTAAATATGCTTCATGAAGGCAGAAAATAATTTTTTAGCTTGCTTAATTTAGAATGTTTATTAGTATCACAGAGAGGACTTTTCAGATGCTTGAAGACCTTTCAGGTCTTTTCCTATTACACTCTTAAGCATGCTACGTGAGCATGTGTTTCCTAGTCATCCTGATCTGTATGTACTCTAAATTTAGTATTTTTAAACCTGGAGAGTCGTCTTCCTCTCCTGCTAATTGTTATCAATGTGCTGTAAGTCTCTATACTCTACAGCTACCTGAAAGAATTCTGTAATGTGGTGGAGTATGGTCTCTGTTGGTCTCTTCTCCCAAGTAATAAGCAGCAGGGCAAGTGGAGCAGGCTGCCCAGGGAAGCAGTGAAGTCACCATCCCAGGAGATATTTAAGAGATGTGTAAATGAGATGCTTAGGGACATGGTTTAGTGGTGATGGCAGTATTACGTTTACAGTTGAACTTGATGATTCTAAAAGTTTTTTCCAACCAAAATGATTCTATGCTTGTACTGTAAACCATTATACAATATTTTTGAGACTCTGGCTCCTGGCATATATGTACAAAATGTACAGGAGTATAAATTCAAAACAAAAGAAACCCCAAACAAAAGAAAAGCCAGATCAGTTTAGGAAAGATGTTGAGTTGCTGGAGCATGTCCAGAGAAGGGCAACAAAGTTGGTGAGGGGCTTGGAACACAAGCCCTATGAGGAGAGATTGAGGGAGCTGGGGTTGCTTAGCCTGGAGAAGAGGAGACTGAGGGGTGACCTTCTTGCTCTCTACAACTACCTGAAGGGAGGTTGCAGACAGGCGGAGATTGTCTCTTCTCCCAGGCATCCAGCACCAGAACAAGAGGACACGGTCTCAAGCTGCGCCAGGGCAGGTTTAGACTGGACGTTAGGAGGATCTTCTACACAGAGAGCATGATTGGCCATTGGAATGGGCTTCCTGGGGAGGTGGTGGGGTCACCATCATTGGAGGTGTTCAGGAGGAGACTTGATGGGGTGCTTGGTTGCATGGTTTAGTTGATTAGGTGTTGTTGGATGATAGGTTGGACGCGATGATCTTGAAGGTCTCTTCCAACCTGGTCTGGTCTGGTCTGGTCTGGTCTGGTCTGGTCTATTCTATTCTATTCTATTCTATTCTATTCTATTCTATTCCCAACACAGAAAAATACCTTCCTGCCCCTGGCTCCAACCTATTGAACATTGTAAAGCAATTTGAAAGTCTATAGTTACTATGATAATATTTAATCAGGAAAACTGAAAAATTACTTTGTGAGAATTATAGACTTATTGCTTCATACCATTTAAAAAGACACTTCTATTAACTTTCTGATTTTGAGTCACCATAACCTTCTGTTATCTGGAGACCAATCCAGGGAGTTAGGTCTGAAAGATGACTGTTTCAGGAGATTGCAGGTAAGAATTGTTTGCTGCTGCAGATGGGTAGCGCAGGCTAAATTTTGCCTTTTGAAGTAGGGTTGTGTGTACGGAGAAGAAAGGATGAGTTCTCTCATTCTTTGAGGAATTGTTTTTCTTTTACTGTTTCTTTTTGAAAAAGGAAAAGATGATTTAGCAAAGATAATCTTGTTCCTTGTCAGCATGGTTGTTTTAGGTTAAGCTATCTTCCTCAGTCTTAATAAGAAGCCTTGATTATACCAGGGCTGAGTTCCTACATATCTTTTGTTAGTTTTCTTGTATGAATGTTTCTTAATACCATGCTTCAGCTATCCTGATGTTATGGAATGCTGGTGCAGAGAAAATTTTGTTTAAATGATGAGCAGGTGCCTGAAATTCTTTCTACTGAAGTGCTTTGAACATGGCTATTTCTTCCAGAGCATCTGAGAATTTTTACAGGGGTCAGGTTAACCTGACAAAACCTAGCCACACCTTCTAAAAAGCTTGTGGTTTGTTTCATTGTGTTGAGGTTTTGTTTGGTTGCTTGTTTTTGGTGTTTTTTGTTGTGGTTTGTTTTTTCCTCTTTAAGTTTGATCTCTGAATCTTAACTTTAATCAGTATATACAAAAACAAGTAGTTTAGCAAAAAAAGGAATTTTTTCTCAAATCAAGGCCTACCATAACTCACTATGTGCTAAGTATGTTTGTCTGCATGAATGAATTCAGAATTGTAATAGGCTTTATTACCATGGTTTATACATTCATTACATGGCTTCTAACTTAAAGGCTTTATCCCTAATTAAAACTGTGACTTTATGATTTAATTGCATGTTGTGGTGGGTTGAAAATTCCCCCCAATATAAAATTGCCAGACCAGCTCAGTTGGAAAAGCAAATGAAGCTGTATTTACAAGCAAAACTACAATCTAAAATATGAAATGCAATGAATATGTACAAAATATACAATGTTTATATATATATATATACAATTTATAAACAGCGCAAGAACCTCCCTGAACAAAACCAGGGGGCTACTAATAGCTTCCCCACTCCTTGCTCCCCTCCCTCCACTCTGAGAAGAGAAAGAGCAAGAGTTGCTGTTAGTACTTAACCACAGCAGGAATGCATTCAAGGTCAGCAAAGCCAGCAGAAGCACAAATTAGTATCTGCCAGAGTGAGGATGCTGAAAAGGGAGAAAGATAGTTTACCAAACTAAATAGGTTAGTTATCTGACCAATGGGATTATTTAGAGCTTACCGTTATTTTCTCTTTTACATCCAATGGCAATTTATTTACATTCTGTCACTTTCTATTCAAGATCTGTGGAAAATTTTCTAGGCACAGCCTAAAACTACCACATTTTCCAGTTTGATCATCAATGCAAATATAATGTGGAAGTAAAATATCATAGTATCAGTCAGGGTTGGAAGGGACCACAAGGATCATTTAGTTCCAACCCCCCTGCCATGGGCAGGGACACCCCACACTAGATCAGGCTGGCCAGAGCCTCATCCAGCCTGCTCTTAAACACCTCCAGGGATGAGGCCTCAACCACCTCCCTGGACAACCCCTTCCATGGCTTCACCACTCTCACCGTGAAGAACTTCCTCCTGTGTATTTACCTTAGTGTCATTTGCAATTAATGCTTAAATAATATTTATTTCTTTTAAAAAATCTTGTCTTGATTAGCTCTAGCAATTGTGCTGTTACTAAGCTATCTTTGCTTAATCTCCACAAACGGAGGTCAGTTTCTTTAACAACATCAGAAGAGCTTTGTGGGATGACTTACTATTTTGGCATTTCAAAATCATTAAAAAAAATAATTTACTGGTTTTGGTTTTGTGGTTGTGTTTAGTTCTAAATTTAGTATTTGTAAACTTCTTTGAGTTTTTCTGTTGTTTGTTTGTTTAAGGAAACACCTTTATGTAAGGTGTGTGCTTGCACAAACTGAGATAGAATTCTGAACATTGAGGTGACTTGCAGTTTCCAGGCAATATCTGGAATAGAGGCATACCAAGTCTGTCTACTGCATGTCAGCTTTTAGATACTGTTCAGGAAGAACCTTGAATGCAATTACAATTACACATATCCTCTTTACAAATAAAAACAAAAACTTCATCAATATGAGTGTGTTGTGTTATTATAAATAATCTCTTCTCCTATGAGAATCTGAGAATGTTTACTCTGTGCTATTTACAGAAGCAAGACAGCTGCCCTAACAGATGTCAGGATTAGGACCATGAATGAAGTCATAAGTGGTATGAAGATAATAAAGATGTATGCTTGGGAAAAATCATTTGCGGAACTTGTGAGTGGTTTAAGAAGGTAATCCTGGAAAGATATGGCTTGTTACATGATCTGTATCTGTTCCCATTTTTTGCATGTGTACAAGTACATTATTGTGTGCTCTGAAGTGCAGTTTACTTGAACTTATTTTGTTGGTTTTTAAAACTTTCTGTAGCATGAGTGAAGAAATGAAAATATATTCTGTGGGCTCATAAAAAGAAAAAAAAACATTTTGATATTTATGAATAATTTTTTAATTCCTTGTTGTGATTGTATTTAACACCAGCAGCTAATAAACTGTAGTAGTTGTAATTTAATAATTCTGTAGTGTAACATTCCTGTAAACGAAGCAAGAAACCAACATGCAGACATTTTCCGTATGAAAAATAGATAGAATCTGACTTTCTGTTCTGAATAATCCTGAGCATCCTCAAGTAGTACTCTGCTTTCCTTTCTGCATTTTTAAGTGTTACTCAAGACATCTGAGAAGGGGAGAGAGGAGAAAGACAACAACTTTTACATTCCCTTCCCTCCCCCCCCCCCCTTTTTTTTTCCAACTGGCAAGGCTATATATCTAAGTGTAGTACCCCAAGGCCTTTCATTTCAGAGGTCCATCACTTATTCATAAATTTGATTTTTTTTTTCAATTAGTGTTTGTGCTTCTACTTGACAATATAAGAGAATTCGCTGCTCAGGTAGCTGTCGGATTTCAGGTGCATATTGCTCGTCATCTAATTTTCATGTTAGGTTCCCCTCTAGCACCCGAGTAGAAGGTTGTTACTCTGCTGCAGACTCTCTGATTATTTTATTTTTTAAAGGAATTTATTTTCCTTTCCATCCACTTGCAGGCTTGCAAACTTGCTAATACTCCTTGAGGTGTTTCTTTCTATGCATATAATCCTTTTCTCCTTCAGATTATGTGATCCTGCACTGATTGAATGTTCTTGATTGATTGAAAGCTTCGCTCTCTTGCATGGAGCCAGAGAAGAGGATGTTTTATTTAAAGCTTCCTCAGTGGGTGTATTCACATCAGTTAGCTTTAGATTTCCAAGTTCAACACCTCATTAGGATTAGAGGCTTCCTTTTTAATGATGGAAATAAACAAGCTCTTCCAAAATGCATCCTTAGCCCTGTTTCTTTTCTCTAACTGCATGTGGAAAACAGTAGTCAGAAGTCTTAAATTCAGACAGGTGATTTATTGCTCAGTATTTCCGCAGAGGCACTTGACACTTCCTAAAACAACATCTGAACTCCTTTGTTGCTTTTTTTCCCTATGGCTGTCCGTATTAGTTTTCTTTTATAGAAGTCTGTGCCTTAAGACACTGTAGTGTATTACATATAGCCTGCAGGTAGGCTGTAATTTATTTGGTATTTATGGAGAGTGGTACAAAGAACTTGCTGATTATCCACAGATAGTGAGAGGATTATTAAGGATTATTAGAGGGTGGGAAAAGAGTTTCATCCAGGATTGTAGAAGTAATTGAATTAGACTCAATTTAAATAGTTTATATACAAATGTTCTTTTGCTGTACTCTGGAGGAGATCAGAGATTGTGAACCCTTAAGCTGAAAAAATAAGTCTTTTGAAACTCTTTGAAAGTCTGTCAATTTGGCCAATTTGGCAAGTATAGTGGGAAGGTTGCTTAACTAGCTTCCCAGTATTGCATCTGCGTCCTTCTCTCTAAGTCAGAACTTAAATTAATTAAAATTGCATAATCATAACTTGAATTTCTGATCTGTGTATGTAGTTCCAAGTGGAAGGTAATCAAAATGATCAGGATTTTTTTGCTGAGGATTGCCAGAATATTTGGAAAGATAAATTAGAAATTTTCATTATTTCATATTTTCATATTTATTCCAAGCAGATAAGGTTAGAATGTATGGGGAAGGACTATGATTGATAAAGAAAAACTCTTACGTTTAATAAGTTAAGCTTGATAGCATCCACAGTATAGATAGTGCAGTAACATTTTGTGGACGGGACTTGGTGAGTCATTTAGAAGTGAAACTAAAATTTAACTGAAGTAGAAATGGAGAACATGAAAAAAAAAAAAGCAAGCAGCATCAGTAGCTTTTCATTTGCTGGTGGGAGACATGTCTGTGCAGTTCTTCAGTCACTATTCAGGTTGAGTAATAGCCGACAGAACAATTGGCCTCACAGATCAATATTTTCTGAATTGTGAACAAGAATTTCTAGCGCAAAAAGAAGCGCCAGGAGCAGGGTCCATATGGGGAAGGATTTGGATATCAGAAGAAATACTGCAAATCCTGTGGTTGTGCCTGAGGGCCAGCAGATACTTGAACCATGGTTGAACTATTGGTCTTTGGAACTCTTGTCCTGTATTTTTTCAAGTGCATGTTAATCTTCTCAGAAGTTTTGTGACTGAACTCTGCTGGATTTTGATGGTGGAAGGATAAAGTTTGTGGGTGCTTTATATACAGAGCTGGTTTTGTTTTTTATTTTAAATCTTTGGAGTCTAATATACTACTTTGACCAAAGCAGAAAAAAAAAGAGAATATTTTGGTTTCTGTCTCTGAAAAATAGTTATTTTCTATAGCTACTATAGTAATTTTCCCCATTTATTTTCTACCTTTTAAAATTCTATTATTTGCTACACCATATAACATACTTTGTTTACAGTTCTTGAGATATGAGTTGGAGTGGTGCAAAAAGAGGAGATAGGATATAAAAGTAAAATCCTGAGAGTGGGTTTCCTTCATCCTATTGTTGAGGGCAGCTGTGTTGAGAAATTGATGTGATTGTTTATATTTTGCATTTTTAGGAAGGAGATTGCTATGGTTATGAAAAGCTCCTACCTTCGAGGACTGAACTTAGCCTCTTTCTTTGTGGGAAGCAAAATAACAGTGTTCATGACTTTCATGGCATATGTGCTACTTGGCAATGTTATCTCTGCAAGTCGGGTGTTTGTTGCAGTGTCCCTGTACGGTGCAGTGAGACTGACAGTAACTCTGTTCTTCCCTGCGGCTGTGGAGAGAGTATCCGAGGCAGTGATTAGCATACAACGAATCAAGGTAAGGTTATTGATTTGAATGGTATGTGGATTTCTTGTTCTAACATTGTTTTAATGTTGCTGACATTAAAGCAGCCTAATTTTGGTTTGGCAGTTTGGGTTTTTAAATAAAATAACCTCTTTTGAAAATGGAATGTGTTGCTGTGTATGCACATGCAAAAACATGACATGCGCTGTAGGGCAGACTGAAATGTAGGAGAAAAGTGTACATGCAAAGAGGTGGTGTAGACATTGAAGTAAGAGGAATGTGTATACACCTGTGTGTGGTGGGTTGTAATTATCCCTGAAATAAAATTTGCCAGAGCAGCTCAGTTGGAAAGCAAATGAAGCTATATTTACAACCAGACTAAAATCTTCAAATATGAAATGCAATGAGTATATACAAAATAGACAATATTTACATACAGTTACAATTTATAAACAACACAAGCACTCCCCTGGACAAAACCAGGGGGTTACCCAGAGCTTCCCCTCTCACCCTCCTGGACAAGAGAAAGAGGAGAAAAGCAGAGAGTAGCTTGTTAGTACTTAGCCACAACTAGAGCACAGTCAAGGTCAGCAACAGCCAAGCAAAAGCACCATTTAGTATCTGCTAGAGTGAAGCCAAAAAGGGAAAAAGTTAGTTTATACAGCTAACTTTATTTTAGTTATCAGACCAATGGGATTATTTAAACCATATAATTATTTTCCCTTTTACATCCAGTGGTAATTTATTTACCTTCTACCACTCTTCTACTCAATGTGTGGAAAATATTCCTAGTCATCAGCCTAAAACTACCACAGTGTGCAGATAGGTAGGGAGATGCAGATACGTATGCAGATGGGAGTTGGAGGTCGAAGCAGGCAGATGGGAACTGTAGCCTTCATAGTCCGTGTGTGCTGCACTACCCTGTCAGCTATAGGGGACAGATGTGAGCCTAGATGGTGTCTCAGTACTGGAGTGAAGACTCAAATTCAGCAAGGATGAACATCAGTAATATGCTGCTGATTTGGGCAGATGGACTTTATTTTGTTTGATTTGCCCTGTTTAGAGTGTATTGTGACTAAAACAATCATGTTTGTTATATCTACTTTAGCATAAACCTCAAGAACAGAAGAAATAAATTCAAAATGTATTTTGAATTTCAAACTTAAAAAATCCCAAATTTTCAGGTTGTCAAAATATAGAATGAAACCATGCCAGCCATTTTAGAACTTAATTGGGACAAAAAAAAGAAAATATTAGCCTAGAACAAGGAAAACAAACACTTTAGATACAGTCAGATTGCTTTCATAGTGTCACTATGCCATTTTCTGATGAAAGCAGATAAGCCCCTCCTATTTTTTTTTTCTTCTTCATGTTCCTGAATATAGTAAATAATCATTTTCTGATAAATAAACATTTTCTGATTTATTGCCTACTGTGTGAAGCCCCCACAAAAAGCCATATATTAAACAGGTAGCCTTTGCACTTTGAAGAAGCATGTTGTAAAAATGTATGCAAATAGAATTAGAACAGGTTAATGTGTGAAAATCATGACCACATCAGTATTTTAGGCTTTAACATTTATTATTACTGCTTCATCTAAACTGTGGGAGGGGAGAGGGTGCTTGGGTTACTGGATGTTGCACACTGTCTTTTCTGTACTCCCCACATGCCCCATGTTCAGCTGCAGGGCAGTGCTCTTTCAAAGGATCTTTCATGCTGTGCAAGCTGAGAGACACGGATGGCTGAAAAGATGCTTTAGAAACAGGAGAATGGCACTTGAGCAAAGACAGTGATGATCTGTTCCTTTTTATCCTTGTCTCCATTTCCAGCATATCCTAGAGATCAGAAGCTTTTGCTTCTGACAGCTGGTTCAAACTCTCTTGCTCTTATGATTCCTTAAGGATGGTTTTGGAAACCAGATCCAGAATTGAGGTTTGTTGGATAAAGAGTTGTCCTAATGAATCTGTAGCATCCTTGATGCCATCACCAATTTTTAGTTTCCGTTTCCTAAACTGTTTAAGGGCTGGACATTTTTTCTACTGAATGACAAGATGCTGCCATGCTGCCTGACCAAAGATGTGTTACTGAAATGTGAAGAAGTGGACAGGAATTAAGAGAGTAGGAAGTACAGGACAAAAAAATAATTAAGATGATGATCTCTTCTCCCAGGCAACCACCACGAGAACAAGAGGACACAGTCTCAAGTCTCAAGCTGCTCCAGGGCAGGTTTAGGCTGGAGGTTAGGAAGAAGCTCTACACAGAGAGAGTGATTGCCCATTGGAATGGGCTGCCCAGGGAGGTGGTGGAGTCACCATCATTGGAAGTGTTCAGTAGGAGACTTGATAGGGTGCTGGGTTGCATGGTTTAGCTGATTAGGTGGGTTGGATGATAGGTTGGACGCGATGATCTTGAAGGTCTCTTCCAACCTATTCTATTCTATTCTATTCTATTCTATTCTATTCTATTCTATTCTATTCTATTCTATTCTATTCTATTCTATTCTATTCTATTCTATTCTATTCTATTCTGTATTTGGGCACAACTGAAATACTGTGTTTTGGTTTTTTTTTAAGAAGATGCTTTCTCTTAGGTTTTTGTAGAACAAGTGAGGTTTTCGTGCTGATCTTCAAGCATGTTCAGATGGAGAGAAGGAAGCATGAGATATGCTTCATGTGACAATAAAGAATGATAGTCAGAAAGGAAGTAGTAACCTTTCCCTCAATGTTAATTTATACATACATAAGAACTGTGTGGCAAAAAAATAGTGGCTTCCTTTGTTTTTCACCTAAGCTCCCTTTTCCCTTCATCCTAGCTACACATCTGAGAGCCAGTCTGCATCTCTCCTTCAAGGTCATTCACTCTGTTGTGATGGAGCAATAAGCTCAAGGTCCCTGTGTGAAACAAAGTCAGAGTGGTTGTTTTCCAGAGGGTTATTTTGGCAAATACACAAAAAGAAGATAAGTTTCAGCTGGGTGCAAAAGATACAGGTTTCTCTTTCAAGGACACAGCCGTATCTCAAACTAATGTTTGCTTCTCAGCATCCTGTGGGTGGTAGAAGCTTTATTTTGCTTTGCATGGAAGATTATTGAATACAAGAGAATGGAAGAATGTTGTAAGATAACATAAGAGTCTCTAAGGCTTACTTATTGCATTGGGAAGTTTTATTTGTAGTGTTGATTTTTTTACATCTTTAAAATTCATGGTGTTAACAGTATGACTTTTTTTTTTTCTTCATTTGTACTAGTTTTATTTGAAATCTTTCATTAGTTAGATGGCTTGCTAGCATTTAGACATGGAGTGAAAGCTACTGCAAGAAAGAAAAAATTCCCCTTAAACACAGAAACAATAGACTGATTCTCTGCTCATAACTAGCATGGTATTTCAGCCATCACCTAAGTTCAAATCACACTTCTGAGGTATTTTCTTAAGTCAGACACCTCAGTAGTGATTTAAGCAGTGCCTGGAGTTGTTTTTTTCTTGCCTACTACTCTCTTATTCAGAGTTCTCTTTTACACATGTATCCATTTGGGCCTGCCTGTCTAAAGCAGCTCTCAGAAATACTTGCCTGGGTGGACTGCTCAGGCATGTCACTTTTGCTCTTTTTGGTAGAGATAGATGTGTACATGTATTGAGTTGCAGAAGGCTGACTTAAAACACTTGACTTGTCACTGCTCTCTGAAGTGATACTCACCAGCTGGAGCTTGAGCAGTACCTCTGTGCCTGTTAACACTCTTCTTGCCTTCCCATGGCTCCTGGCATCCTCCTCTTGCTTCCTCTTAGTTACTTAATTCTGAAAGCCTTCCGTAGCTGTCTGCAAGCTGTTAGCTTAGCACTTGTTAACTAAGCTTGTCTTCTAAGATCAAGGTCTTCCTTCTCTCAAAATACTGTCTGCTAGAGCCTATTTAAGGTCTCTATGCCCTGGGATTCAAAATGTGAAAGAACTTTTGGTTTTTTTTGGTCTTAAAATAGTGCTAATTCTTATCCTTGAAAATTTTCTCTAGAATTTGCCCTTTTCCTTTCTAAATGTATTTGAAGTATTTATAGTGTTGCATCAGGCAAGTTATGCTAGAAACATGGCAGTGGTACAAATGTGCAAGTTTCTGCAACTCAAAGGAAAGTCTCTCACTTGGATATGATGTAGAAGTATAATAGGAGTAGTGCAAGGAGCCACTTATGCAGATGTAAACAATTTAATTTTTTTTAAATGCCCAGAACTTTAAAAGTAGAGGTTCAGATCATGTTCAGCCTCTTTTTTGTCACTTGAACAATGCTTAAAAGTGACAGTAGGCATCTTCTTTCTATCTTGTCTCACTTGGAAGAATTTTAACAACATAAGCTTTACCATCAAAGCAGTGAAATGATGAAGTGTTTCAGTGGGGGTTTCACTTCTTTGGCATGGGAAGAGGGAATCAAGCAATTTTAAGATTTATCAGTATTTCAAGGAAAAAACAGATTCTTAAAGTACATTTGCTTCAGGAATTCTGTCTTATTGAGCAGTGGATTGATAAGAGTCCTGTAGTACTTCTATGCTACTTAATCTGCACTTCAGGGTTTTTTGGGAGGACAGTTAGCCACATAGAGGTACACTGTTGAAGGAGTTGTACATTGGTTTGGAAATGTAATCCTCAATCTGTTTGTGGTGGGCTTCCCTTCCTCCCCTCATAGTTAATGTTCTATGTTCTGCTTCCAAAACCATGTTCTTGGCTTCCTTTCTCAGTCTCACATTAGGCAATATCCTATGGTTTTCTGTTACTGCAGAACTTTCTGATCCTTGATGAGGTCTCACACTTCGAGCCACAACGTCATGATAATAATGAGAATGCCATTCTTCATGTTCAGGATTTGACTTGCTATTGGGATAAGGTAAATTTACTTATAGGAAATATAAAGTATATTGGTGTTGTGGGCATTTTAAGTCTAAATAGCAGTATATCTATGTATATTGTGCTGATGTTTTTTGTTCTGGTTTTTGTATGTGAGGATTGTTATAGTATGTTAAGCTCTGTAGAGCAGGGCTGAAAACACTATCAAGAGCATTTTAAAAGTAGCTATTCATTAATACTGTATTTTATGTGAAAATATCTCTTGTTTTTAACAGCATTGTATTGTAGCTGAGATACTTAAATGTGAGTTAAGGACAGACAGCACAGTAAGGTGGGCCTTAGCATGTAGGGTTTTCTTCTGTGAACTGAATGCTGATGAGTCAGTCTAGAACCAGTACTATCTCTTATTTCTCATAGCACATATGAAAGCTCTAGAGACTAGTCTGCACATACTTGCTACTCTGTGTATTATAATTGAGGTTATTGAGATAAAATTTCTTCTCTGCTTAAAAATGCACTAAAACTGATAAAATGCTTAGACAAAGGGACAATACACAGGCGGTAAATCTGTTATGTATCAATTTCTTGAAGACCGGCAAAGAATGAGTGTTGGTTCTGTTTTAAAACTGCAGCTGAGTGTTATATCAATTTGCCTTCCTGTCCTGTGGTCAGTAGGCATTTACCCTACAGCAATTTGTGATTAATTGTTGGAGCTATTATGAGGTGTCAAGAGAGGCTTCAGTTTCCATAAGAAATAAGAAAAGTTCAAAATTAGTTGTGCCTATAAATTTCATGACACACGTTTCCCTTTATATACCCTCTTCCCCTGCTATGTTGGGTCCCGTGAAAGTGTGAAAGCATACATAAGTATCTGCCTACAACTATTGCTGCTCCTCAGCTATGAAAGAAAATTGCTGTTATTTATTCTGCATTACTTTCTCCGAGTTCTCTTTGACATAAATCTTTCTGAGACATGAAGAAACTTTTTTGAAGTTAATTGACATGAAAAACTTTATGGTAAATACATTTTGCTTTAGGATGTGTTTCTTAGTCTTTGTTTTCTTCCCAAACCAACTTTGGTACCACTGTTAACAATTTATAGGAAGTGGTTGCATAATATGCCCATAAAGCACCTTCTTTTTATTGTGTGTGTGAGTTGTTTATATTGCACAGAACAGGGCAGCATGACTGGAATTACTGGTTTCCTTTCAATTTTAAAAAAACAAACCCAAACCAATAAACCACCCACTGAACTGTTAATGTAACTTTCATTCTGATATTTAATTGCAGTCAGTGTGCAGGGGAGAATTGTTTTCCCTGAAATGTTAAGAGCTGCTCAGAAAGCTTGACTTACATACTCTCACAATGATACGAAATAATTTGTATAGAGTTGCTGACTGAAAATATTATGAGCTCTGAGATAGGGAAGCTATAAAAAGAATAATAAAAATATGCTGTCCTTTGTCAAGTAACCCAGTTTAGCTTGCTACCCTGGCTAGGTTTCTCAAGACTTTTTGGATCTCTGTACAGACATTGTGCAGCTGGGAGATAATTCTGTTGTTTTTAAACATTGTGAGCCAAAAAAGTTACTAAAAGTCTCAACAAACTACAAATCCAAACCCGCTGGAATTAAAGAAAAAGATTGTTAGGCTTTTAGGAAAACAACCTGACGATGTATTACAGGTTAGTAAAAGACAGAACAAATTAATTCATGGTCATGCTCCTGTTTTACTAAGTCAAGTTTTATCTTGAGTCCCACAGGCTAGTCTGATAGCAGTGTGGAACTGTGTGTTCTTCAGTATGGGTTTTTACTGATGAGCCTTGAGTTTACCAAACAATCTGCTCAACTGAGCAACTTCAGATTTAAAATTCAAGTGCTTGAACAGAAGCCAAAGTTATTCCTTGTAATATTAGTCACTTAAAGAGGAGCCTAGTAGTATAATACTTCTGTGCACTATATGGTCTCTGTATCCCTTAGGTGGGATAAAATGCTACTTTCTCTTGACTGTAGGACATGAAAAGGCTGCCCAAGATCACCTAAAGAGTTGCTGCCCCACTGTGCTCTGTTGTGACACTTCATGTCTTGGTTCCCTTGCTTGTGCTAGTATTAATGCTTGTATGCATGACTCTGTGATGAACCAGTTCAGAGGGATAAAACAATAGAAAAGGAATCACTTTTAGCATGATTTGTTTGCTGATAGCTGACTTTCATGTACAACCCTTCTGCAGGGTTAGGCAAGAGCAAGCAGCAGCAGAATGGAAGTGAAAGACATGGTTAGTTGACAGGTCACAGGATTGCTGGGACATCTGTGGTAATGAACTGTTACACGAACTAAGCTTTAATATTAGTCTGTGCTCTAAGTGCCTCAGTTTAGTGCCTAAAAATAGGTGTGACAAATTCAGGACAAATTGTCTTTAATTATTAGCAATGCTTATTTTCAAAAATGCCATGGGTGTTTCTGGCCGTACTGATTGCTTCCCTTCCTACTTCTGTATAGAGTCTATGATATCTCAGAATACTGCTTTAATATATAATATTTGGGTATTAGTCTAATAACTCTTGTAAGGTGCTCTGTGATGCTTTTAGGCTCTTGTGATTTTAATTTTTTTCTTTAAAAGCTGTATGGGAGGAAATACCTTCACAGTTCTGTAAATACCAGAAGCACAACTTCAAGATGTCTGAATGCTCTGTGTGTCTGAAAGTTTGTTTTTTCCATGTAGACTAATTGACTCTTTCTACAAACTTTGCATTTAAAACAAACTAAACCAACCAACCAACCCACCCCCCACCCCCAACAACAACAAACAACACCCCCCCCCCCCCCCCCGAAAAAAAACAACAACCAAAAAATCTATGGCTAGCATTAGTTGGTAAAGTTCCCCTGAGCATAGCACTGGCTGAGCACCTGAGGTCTGTACTCTGGACTGAGAAATAGAAATAATGGTACAATGATGGTGGGGAAGTGGAGTGGAAAAAAGGCAGAAAGTCCCGTTGTTGCCACCTTGTGGAAATTAATAGTAGCAACAAAAGTAGTTTTGCAGAGTCAAACAGCACACACAAGTCGTCTGGGTTCTCACGGCGTGACTCTGATTTTCATGTGAACCCTGAAGTCTATCTATGAGGTGGCCGCTGTGATGGGGGATATGTGGATTTGAGTTCTGGGTATTGTGCTGCCTACTCATGTTAGAGTATTTCTTCTGGCTTGAGGAGATAAGTGTGTGCTAGCCCAGCTTTCTCAGCTGTTACAGGTGTGGATGTATGCTGTAGCTCTGTCTCTCCCAAATAATTTGAAGCAAGTTATTAGCTTCTCCTTTACGCAGTCCCAGAACCTGCTTCATGCACCATCTTCTCTGCAGGGCCAGGTCATAACCTCTTCAGTCCCTTAAACTTCAAAGAATGACTGGAGATTTTAAGTAGTCTGCAAGCTGTTAAGATGTGCACTAAATGTTCTTCACATAGCTCTTTTTTGAATCTTGAGACTGAGGTTTTGTTTGATGCTTTAAAAAAAGAGGGGGGGAGGAAGTATTTCTATTAAAAAGCATGTATTTTCAAGTTTGCATTTTAGTGTCAGTCATGCTTAGTGTGGTCTAAGATGCATGTAAAGGCAGATCCTATTACAAGGGTGTTTTTCTTTAATGAGAAGGAGATACACCAGGCCCTTAGGAATTGTGGTTTAGCACAGCTAATAATGACATGAGCACCCTTTCTTTTCACAACGAATAGGCTTTTTTACTACCTTGATAAAAGAGGTGCAAAATATGTTGGGAAATAAGCTCTTATGGGTAGTATAACAAAGGATAGGCATACTAGAAGGAATATTAAAGAAACCATCCTAGGGTAGTACCTTTTCACACAAATAGGCGCTGTGTTGTCCATTTAAATTCTCTTAGAATCCATGATACACAAGACAAAGTAGTATAAAATCAAATTATGTTTTTCTGTTTTCACTTTGGATAGCACCTTGACAAGAAGGAAAACAGACATGGCTTTCCTGGAGCTCCAAAAGAGCTCAAACCTTCCCTTTTCCCAAGATTTGTCTGCCTGCACCAGGTGTGCCAGGCTGGGGATGTGAATGGTGCCATGGCCAGCAGAGAGCTCCTGTTTCTGAGGCTGCCACCCCAGCCCAATGCTGGGCTGCAGTGAGGATGTGTGGGCTTTGAGGAAGCACTGGTTCTGTTGCCTTTGGGTTCCTTACTCCTTAAACATTGTTTTATGTGTATTATTTGTGTGTGGTGAAGGAGCAGTCTTTCAAAACTGTGAATTACTGAAGAGGCAATCCGTATGCCTGAATATGGGCACACGGGTTGCTAATTTATAGTTATTTATGCACGTTGTTTTCTCTTTTAAAAGAGTTGTTTTGATGTTGCATATTTCATTACCAAGAGCTTAACTTTTTCTCAAATCCATAGAATTTAGAAAGCCCAGCACTTCAACAAATTTCATTTACCGTCAGACGAGGGGAATTACTGGCTGTGATTGGTCCTGTAGGAGCTGGAAAAGTGAGTCTTAATGCTTACTCCATTCTGTGGGGGGTTTCTGAGTCTGTTAACAGTGATTAGAGATTTGAAAATGTGCAGTTCAATTCTGTGTGTTATAACACATTTCACATCAAGATACAGGCATTCAAGAAAGGCAGATGTCCTTCTGGGTGTGGGCAGGAGATTGTTCAGAGTTGAACAGTAATTTGTACATTGCTTCTAGACTGCATGTTAAGGGTACTAACGGTCTTCTACTCTTAGCAGAAGTTTGAGTGGCAGGGTGAAATAGGTCATCGTGCCAGTAAACATTGCCTAATCTCTGGGATATCTTTAACGCAATCAAATGTCGCAATTGTCATTTTACTTTTAAAATCTTTTGCAGTCTTCACTCTTAAGTGCTGTCCTTGGCGAGCTGCCTAAAGACAAAGGTTTGATAAATGTCACTGGAAGAATCGCCTATGTTTCTCAGCAGCCTTGGGTGTTTTCTGGTACAGTCAGAAGTAATATACTCTTTGACAAGGAATATGAGAAAGAAAAATACGAAAAAGTTTTGAAAGTCTGTGCTCTTAAAAAGGTATGGTTTTCTCTTTGTGTTTTACTTTCACAACCTTTGTTTTTATCTTAGTGTTCTTTCATACATGGGCTACATGCTGCAATGTATAACAAGCAAAATTGACTGAAGCAAATCATGTCGCTTACCAGAAATACATGCAATTGTTTTTAACATCCGTTATGTGAGCGCATTCTTGTAATTCTGAAAACTTTCACTAGAGGGAGGTGAAGCACAGACAAATTAGGAATAAGCTATTCCCCAAATATTTGATTTCATAATTACATTTAGCCTTTTTCAGTGATATGGTAAGTCTGTGTAAATGCTGTAAAAGGTGGAAAACAAATAATCAGGCTAGAACGATTTGTGACCTCGATTTTGTAAGTATCCTATGTGCGTAAAAAAGTCATGTATATTATGTATTATGCATTACTAGTGACTGTCAAAAGAGCCTTGGTGCCACATATTGGAGAACTTGCTGAGCTCAAGAAGTTTTATGAAAAAATATTTTTGAAAGGTCTGTGTGGAAAGGAGTTTGTGACATGAGAGATAGAAGAGGATTAAGCCAGATTTGTCAAGAAACAGTCATTTTGCTTGGCAGCTAAAAAGGTTTTATGCAGCATGTTACGATATTCCTGTCAGCAGAGACACAGGTGAAAAGTAGATGGTTACTGTGATGAAAATTTTATTGCAAGGTTTTTACATGTGGTAGATAGAGTGTTAATATCTTCCTCTGATATTCAGTCATTCTGTTGCCTAAACGTAAGGTTTTAGTGACTTCAAAAGACAGCAAACTGCACTGAAAAAAGCAACAACAACAAACACCACTTCGTATTTGATGGTAGGCTTGCTTTCATAGTTTTCTTTCAAATTTATGTATCTTATGAAAGCTGTGAATAAACTTTCAGAATATGTTTTATATCCTAATATAAAACTTCTGTGTTTCCTGAATAGGAAATACAATCATATGACATGGAACACAGTGCAGTTCTGTTCTCTTATTTGTAGTCCTGAGCCCCATAAATGATCCCAATTTATGTGATGAATGTTGTGGTTATTTCTCTCGGAGACATTAGTCTAAGAATAAAAGTAATCCAAATCTTAGGGTCATTGGCAAGTGGAAGATAATTTACTGATAATAGTTCAGTTTTATTTATTGTGACAGCTCATTTCGTTCTAGTGAAAAATAATTTAGTGTTATGGTTCCTACTTTTTATGTTCTGAATCGCCAGCAAATATTACTTATAACTCTAAGAACAGCGGAGCACTTCTCTCTGGCAAAGCTGCAAGAAAAAATTGAACTTTAAGATCTCACCTATTTTTTTCCAGCTTTTTTAATTATTTTTCCTGAAAATGCAAAGTCATACAGTAACTGCAGGTGTTTTATTTAGTATGAATCCTTACATTTCAGGTTAATATTTTTCAAATAAGAAAATGTTCTGTTGAAGCAACTTGGTTGGTATTTGAAGTTAACATTATTAATTACCAAAAAATAATCGTGCTGTCCGGTTTTTTCCCATTAACAGGACTTAGAATTATTAGAAGATGGTGACCTTACAGTAATAGGAGATCGTGGAGCTACACTGAGCGGGGGACAGAAGGCCCGTGTAAATCTGGCCAGGCTAGTAGTTTTTGCTGTTACTAGAATTTACAAATTGTCAGACTTCAGTGACTAAAGTAAACAAATCTATGACTTTATGATACTGACTGTTCTTTCAACCTTTCAGAGCTGTGTATCAAGATGCAGACATCTATCTTTTGGACGATCCGCTGAGCGCAGTAGATGCTGAAGTCGGAAGACATTTGTTTGAAAAGTATGTTACTGCTCTGTTTTCATTTACAATACAATTTTTATCTTGTAATTCCTTATAGAACGCTTGAGAGAGCAATTTTGGGGACGATGGAACTCTTCACAGAATTCTGTGCATTCACTTTATTTTTCCTCCACTTTACCTCTTTGGAAAACGTACTGTTTTTCCCTCTGTATCTTTCATTTTGTTCTTTATTTTTAAAAGCCTTTTAATTTTAGAATTATTAGTTTAGAATTATTCTTAATGTCATACATACATTTTCTTGATGAGAAAAACATCAGATTTCATGCATAGTGTCAGGGTTTATGAATCTCATGTTTTACAATTATTAGTACTGAGTGAAGAATAATACAGAGTGAGATTTTAAATTACTTCTTAGTTTGCAGATTTTTTTTGGCAGTAATAAGCAATTGATTCAAATGGCTAAGGGAGAAGACTGAACTCAGATTCTTGAGTGATTTTTCATTTTGGTTCTTGAATGGTTGAAATTTCAGGTGGGTGAAATGGGGACTGTAGAGTAGGCTATGACAAGCAGAAATAAAAGAAAACAGACTGTATAAGCTAACCATCAAAGAGAGATTGGACCTTCCTTTCTCCATTCTTGAGGAAATAGGAGAGTGTTCATTAAAGGTCAGGTTCCCTTCTCAGTAATTTTCTTCTCAGTCTCTCTCTTGTTTCAAATTGCCTAATCTGCAGTACATAGTGAGTATGAGAATAATCCAGTCATTCCCAGCCAGTGATTCTTCCTTGCTTATTCTTAGCCTGCAGCTCTCTGTATCAAAAGCTATAATCTAGAATTTATTAGAAGGAAGAAGTTCCATTGACTGAATTCAGTAGGCTTTGATTTGAAGCCTTAAATTAGAGTGTTTTCTTGAGCATACTTGCATCCTTTGAATTCCACGCTCCAAATACATGAATTAATTTGATTTTACTCTTGTTCCCTCCTCTCCACCTCTAAACAATCATAAAAAAATGTTCTTGCAAAAATGGTTGTCAAATTTAAACTGATTAGTACTGCATGTATGTTCCCTTTCCCCGTCTGAGGAAGCTTTTCATATCTGAATTTGAAAATTGCATATCCTGCTGATGTTTACAGTTTGAAATCTGAAGATTGCTCTGAAACCCTGTCAACATTTTGGTTTATAGATTTCTTCAAATAGCTAGTGTTTGTTTTTGTTAGCCAGTATGGAGTAAGAGTTTTATAATGCATAGGCTTTATGTTCATTATTCTGTGCAGGATCATTTTTGCCTGCCGTGACTGATAGATGGAGCTCATTACTTCTGTAGTTCACCTGCTCTTTCAAGTTACTTTAATGCCTACTGAAGCTATCTAGGCTTTTGCTGCTGTTTTTCTGTTTCTGCACAAGATTGCTCTACAACTCCAGCACCTGACTGTACCAGTGCCTGAGTTCTGAGTTCTCTGACTCATGGGGTCATTTCACAAAGTAGGAAAACACGAAAATATAGTAGTCGCTTGCAAAGGAGGTTGGCTTGTCTCTGCAATTTACTGTACATTTTATGTGAGCTGTGACATGAGAGCATCTATATCCTACTGCAAAATCTGAAATCTGGATTTTTGTACTTGGAAAAACCAGAAAGAAGATAGAAAACGTTTGTCTGTGGTGAGAGCATGAGTTTTGCTGATAAATGTGTGGGGATGGGGAACAGTAAGGAGGCTACATCAGAGATTTGGAAACCCATCAAACTAGGTGGGGATTCTTCCTTTGCTTTTGTTTAGTTTTTCTCCCTAACTCTAGGTCAGTTCGAGTGAGACAGATGGAAGTAGAATGAAAGCATTTGGTGGAGAGAATGGACTGGGTTGGTAGTAGTGGCAAGGAGAGCTGAGCAATGCCTCTCAGATCAGGATCTTCAGGGAGGACTTTTATTACAAAGAGAAGTTGTTTTCTGATGAGTACATGGCAGCTGTAAAAGGTGCCGGGACTAGTGGGGAGAGTGTTATGTTCAGTAGCTCGCTTTGAAAAGCAGGGCAGGGCATGTTCTTTAATTCTTCCTGAATAGTGCTAGAAATGCGGAGAAGAGAGAGAGCACTTGTGCAAGAATAATTTCTTACAACATGGTGCTCTAAGGAATGTCCAAGATGCCACTTCATACAAGCTGTCCCCAGGAGTCCAAACTGCGAGGCATGAAACAATGGACAAGATGGAGAAAATGGGATTATTTAATGAGAATCTGAAGTGGATATTGTTCAGTTCACCCACTTTTTTCTTTTTTTTTTTTCTTGTCTTATTTTTCCCCCCTTGTAATTTTATATTTAATGAAATTAAAATTTTTTTAGAAGTATCTGGTGTATGTATGCAGCAAAGATAGGTATGTTCCTAGTTATTCCCTGAAGCGACGGTCTGTGGATGGCTGGTTCATTAAATTTCACTTCTCCCCGTTCACTTCAGCTACTGCAGTAAACAGTTTAAAATATATGAATACTTTTCAAATGAGAAAGAATGCAAGTAGCACAGCTCCAGTGGGAGAAGAGTTCACAATATTATTAAGGGATTGTGTCTCTTAAGAATTTCTCCATAATACGGACAAGTTGTTCCATGGATGATGGAGCAGATAAAGGCAGTTTTCCAATGAATTCTTCTCTTCTGGTCAGATTCCCTGGGGCCTAGTAAGGTGTAAACTAGAAATTCCTTATTTTTGTATTATTTGTAGCCTCTTATCCAGTGAGTTCTCTTGATAATTAACAGTAGGCATGCTTCAGCCTTTTCTCAGTGGGGAGGCACTAGTGTAGTTTTGTAGTTTTGTATATATTTGTGTGTGTTTATATGAAAATACACATCTATTTTTATATATATATGTAAATAAAAATAGCTTTTCATTGCCTTCAAAGGAATATGATATTTAAAAACCTTTAGTTTCTAAATGAGGGACAGCCATACAGACACAGTATCATTTTCCTCATGAAGTTTGGAGTAGTCTGTGATGCTTTAAGAAAATCACTGTTGTGTTTGGATCCCAAGAAATTTCCTACTCTTCCTGTGCACGTTCGTAAACATACTTCTGTGGATTACATGGCATCACATCACCTTTGGATAGAAATTAAATTGTCCCATTCAGTGATACTGACTCAAAAGTAGAGTCTTTAAGCGAAGCTTTTATTCCATCAGTCTGTTGAGAGAGATGCTGTCTCTTAGATACACAGATCTGAATAGTTACTTTGTTTAAAGTAATTTGATGTTGGAACCCTTAGGAATCCATGAATACTTCCAGTCTGATATCTCTCGAAGTGAAGTATGCTTATGGATCTCCTGTGACACTGGAACTTAGAGGGAAAAGTGCTATTATGGACATGTAGGTAATGAAAAGCAAGTGGAGCTCATCACTCCTGTAAAACTAGCAGATAAAGCCTGCATGTCTCGTTTCTGTAGAGGGTGGGTTTGGGTTTGCTTTGTTGTTGTTTGGGTGGTTTTGTTTGTTTGTTTATAAGTATTCAGTATAAAAGCAGAAAAACCCACTTGCAGAACCCCAACATGGTTGTGTGCTTTAGTGGTCTGCAGGTCTGCAGTTGCAAAATGATACTACGAATACAAAAGCAGAAATGAGCTCAAGAGGGAGGCATGCAAATTATCACAGGAAAATTTCATAGAGAGCTTCTTTAAATGCTGAGCTCTCTGACTCAAGAGGTCACTAATACATGGACTCTGGAAGCTAGAAATATGTACCAAAGGAAGCATCACTTTGTGCTTACTCATATACTTTTTTCCCAGCCATCCACTGCTGGCTGATGTTTGGAACAGAACCATGGATTTAGTGGACCGGTTGTACTTATATGTTTGCCCAAGGGAGGCTTGCTGACCATATAACCCAGGATAAGCATAGAAGTAGAGTGGCATGATAGAAACAAGTGTGGGGGTTTTTGTCTCTGGCAAACACAGCACTTTGTCATTTTTTGTTTGTTTTATTTGTTCTGAAGTTTTAGAAACTTTCGAATGTACAAAGACAACTGGGAAATTGGTCTCCCTAAACCACTTAAAGGGAGAGGGAAGCAAATGTAATAAGAGAATTCATATAACAAAGACTTTATGCCTGTGAGCACTTCAGCATGTGCTTTAATTTAATTTCAGTGGTTATTTCCATTGAAACAAACATAAATATTAACTAAAGGTAAACTTGCATGTGAACTTCCAAAAGGAAAGACTTAAAGAGTGGTAAGGAAGAAAACAAAATCATTAAAGAAGAGACACTCTGCAAAGGTGAAAGAAAGCTGGTTCTTGGAGATAAAAAACTTTAGAAAGATTAAAGAACAACTTGTCTCAAAGAAAAGAAAACTTGATTGGGAAGAAAGAACAAATGAAAATACATATGCATGAAAAGTGCCAAGACACTGTCTTTGCATAGAGGAGCACTCTGGTGTCATACACCCCCTTCTGATGTCTTTTGCTGCATGCTTTGCAGTATCAAAGCTCAAGCTAACTTCTTTTTTAAATTCTTTTTATTTTGGTAAATGTGTAGAAGTTTGTTGTGAAATTGCAATGGGTTTTCTAAATGGGTCATAATATTCTGTTAACATAGGTTTGCTAACGTAAAATGTTGTTTGTTTTGTTCATTTTTGTTGAATCGGAGGAGTGTAATTTATGGAGAGGTCTGTTCTGAGTCTGGTATTCCTGATGATGAATGAAGATTGTTCATGTTACATTTTTGGGAGATAGACAACCAGGCAATGCTTCAGGCAGTTCTGGAGACGAACAGGGATTTTGAATGTGTTGGTTACAGGATGTGAACTGATAGATGCACACAGCAAAGATAACCGCATAGTGTTGACTCCATGATCATGCAATGAGCAGGGATCAGTATGGCAGCACTTTTGTGGAAAAGGAGATGCAGATTGCTGTAGATCACAAATCCAGTGTGAATCAGCAATATTGTGTTATTGTTAAGCAAAAAAGGTAGACTCCAGTGTAGCCTATCAAGAACATTGAAGGAGGCAGAGAGAGAATAAAAAGTAAAAAAAGGGAGAGGGAGTGAGAAAGTTATTTTGGAGGTTGGTGGTTGCTCAGGGATCAGTCTCTTCTCCCTAGTATCAACTGATAGAATGGGAGGAAATGGCCTCAAGTTGTGCCAGAGGAGGTTTAGATTGGATATTAGGAAAAAAATTTTATTTAAAGTGGTCAGGCATTGGAACAGGCTGTGCAGGGAGGTGGTGGAGTCACTGTCCCTGAAGGTATTCAAAATACACGTAGATGTGGCACTTCAGGACATGGCTTAACGATCACAGTAGCGTTAGGTCAATGGTTGATCTTAGAGAGGTCTTTTCCAATTGAAACGCTTCTATGAAAAGAAAGGGGTGGGGGGGGAGAGGTGTGGGGAAGATAAGAATTTTTGAGACTTTATTTTGAATGAGTCTGAAGGAGAGGGGGGGGGGAAATGCATGAAAAAGAGAAAGGTTTATGTATAAAGGGACTGTGCAGACAGGTGTGAACTGGTCTGCTGTCATACAGGAATCAGTAGATATAAATTGTACCAGAAGATGAAAATCTTGATTTTCATTACAAAGAATTGTAATGGTAAAGGTAGCTTGCCTCTATAATAAATTTTCAAGGATGTTGAAATTTCTGTTCTTGAGCTTCAAATAAACAAACATAATGAACAGCCTATACAACATCTTGTCAGGAATGGCTTAAGTTTAAATTGATCCTTAACTCATAGTCCATCCCTGTTTTCCTTGTACTGAAGTGACTGATGAACCTTGTCTGTCCACATCTCTTCTGGCTCTCTGTGTGTGTCTGTATGTGCTTGTATGTTTAATAAATGTGGCAATGGTGACTGTGTTTTGTGCAGTAATTTGTTCTGCTGCTATGCATTGAATGTGCCCACAGTCTTAAGTAACAGTGTATGCCTCTTGAGAGAGTAATGGAGAAGGACAAGGGAAGGAAACGTTGTGGAGTTTTAAACAAGAAGTGAAAGGGTCGTGGTGGTTGTGGGCATCCTCCAGCAGACATCTGAACCCTTAGATGAAATGTGTCTGTTATTGAGGCAGGCTTTACCTGGATTATTTGCTTCATTAGTGAGAAAGGGAGACACTGTCAGATGGTTCATCTAAAATTGAGTGTTTCATCTGGCATTGAAGATTGCTTTTCTTCAGCTACACAGAACACTATTTCTAAAACTAAATGTGTGATGAAACTAAGCCTTGGGGAACCAGTTAAAAACAGAAACGCAGACTATTTTGTGGGGGGGTTTTGTTTGGTTTTCTTTTTTCAGTTGTGAGACAATAGCAAGTTTTCAGTAATGAGGATTCAGTAAGCCCTCAGAGTTTTGTGCCAGCACTTTTATCACATTCAGTTTTGCTGGACCTCTCTTTGACCTCTGGTTTTGGTCTTCCATGGCAGCCAAGGCACCATGCAAACTTAATAGTCATTGTAAAATCTGCAGAATGGATGTTGTCAAATGCAAGAGAGTATTTTTTTCAAAAATCAAATTCAAAGGAGTTTTGAATGCAAAGCTCAAGTAGTTTGACATTAAGTATATACTTAGCAAAAGAGCACTATATACTACTAGTTTTGCAACTTCTGTGCTTCTTGATGATACAGTATTTTAAATGGCAAAATTTTCTAGTGAGCTGTCTGTTCAGTGGGTTGTTTAGCTCGCTAATAGATCCAAGTATTTGCTCTTTGTTGCAATTTTTCCTCTCTGTGCTCATGCCAGTGAATTGTGACAACAATTTTTCTACTCACCTGTTCTCCACAAACTATTCAGCTATCTTCTTTCTACCCAGATAGACATCAAATCGAGAGTTGTTGTTTTTTCAGAAATTCTCAATTGAGTGACCAGATTGATCAGTGGAAATTTGTATTTCCACAGAGGTCATTTTTACCTTCTCTCCTGAGATCAAGATCATGCAGGATGCTGTGCTGACAGCTCTGACAGTTCTAATTGGTTTGCTTTGATGCTGCGATAACTCAGTCACTTTCGAACTTCTTTCTCTTATTTTTAAATTATTTTTTTCTTTTTTTTTCACTCCATCCCTTCCAAATTCTAAATGCAGGCTTAAACTGCAGTGGACTCACCAGGATCAAGATTTAAAGGGTTTCAACCATCGTGGTTTATTACAGGATAGTTTGTCCTAGTAAGCTATTAGATGTGCATCAGGCACACAGAAAATTCAGTGATCACAGTGATACATAGGCTGTGGGACTACGTAAGGGAAAGCTAGATCTCTTCACAGTGATACCTGATGTATTCTCTTTCAGCTGCTTTCCTGCCAGGCAAGTACATATATTCTGTAGTCTCTCTCATCTTTGTCTAGTTTTCTGGAGAGGTTTTATTGAAGATATGTTTTGTTGCATATCTTCAGCTGGTGCTGTAGTTGCCATGTGGCTTGCTTTGGTGACTGCTCTAAGGGTGGAGAGTAACCACACCAGAATAATCTCTCACAAAGACCTTAGTGTATATAAATAGTTTCAACTGCTAAAATGGTTATGCTGCTACACATTCCTTGGTTACTTATCTTGGTCATCTAAGAATGACATCATGGATTTATAGTCACTTCTTGAATGCTTTTAATTGTACTGTACAGTTTAATTGGTACAGTTTAATACACTTTCTGCCTGCAGTTATGCTGACTAATACTATTATTAACCATTTCATGGTAGTCTAGGAGTCTTGTCTTTCTGGGAGTGACAAAAAAAGCTGTGTAGATAGTTGGACATGCAACATGAATGTATGAAACACAGTAAGCCACTGTTAAGCCTATGTTCTTTTTCTGCCTTACTGCTTATTTGCATTTCTACATTGAATTTGTACTACTGTGTTGCTGTGGGGTTGCTTGTAGGCTTTTTTGGAGAACGGGTAGAGAGAAGCTCGAAGGGGTGTTTTGTCTGTTTTAACTTTGTTGTGATTTCCAATCTCCTGTGTCATGTTAGTGAATGGGAGTTAGCATGTTAGCAAAAATGAACCAACAGTAGTGGATTTATTTATGAAGAAAAATCTGCCGTGCCAAGGTTCCCATGTAGTTCAAAAGGTTCTCCTTAGAGTGGGCTGCAGCCTGGGCCTTCAGGTTCCATTTCAGATCAGCTGTATACTGATGAAGGGTGCTCCTAAAGTATATTCTTAGAATCATAGAATCATAGAATCAGTCAGGGTTGGAAGGGACCACAAGGATCATCTAGTTCCAACCCCTGCCATGGGCAATACAATACAATACAATACACCAGGTTGGAAGAGACCTTCAAGATCATCGCGTCCAACCCATCAAACAATCCAACCCACCCAACAACTAGACCATACAGCCAAGCACCCCATCAAGTCTTCTCCTGAACACCTCCTGTGAAGGTGACTCCACCACCTCCACGGGTAGCCAATTCCAATGGGCAATCACTCTCTCCGTGTAGAACTTCTTCCTAACATCCAGCCTAAACCTGCCCTGGCGCAGCCTGAGACTGTGTCCTCTTGTTCTGGTGCTGGATGCCTGGGAGAAGAGGCCAACCTCTGCCTGGCTACAACCTCCCTTCAGGTAGTTGTAGAGAGCAATAAGGTCACCCCTCAGTCTCCTCTTCTCCAGGCTAAGCAACCCCAGCTCCCTCAGCCTTTCCTCATAGGGCTTGTGTTCCAAACCCCTCACCAGCTTTGTTGCCCTTCTCTGGACACGTTCCAGCAAGTCAACATCCTTCCTAAACTGAGGGGCCCAGAACTGGACACAGTACTCAAGGTGCGGCCTAACCAGTGCAGTATACAGGGGCACAATGACCTCCCTGCTCCTGCTGGCCACACTGTTCCTGATGCAAGCCAGGATGCCATTAGCCTTCTTGGCTGCCTGGGCACACTGCAGGCTCATGTTCAGCCTACAATCAACCAGTACCCCCAGGTCCCTCTCTGCCTGGCCACTCTCCAGCCACTCTGACCCCAGCCTGTAGCACTGCCTGGGGTTGTTGTGGCCAATGTGCAGAACCCGGCACTTGGATGTGTTAAATCTCATGCCATTGGACTCTGCCCATCTGTCCAGCCTGTCGAGGTCCCTCTGCAAAGCCTCTCTGCCCTCCAGCAAATCAACTGCTGCCCCCAGCTTGGTGTCATCTGCAAATTTTCTGATGATGGACTCAATGCCCTCATCCAGATCATCAATAAAGATGTTGAAGAGCATGGGGCCCAGTACTGATCCCTGGGGCACACCACTAGTGACAGGCCGCCAGCTGGATGTGGCGCCATTCACCATTACTCTCTGGGCTCGGCCCTCCAGCCAGTTCCTAACCCAACGCAGTGTGCTCCTGTCCAAGCCACGGGCTGCCAGCTTGGCCAGGATTTTGCTGTGGGGAACGGTGTCAAAGGCCTTGCTGAGGTCCAGGTAGACCACATCCACAGGCCTCCCCACATCCACCAGGCGGGTCACCTGATCATAGAAGGAGATCAGGTTGGTCAGGCAGGACCTGCCCCTCCTAAATCCATGCTGGCTAGGCCTGAGCCCCTGGCCATCCTGTAAGTGCTGTGTGATCGCACTCGAGATGACCCGTTCCATAATCTTGCCTGGCACTGAGGTCAGGCTGACAGGCCTATAATTCCCTGGCTCATCCAACCGGCCCTTCTTGTGGATGGGCACCACGTTAGCCAGCTTCCAGTCTTCTGGGACCTCTCCAGTGAGCCAGGACTGCTGAAAAATGATGGAAAGTGGCTTGGACAGCTCATCTGTCAGCAATCTCAGCACCCTAGGATGGATCCCATCCGGTCCCATGGCCTTGTGGGGGTCCAAGCGGCTCAGTAGATCTCTAACTTCCTCTTGGAGCAGTGGTAAACTATGCAGCTCTCTGGCTCCTTCTGCCAGCTCTGCAGGCCAGCTGTCTGGAAGACGTTCTGCCCTGCTAGTGAAGACTGAGGCAAAGAAGGTGTTAAGTACCTCTGCCTTTTCCTCATCCTTTGTTACAACGTTCCCCTCCGTGTCAACCAAGGAGTGGAGGTTGTCCTTGCCCTTCTTCTTGCTATTGATGTATTTATAGAAGGACTTTTTGTTATCCTTCACAGCAGAGGCCAGTCTAAGTTCTAAATGGGCTTTTGCCTCCCTAATTTTCTTCCTGCACAACCTAGCAACATCCCTAAACATTCTGTAGGTTGCCTCCCCTTTCTTCCAAAGATGATACACCCTCTTTTTTTTTTTTTTTTTTTTTTCCCTAAGTTCTATTAAAAGTTCATTACCCATCCAGGCTGGCCGTCTGCCCCGGCGGCTCATCTTCCGGGACACCCTACACTAGATCACGCTGGCCAGAGCCTCGTCCAGCCTGGTCTTAAACACCTCCAGGGACGGGGCCTCAACCACCTCCCTGGATAACCCATTCCAGGGCTTCACCACTCTCATGGTGAAGAACTTCTTCCTCACATCTAGCCTGAATCTCCCCATTTCCAGCTTCATTCCGTTCCCCCTAGTCCTATCACTACCTGAGATCCTGAGAAGTCCCTCCCCAGCCTTCCTGTAGGCCCCCTTCAGATACTGGAAGGCCACAATGAGGTCACCTCGGAGCCTTCTCTTCTCCAGACTGAACAGCCCCAACTCCTTCAGTCTGTCCTCATAGGAGAGGTGCTCCAGCCCTCTGATCATCCTCGTGGCCCTTCTCTGGACACGCTCCAGCACGTCCACATCCCTCCTGTAATAGGGGCTCCAGAACTGGACGCAGTACTCCAGGTGGGGTCTCAGAAGAGCTGAGTAGAGGGGAAGAAGCACCTCCCTTGACCTGCTGGCCACACTTCTCCTGATGCAGCCCAGGATCTGATTGGCTTTCCGGGCTGCAAGCGCACATTGAGAGCTCATGTTGAGCTTCTCGTCCACCAGCACCCGCAAGTCTCTCTCCTCAGGGCTGCTCTCCAGCCAGTCACTGCCCAGCCTGTATTTGTGCCTGGGATTGCCTCGACCCAGATGCAGGACCCTGCACTTGGTCTTGTTGAAGCTCATGAGGTTGGCTTGTGCCCACCTCTCCAGCCTGTCCAGGTCCCTCTGGATGGCATCCCTTCCCTCCAGCGTGTCCACTGCACCACACAGCTTGGTGTCATCAGCAAACTTGCTGAGGGTGCACTCGATGCCACTGTCCATGTCACCCACAAAGATGTTGAACAAGACAGGTCCCAGGACTGATCCCTGAGGGACTCTGCTTGTCACTGGCCTCCATTGGGACATGGACCCATTGACAGCCACTCTTTGGGTGCGGCCATCAAGCCAGTTCTTTATCCATCTAGTGGTCCATCCATCAAACCCATGTGTCACCAGCTTGGAGACCAGGAGGTGGTGCGGGACAGTGTCGAAGGCTTTGCTCATGTCCAGGTAAACGACATCAGTTGCTCGCCCCTCATCTATTAATGCTGTCACCTGCTCATAGAAGGCCACCAGGTTTGTCAGGCAGGATTTGCCCTTGGCAAAGCCATGCTGACTACTCCCAATCACCTCTTCACTGTTCTTCTGAGTCATTAGTGCCTCCAGGAGGATCTGCTCCGTGATCTTTCCGGGCACAGAGGTGAGACTGACTGGCCTGTAGTTCCCCGGTTCCTCCTTCTTGCCCTTTTTGAAAATGGGAGTAATGTTTCCCCTTTTCCAGTCTGTGGGGACTTCCCCAGTCTGCCATGACTTCTGGAATATAATAGAGAGGGGCTTGTCAACCTCATCTGCCAGTTCTCTCAGCACCCGTGGGTGTATCCCGTCGGGTCCCATGGACTTGAACACTTTCAGGTTCTTCAGGTGATCACGAACCTGAGCTTCACTTATGATGGGCAGTTCTTCCTCCCCGTCCCTGGCATCGTCTGCCATGACACCAGGAGTGTGGCTGGAGGCCCTTGCAGTGAAGACTGAGGTAAAGAAGTGATTGAGTACCTCAGCCTTTTCCACATCACTTGTGATTAATTCACCACTTTCCTTTCTGAGGGGGCCCACACCTTCCTTAGTCTTCTTCTTGCCATTAACATACCTATAGAAATTCTTAGTGTTCCCTTTAACCCCCTGGCTAGATTCAGTTCAAACTCTGCTTTGGCTTTCCTAACCAGGCCTCTTGCTGCTCGGGCAGCTTCCTTATATACCCCCTGTTCTATCTGTCCTTCCCTCCACTTCCTGTAGAGTTTCTTTTTAAGTGATAGTGTGTCCAGCAGCTCCTTGTTCATCCAGGCAGGCCTCCTAGCATTCCTTCCTGCTTTTCTCCTTGTAGGTATACATAGCTCCTGGACACAGAGGAGGTGGTCCTTGAATACTGACCAGCTGTCCTGGGTCCCTCTTCCCTTCAGGGCTTCATCCCACGACACTTTGGCTAGCAGATCCCTGCAGCGATCGAAGTCTGCAAGCCTGAAGTCTAGGGTCCTAAGCTTAGAATATGTCTTCCTGATTGCCCTGAGGATATTAAATTCAACTGCTTCATGGTCACTGCAGCGAAGGCTGTCTCTGAGCCTCACATTTGTTACCAGCCCTTCCCTGTTGGTGAGAACAAGGTCCAGCGTAGCACCTTTTCTTGTTGGTTCCTCTACCATTTGGAGGAGGAAGTTGTCTTCTATGCAGTCCAGGAACATCCTGGATTGCTGATGCCTTGCTGTGTTGTCCCTCCAACAGATGTCAGATTCTTGCTTGGTTTTGTCTAGTAGTCCAGTTCATGGGCCCCAATACCAACAGTATGAGCAACAGCAAATTGAGTTGAGACAACAGGAAGATGATCTTCAAAAAGGCACTGCTGATTCAAATGGAGAATGCTCATATATACGTCTTGACTGGATACTTCAGCTCCAGGCCACATCAGTATTCTTTGTTAAGCTAGTGAATAGTTGAGAAAGTGCTGTCTCTTGAAGTGTTTGTCTCTGTGCTGTCTTACTGTGAGGATAAAGGCAATGAGGATGTTTGCAGTGTTGGATCTCAGTCTGTGCTGTCCCCATTCTATATGAAGAGCTTGTACTTGCAGACCTCTAGACTTGGAAACCATTGCTCCACTGCTGTGGCTTTGTTGTTGGTCTTCTGTTGTTGTTGGTTTGGATTTATTTTTTGTGTCTCTGGTGGCCTTTCAAGGCTCTGCTGAAAAGATAAAGCTATATGGGATTGAACTGCAGTTGCCAAGCCCTTCTGGTTTGCCCAGTTACTTCTTCATTTCTCTCTCTTCTGGGAAGGCTCTACGCTAAGTAGGTAAGATACTGGAGGTGAAGTTAAGCCTTAATTGCACAAGAGAAGGTCAGAGATGGTTTAAGGATCTTGCTCCTTTATCTTAATACATACATCGATGTAGCTTGAACCGATAGTACTGGTTACTTCTCCAGTACTCTCAGTGGCTCACTGTTAGAGCAACTCTGAAAGCTCATCTCAGAAGTTATTTGCTGTATTTTTACTTAATTGTTCTCTCTTACACTAGTTCACTAGTGTGTTTTTTGTTAAATGCTTGCTTTGCAATTCAACATGTGACACATAAGGATACTTCATTAAAACTGCCTACTAAGATCTTTCCTTCTCTTTCATCTCAGACACTTCCCTACCTTGAAAACATAGAAAATAAAACAAGGAACATGTTTTTTAAGTGTAATTTCAATAAATCTAGTAAGCATGGGTGCTTTTTTTCCCTTCTTGTTTTAAATACTGTATAATTGAACAGAAGATCTTCTCCAGAAATGGTAAAAATATTTTAGGATTCTTCTTTTTTTTAAATTGATCTTTTCACCTCTTTGCAGATGTATTTGTCAGGCCTTACACCAGAAGATCACTGTTCTGGTCACTCATCAGTTGCAATATCTTCGTGCTGCAAACCAGATTCTGATTCTGAAAGAGGTAAGTGATTTCAGGACTAGGGGGAATGGAATGAAGCTGGAAATGGGGAGATTCAGGCTAGATGTGAGGAAGAAGTTCTTCACCATGAGAGTGGTGAAGGCCTGGAATGGGTTACCCAGGGAGGTGGTTGAGGCCCAGTCCCTGGAGGTGTTTAAGACCAGGCTGGACGAGGCTCTGGCCAGCGTGATCTAGTGTAGGGTGTCCCTGCCCATGGCAGGGGTTGGAACTAGATGATCCTTGTGGTCCCTTCCAACCCTGACTGATTCTATGATTCTATGATTCTATGTTTATGTCTCACATACTTTTTAATTGTCCTTTTTAATCTGAGAATGGGCCGAGAGGGGAATATTTGTAGTTTCTAAATATATTTTCTGTCTACAAATGACCAGATATGTTTTTAAAGCTTAATAATTGTTAATGAAATCAGTTGATTTTTCTTAGACTAGTGTCCCTGAAAAATCTGTTTCTGAATTTTCATGCATATACATAATCTTACATACTGACTTATCTTACATATATGTAATACAGTGTGAGACAATTACTTATTTTGAGGCTATGTTAATGCCTTGCTTTTATTCTTACACTTCTGTGTGAATTAAGAACTAATGTTGATTTTGCAGCCAGTCTCTTTTTTCAATTAAGGCTGAGAAATGATCACAGATACCTCGAGAATGAGCAAGCCTTTAGCAAAACCAGATTCTTGCAAACTTTGTTGTACCAGATATTCACAAATAAAGGGGAAATGCAGGAACTTCAGCTGTTTGTGTTTTGTTATTTTTTTAAAGTTGGATATGTGAAGTATGTGAAATGACATTTGATGCATCACAAAGTTGCAAAAAAGCACCTCTAAGCATCTTTTTCCTCCCATTCAGATCTGTGTAAAAGTTGCAGTAGCTTTCTAGAACTGAGTTTGTGATAGAGTATAAGAAGTATGGAAATGGTCTGTGAGGCTCTTTGTAGAGCTCTGCAAAGACCAGAAAATTAAGCTGCTGTTTACCCCTAGCCTGTAATAATCTAAAAAGGCTGATGGTTATATATGTAGTTCAACAGCTTGTTCTAAAGCTGCATGGCTGTCTCCTGTATATTCTCCAAGAAAGTGTATCTTGCCTAGTTGTAACTAGGACTTTTGTCATCCTGTTTGTATTCTCCTTGGCCTGATTAACTGCCAGGAAGGGACTAGTTACAGGGAGAAGAGCTTATTTCTGCCTTTCTGAATGAGGGACTAGTATTTAAAGGCTTCATTTCAGTTACTGCAATGGGATATGCACTTAGCAGCTGTGGAATCACAGAGACAGTGAGGATAATAGGCAAAATTGTCCTTTACAGAAAGTGTATAATGAAGATAATCAAAGCTTATATTGATTATAGGGTAAAATGGTGGGGAAAGGTACCTATTCAGAGTTCCTGAGATCTGGCATCGACTTTGCTTCCCTTTTGAAAAAAGATGAAGAGGTAGAACAGCCGTCGGTTCCAGGAACGCCCAACCTGAAGCCTGCCCGGAGCCGAACCTTCTCAGAGTCCTCTGTCTGGTCCCAGGATTCATCTGTCCACTCGCTGAAAGATGGAGCAGTGGAACAACCACCGGTGAGTGCTTAAAGGATAGACAATTCTCAATTCTTGTCTGACTTTTTTTTTAACTTTAACTTTGATAAGGCTTTCCCTGCTGCATTTGAATTTGAACTGCATTAGCGAGTGAGAGCTTGCCCACGATGGATCTGCCCAGCACTGTGCATGGTTGGCGGTCCTGCCACCTGAGCTGCAGAGGGCAGACATCGTACAGCTCAGCCCTGTTCTGCTCAAACCCAACAGACTGAGTTTAGTCAGATTTAGCATCAACTCTGCTGGATGCAGGAAGCATTCCTATAGGTGTCCAAAGAGACTGCACTGTCCTTCCTTCATTCTGTTCTCTAACAGCAGTGCTCTGAGGGGCCATTACCACTGTTTTGGGTGGATTCTTGTGTTTGTGCAGTGCTAAGCTTGCATTAACACTCCCTGAAATCCTGAGTTCTGGGAAGTGCATGCAGAAGAAGTGGCTTTATACAAAGTCTATATTTGCATGGCTGGCATTAACATACCCACATGATCTTGATCTGGCCCTGAAGGAGGTAACCTCGGGACACACTGCATTGCTCTCCCCAGACCTTCTGTTAGTGAAAGTAAACCATGCCAGTTTGGCTTTGAGGTACCTTGTTATCTCTTGATCTGCGTAGTGCAAAAGCAGCCCAAACGTTTCTGTTCTAGAGGTGGCCTTCTGCTGGTCTCTGTTGTGTTCACATAAAACAATGCAGGAGCCCTGTAACCCTGTGTTTGCACTGCTTTCATGGAGCACATGGAATAAATAATCCCTTGATGATTGCCACCTTTGTGCTATGGAGATATATTATGTATGTTTCTTTACTAGGATGAAAAGCAGTGAGATTTTTTTACCAAAAAGAAAAAAATTATATAAATACTGTTTCATGCTTTTTGTGGAGGAGTGGTTTTATGCACCAAAGTAGTCAACTTAACTAGTATTATTAATGTTGCAGTGGTGATTCCACTATTAAATCCACAAAGGTGTGACAGATGTTTTAGCAGCATTATTGCTGTCTGTTGGAGGCAATGGGTGGCAGTGGCTGGAGAAATAAAATACCAAGATAGGTTTCTTTCCTTTTATGGGTGGGTAGGTGGGATTTCTTCCTTTACATCTGAGTCAGATTTGTTGATTCCACTGCTGACAACAAAATCAAGTGTTCCATGTCCACTGATCTGACACTTATATTTTCTTTCACATATGTTGTCAGAAACCAACCAACCAAAACCAGAACTTAGTTTATTTGATTAGTTCTTTTGCCTTCTTTATGCCTGTCTCATTTTTTCCTTTTCTGTCTTTCAGTGTCCCTCATCCATTGCTTGCTTAATACCATTTCTTATTTCTTATTTTACTTAACAAATGCTTTGTTGGTACTTAAAAAGAGGTGATTAGCACTTTATGAGTAATTTGTTACATGGGGCATATGTTGATTGATTTTGGTGAAACTTGCAGAACATTGTTTACTTCAAATACTTTTCTAAAAATGAAAGGTAACACACACTTGCAGTCTTGGATCTTAGGAAAAAATTCTTTACTGAAAGAGCAGTGAGGCACTGAAAACAGGCTGCCCAGGGAGGTGGTGGAGTCAGCATCCCTGGAGGTGTTCAAGAAGTGTGTAGATGTGGCACTTTGGGATATAGTTTAGTGGTCATGGTAGTTTGGTTATGGGTGTAATTGATGATCTTTCACAGATTGACAGATTGCCTTGGATTGGAAGGGAACCTCAAAGGTCATACTGTCCAACTCCTGTGGTGAACAGGACACCTCCCAGCTAGATCAGGCTGCCCAGGGCCACATCGAGTCTGATCTTAAAGGTCTTTTCCAACCTTTATGAAGCTGAAAATAAAATCTTCCCCAAGTCAAGGCCTTAGTTTCCAAAGCTGTTAGGACTGAAAGCAGTATGTAAGAAAATAAAAGCCTGGTTTAGCATTCAGTTAAAGTATTTCTGGCTGTAAATGAAGTAATTTTACGTTCTGTGATGCAATGCAAAATCAAATCATCATGGTGTCATTTTGCAGCATAAAGTTTTCATCATCACTTGCACTGATAGTAATTTTTTTTTTCTCTCAAAGCTCTAGTTTCATCATTCAAGGTTTTTAACATGTAGCCACATTATCTCCTTATTTAAATATCTGCTAATTCTGATACAATTTTCAAATGGCTTACTCTGAACCTATAACTGCGAGGTGGATGGTTTTTATTCTGTTTCTCTTCTATTTTTTCTCAGACTGAAAATGTGCTGGCTGCAGTGCCGGAGGAGAGTCGTTCTGAGGGAAAAATAAGCTTCAAGATTTACAGAAAATACTTTGCTGCAGGAGCAAACTACTTTGTGATTTTTGTACTTATACTATTCAATGTTTTGGCACAGGTAAATTGTGGGGAGTCATAAATCATACTGAATGTATTTTAGATTTGCCTTTTGATTTTTAACATGGTGTACGCTTGTAACTGTGATGTTTCATCTAAAACATTTGGGAGCATAGGAGCATAGTGTTCTTTAAGAATTTTGAAGTATACTAGATAAATTTTGTATATGAGCGTGAAGGTTTGGTGCAGCATTGAGAAGTCTTGCTCTGGTCCTTACTTCAACAGTTCTAATACTTTTAAAAAAGTAATTACTGGCAGCATAGCCCACAAGCCAGAATTGTAAGCCAGTCTGATTTTTAGAGATAGAGAAAAAGTCATAAGGTGTATAAAGTAGTGGTTAACAAATGTGAACAGTCAGTATTTTTCCAGCTGGGAAGGGTAAAGAGTTTTACTGAATATGGGAAGACAGAGTCTGACAGTGTTTAAAATGCAGCAAAAAAAAAAAAGCTGTCTGTTGGTAATGTGCAGTCTATGAGAAGGGTGAGAAGGAAGGCTCACTTCACACTGTTCAGCAAAGTAAGAAAGTGAGGAAGAGGATAGGCAAATGTTATGTGCAATGCAGACTGTTACAGGTATGTAAAAGAATTTGTAAACAGGAAAAATTATTTTGAAACTTATGAAAGAAATGGTGAGTTGATGAAGCTGCATGAAGGTAGCTTACTGCCCCCTTTTTCTCTGTTTCCTGCTGAGAAAGCTTAAACTCATTTCATGGAAATGATTTGTCTTGTCTGTAAAAAATAATCTATATATTTAGATGTATTACTTCCTTTTTGCTTGTCCTTGAATTAAGTCTGTTGGAAAGATAGCTGAGTGAGATTAAATCTCTACAGCAGACCAACCAGAACTTTAAATTCACGTGAACAGAGGTGTGTTTCGAGATAAGTAACGCTCTTACAAGTTTGTAGTCACCCCTCTGCACGGAAGGAAGGTGGCAGTAATAGTTCCCTCCCTCTCTTCTCTCATCCTCCTTCAACCCTGTTTCTGGTAATTATCTCCTGTAAACACAAATTTCTGGACTGGTAACATCAGAGAGTTTGTTAATCAAAAAGCATTTGGAATATCTCAAGTAGCAAATTTAGGAACTGAAAAAATGAGTTCTTCAATATGCAATTAACATACATTGGGAAGAACTACTGTGTTTTGTTTGCTTAAGTGTACTGCTTTCCTTTAGTTTGCTATCATGTAAGGTAATTTAAGGTAACTTATTTCTTTGTAGAGGATTCTAATGCACCTTCTAATGTGTTTTGCAAATTGCTGCTGGTCTTGAAAGACTGGGTGGCATACTTTACTGAATATGTGATATTTTCCCAGAGAACATGAAAGAATAGCAAGGAAATTTAATTTTCTAATGTTTTCTTCAATTTGTAAGATGATTTTTGTGTTTACCCCTTTTACTCAAGGTGGCATATGTGCTCCAAGATTGGTGGCTTTCTTACTGGTAAGTTGATGATAATAACTGGTCAATCATTTCTGGGGGACCATTTGGGGACCATGTGGCTAAGTTGGTAGCATGTAAGACTCTTACTGGGAAGGTCGTGAGTTCAAGCCTGCAGTGGGCAGGAGAGTTCTCTCTGGGCAGCAATGTCCTCCCTCCTCAAGAGGGGATTGGACTTGGTGCCATGGTCTAGTCATGGGGTCTGTGGTGACAGGTTGGACTGGATGATCTTCGAGGTCTCTTCCAACCTTGGTGATACTGTGATACTGTGATACTGCCTCTTCAGTCAGGTGCAGTTTGTCTCATAGAAATCAGTGTTCTATAAGTGATGGGAATCTGTTCTAGGACACTTCAGAATATGTTTGGTATTTTTCTGCTCTCCACTCATTTTGCATGGGGGGAAAAATAAAAGGTAAATTTTATGTTGAACTCTATCCTGTGATTGCTTCTACTCATGCTGTGGTGCATGACATCAGTACATGGGATTTTCTTGAACTACAGTTTTTATCAGAGTTGAATGTAGAAGCTGTTAAACACACTCATGAACACTGGCAAAATGTGATCTGATGATCTTTATCTTCTCTATGTGTTTCCAAAGGGCAAATCATCAAGAAAAGTTGAATGTCACAACAAATGGAAATAATGGAGTAAATGGGACTGAACACCTAGACCTTAACTTTTACTTAGGAATTTACGCAGGTAGTTACATGTTCACATCTGTGTGTCTAAAGAACTATTTCTTGTCTGATCTATCATAATAAACAGATTTGAGAGGTGGCTGTGTGGAGAAACATGATTTCTAGCAGGAACAGGGTAACGTCTTAATGTTAGGAGCTTGAGTCTTGGTTCTTGAGTAAATTAATTGGAATGAATAAAATCTATCTGAAGAAATAGGTTAACTCTTAATTTGCTTTGCCCAGATTTTAGAAAGTAAAGTAGAAATTGAGTGTTCAAAAAGTCAGTCACTGTGAGGTTATGGTTGTTGTCTATACTAACAGGTCACTGAGCTAATCTTCAGTTATTATATGCATAGGCAGGAGGAATGGATGTTCTGTGCTGTCCTTAAACTTGGCATGGCTGTATTCCTTCTGAAGGCCCATAGCAAAAGAACTATTTTTTTTAAAAAGCATCCTAGATGGGTATGCAAAACAAGATGTTAAAATGCATTTCAGTACTTTCGGTAGGTAGCCATACGCTTCTGAATATCCAGGAAAGTGTCTTAGTCCTTGTGTCCAGGCATCCAAACATCTTGAAATACTGCTATGAAATGTAGTAAAAATTGGCATAGAAAAATCATATGTAAAATATGCTCTCAGACTCTGCTATTTAGTACTTCTAGTGATGTGCAGTTTTGGATATGTAAACAATAGATATGAGAAAACAGGTGGAATACCATAAGAATATGCATTGAATACATTCAGGTGAGAGGATGGGTGGAGGATTTTTTTGTTTGGGCCTTTTACAGGGAGAATCCACATAATCTAAGTGTTTGTCAGAAAACATTATGCTTGGCCTGGAAAGCAACAACTTAGGAGCCAGATAAACTTGGCTCTTATTTTCTGTGTGTAATGTCTTATTTCATGAGCTATTCCAGTGGACTGCACAGTATGATTAAGTGTGGCAAACTTGTCTTTCTCTGACCCTATAACCTAAACCACGTTATGGAAAATTTTATCCTTTAAGACAATTTTCTTTAGAGATAGCAGAATGGCAGAAGTTACCTTTTTATTGAAATGTTCAGATGCCTTAGTAAGATATTTGCAGTAGTTGAACAGAGAGCATTGACTTGCCTAACTGAAATTGTAAGTGAAGTTGAAAAAGTTATGCAAGGAGAGTAAATTTCATACGCAGTGCATAATAATCTAACCTTTGTCTATGACCTCTGAAATGGTATAAAATAATTTAACATCTTTATTTCTGATTGTCAGTGTTTGGAAAAAGGAATTTAAGAAAAAAAAAAAACAATCCACCATGGTAGTTCCTTCTTAGTCCTTGTTGTTTTTACGAGACAAAGATGTAGAGAAGTAAAATTTATGTTAAGGGGAAACCCTGTTGTCCTGAATTAAGGTACCATTCTGTAAAGTGAGTGTTCAAAGAGTCCTTGTCTCTCTCATACTGAGGTAGTAAGCTTGTAAACAGGGAAAGCAAAAATCTTTGGCATGACACAGGCAACGGACTTGAAAGTCATGTGCCCCCTCCTTCTCAAAGCCTTTTAAGGTGGTGAAGATCATGCCAGCAGCTTCTGGTGGCTTTCAAGCCTGAGTGAAGTTGTACAGAAATGTGGAGTTCCCAGGATATGCTCCTCCTCTTCCCAGTCCCAGAGACTGCTATTCAGCATGGGCTTTGCTGCAGCCGCTGCTTAGTACCTCTTCATCTCCCTTCTTGCATGACCCAGCTTTCCTCTTTGAGTGTGTGCAGTTTCTTTTAGAATAGTGTTTTCCATTTACCTTGCCTGTAACAGATCATTCAGGACAGGGCAAGCAAGCTCTCATCCCAGCCACGAGCGTTTTCTTAAAAAGAGGACTGCACAGAATGTGGGCAATACACTGCAAGCAGGCAAATGAAACAGTGATGCTTTCTTGCACCCTGGGAGAATGCAGCAGTAATCAGGATGGAATAGTTAGTTGACTTAACCACATATCGTTTAAACCCTCACTCTTTCCCACTGTTACTATAGCTGTACTGGAATTGTATCCAGTTTCAACCTGTCCTTAGAATAGACAGTGCTTTATGTTGGTAACTAAGGTCTAATTTAAGGGTGTCCTCAAGGCCCGAGCATCTGGGCTTGTGGTGGCTGTGCTTAATTTCTGGAGCCGATCACTGGGAGCCTGGAAGCACCACCAAATGTAAGGTTAACACTTTGACTGTTCACCTTCATTGACTGGGAATTTGGGCAACCACATTGGAGATCACACAGAGCAAACAGCGCAGCAGCAATCTCAGCATTCTTTGTTTCTGTCTTTTGCCCTGTAGCACCCATGTCTTGTAAGTGGAGATGTGCCTAGAAGAAAGACAAACAGTCTGCAGACCAATTCCCTAGAAGGGCTTGATTTCACATGGCATAAGGGAAGCATCTTATGCTGTATTAAAGAAATACACATAATTTCAATGATTTGATGTGGTTTACAAGGGGAGGAATGGCATGAGTGGTTTGGGCTGATTGAAAATAACTCAAGGTTGTCTCTAAATAGCCATGTATATATTACTTGGTTAATACCTGCTGGCAAATGTTGAATCTTCACAGTGACCTCTGCAAGCCACAATTATACACGGCACTGTGAAATGAATTTCTTAGCAGAGCTCTTACGCAGAAGGTTTTAATACAGATTTATTTCATGGGTTAACAGACATTTCCTAACATTTCTATAAAACTACCAATTCTTTCAAACAGAAAAAGAGAAATTGTTTAAGTCAATGATGCAATAGTAACTGAAGCTAGTGGCAAATATAAGATGCCTACATACTGTGCTCAGTCTAAGAGGCTTAAATTTAGGTTACTGCTATATACAAAAATCAACATTTTTTAATCGTGTGGGGGTTTTTTAGTTCTATTTTGGTTTTACATTCTTTTCCTTCTGAAAGATCAGTGTATGAATGCATGCTTTGTCCATTTCAGGTTTGACGGTGGCTACAATACTGTTTGGCATAATAAGAAGCCTTCTGGTGTTTCAAGTTCTTGTTAATGCTGGTCAGAATTTGCACAACAAAATGTTTCAGTCCATTTTGAAAGCTCCTGTCTTGTTTTTTGACAGAAATCCTATAGGTAAGTTTAATAGCAAAAATCTCCTTAATGTATAATGTAGCTTGTTGATTATACTAACTTAATTTTTTTTTTTAACAATTACACTTTTACAGTATTTTTGCACATTTATGTGTTGTGGGTTTTGTTTTTTTCCTGCTTTTACTTAAAATTTTTAACAATGTGGTATTTTTAAATTTTAAAAGTCAGAATGTTGGCTTCTCTTCAAACACAGTCTACCAAAAAAATGAATTACTTTGGTATCCTGCATTCACCTGCTAGATGCATTGCTGTTCTGATTCAGAATGTCTTCTGTATGCTGAATGTATATACATACATTTTGTTATGATGCCTTCTTGGGGTTTTCTTTGAAAGCATGACCCCAACAATTATTTACTCTTTTAAAAAAAAATCTTAAGCACACGTGGTAATTCAAGGTTTTGAGAAAATATGCAGCTTACTGCCCTTGCAGAATGCAGGAAAGTGTAAAGTGTGCAATTTAAAACTGTAATCCAGATCCTTATGTTCTTCAAAAGAAATGAGAGAGAAGCTGTGGCAGAGTGAACAGTGGGGAAGTGGGGTGGTGCTGTTTTATTGGCAAGTCTTACATGAGAAACAGAGATCTGATGGTCTTCACTACCCTGAAGAAACAGAATGTAGGCTTGTTCTCATGGTTCCAGAGGCCACTTAATGATTATAAGGCTACATAGCTACAGTATTAATTGTTGCAGAAGAATTACTAGTATTTTCAGGAAAAAACAATTGTGGAAAAAAAGCTTCATTATCGTAATACAATGAATGAAGCATACAATTTTTCCTATAAAAACAATAATATACAACTTCAGAAGTTTAAGGCTGTGTTATGGGGTCTGCTTGTATTATGAGTCTGTGGTAGCATGAATGCAAGGCCACTGCGTAGGATTAGAAGTGAAACCTTAAGCTCAGGAGAGAGGTTAGTGGAGAGCTAATGAGAGCACCTGAATGAGAAGAAATAATATTACTGATGGGATTTGTTGTCACATAGGCAAGGATTTTCCTCTTCTCTTCCCCCCACCCCCCCCTTTTTTTTTCTTCTTTGTTTGTTGTTTGGTTTTGCTTTGGTTTGGTTTTGGTGGCTGTGTGTGCACAGCACATACATTAACTATATTTCGTTCATAGCAAACTAAGGACTACAGAGCAAACACCAGAGACAATGTAGAGTAATAAATAACAGTTTACATTGTAACCTACTGTGAAGCATAAATTAGCATTGCTTTGTAAAAGTGACATTCATAATACCCGCCTATCACTGATAATTCAAACACTGTCACAACTTGGATATGTGTGTTTCTATTTATCAGCAGATACTTCATAGTAGGTGGTTAACTTCAGTGTGCATCTATTTCTTTGCCTTCATCCTTCTATTGGTCATGGTAGCATGCAAAGGTACTGCTGTTCAGATTATTCATCTTTTGAAAAAAGATGGAAAAATGGAAAAGACGACATGTGAGATACACTTTTGTTCAGAACTGCAGTATCTAGCAGTTGTGAAATTCTGGTTTTATTATCTGTGTTTTATTGTCTGATTTACATGGGTTTTTTTACTCTGAATTTCTCTTTTGGAACTTCAGAAGCTATATTTTTGCACTGGAGTAAGATTTTTTTTTTTTTAAAAATAGCATTTTTATTTTTTTTAATATGCCTTACTATGAAATACATACTAAAAATTATTTGAAATTTTAAAAGGCTCCTTTTTCTAGGGTTGTAATAGTAATAGCCAAGCTGAACTTAGTTACCATATCCCATATTAGCAAAGCTGATACTGCAGTGTCAGATCTGTCATTTAAAGCATCCAATATGTTCTCAGTATTTGTGTGAGTTGTCTAAGACATTAGCAGAAGCAATTGCTGAACTGAATTTTGCTGCTTTGTTTATCCCTAAGTAATCAGCAATTAAAAAATACCGTGGTTAGTATTTTGAACACATGGTGATCCATGTTTCAAAGTTGAGGAAGGAAGCTTAAATACATAGACTTCCCAAGCTCTTGATAGTTCTTACTGGGGAAACAGTCTAATGAGCAGCATCAAGGAGTTGACTTTAGGAAATGGAAATACGTGATGAATCACGGCATGTCTGTCATCTCTCAACAGTGTAGATCCAATCAGAAATTATGCTTTGTGAATCACTTCAGGCATAAGCCCAAGATCTCTCTTTACAGAATGCATTAGCAATAATATATAGGGAGGGGAAGGTCGTAAAGGGAATAGTAACGAGTGTATTTTTGGAACCTGGATTAAATAGCAGACATAGAAAAGGAGTGTGAGGACCACTCTTCTTTCTCCCTTCCCGCCCAAAAGTATTTGTTGGTATACAGATTTCCCCTTTCTATACTTTGGCATGTGTCCAAAAATAGTTAGACATTGCTACTTTAAGTATGTTTTGCATTGGAAGACCTTTGTTAATGAACTGCTATCTCTCTTTAAGCACTTAACCCTAATGAGCTGGTAATCTGAAGTGACTGAAGGTTATTGTGTTATTCAGCATTCAGAAAGAGTGATTGGGTATTTATGACTGGAATTAAAATTTATCATCAGATATCTGTAACGTATCACTTTAAACAGCTGTAGTGTAAGCTTGATGGGAAGTTAGAGATTCAAGTGGTTGTATTTTCTGCTTTATCACATCTGACTTGTCTGCAGCTGTTGATAGAGCTTCTTTATTTTATGGAGTCTAGAATTTGACTCTTGAAATTTTCTTTGCTCTTCTCTCCATATTCCAGCATGGGAATTGCATGTATGTCAAGGTACCTGTAGGGAGAAAAATGTGGATAATTTCTACCTCATAGTGAATGCTTTATATATTCCTCTTCATGCATCACTTGCAGGAATAGAGGGATTGATTTCTGTGCTTGTCTAGCACAAGAGGGCAGCATGATCTGTTTTATCTCAACGTTGCAACAGCTAGTTAAAAGGATAACAAAATTTATGTCTGATGTTTTTAGAGATGTTATTTAAGGAGTGAATTTTCATCCTCTTCACTGAGTAATTGTAATGTGGTTCTGTTTTGTTGTCCTCATTATTTGGAGGCATAATATTTTCTCTTAATCTCATGCATGGTAAGCTTTTCAGTTTCATGTAACGCTGAGTTCAAAAACTTTGTTGACTCTACAATTAGTGACCAAAAGTCAAATAACTCTGTAGAGTCTGATGCTTTGGCCCCATTACTCCTTTACAGTTCTTTTCCAAGTTGTTCATAACATTTAAAACAAACTCAATAGAAACCTAGGTAAAAGGGTCCAAGACTTCATCAGCAATGACTTGAATTGGGAGTTCTTTCTCTTGAAATTAGTTTCTTATTGATATTTTAGGAGGTCGTAGTTTTGACAAGCTTCAGGATTTGATTCAAAATTACTTGCTTAGCTTGTAAATGAATTGTTCTTTTCAGGGATTTGGGGACAGAAATTTCTTTAGAGAAGGGATGGTAATGTGGAACTGCATCACTGCCAGTAATGGTAGTTTTAGTGGAGATGGTGTGTAATTTTGAATTGCATTGAGTTTAGGAAACTGAAACTTGCTGCTGCTGTACTGATGGGTGCTGTAAGAATGAATGAATGAATGAATTGATATGCATGAATTTGTTCAGATAACATAGGAATCTCTTTCTCCTCCAGAGATGTAAAATTCCTCTTGAACCAGAACCACTACAGAAATACCTATGAAAATCTAGCAACCTTATTTATTTATTTGTTTGTTTGTTTATTTTTAATTGCATCTTTCCAAACTCATGGTTCTTGGTTCATTGAAAGGAAAGAAATATTTTGGCAGACTTTACAGCATTTCTGGCCTTCTTAGAACAAAGGAAACACTGACTGGTGTGATGATTTTCGTGATGTGTTTAATCAGCAGAGTATCTTTTTTTTCCACACAAATGCTTTGTGGAAACAATAAGTAACCATTGATGCCTTTTGAGTGCTTAGGTAGAGCTTGACATTTTACCAGGTTTTCAAGAGAAATACTATCTTGTCTTGGCAGCCCGAAATTGCATTTTGAAATTACAGCTAATAGCAGCACACAAAAGCAGATTCCAAGTATTAAAAGATAAAAACCATGAAAGCAAGCTGTTGTTATGTTGCAGAGTTTGTTTTTTCTTTAAGGCATAAGGATTTTAATTACGGAGTTCATAAATCAAGTGTTGAAACACCTATAATTTGACAAAGTTTCTTGATAGGATTAAAAGCGTGTTCATCAGTGCACAAGTGCCTATCTGCCTTTTATCTGACAGAAGTGTCAAATGTTAAAGTGTTTAAATGGTATAATATTTGCAACAAATATGATATTTCAGCAGTCTGAAAATTACAATGCTGATAATGAGGTTGTTAAATTATACTCTATCAGTTGGATAGTGAAACTGCTCTAGTTAGTGTACGTTAATGTATGCTTGTTCACACAAGTGATTCTGCTGAACAAGTAGCATGTTTAAACAAGAAATACTGGTCTTAAACCCTGTGATTTACAGTAGGTGGTGTTTTGGCATATCATGCAGTTAACAAGGCAAAGCCTTATGTTAAAATATTTCGTTTGTAGTCTCATTCATCACTGATATAAATATTCAGTAACGATGCCAGAAAATGTATTGTATTCCTATTTGACTCAATGACTCAATTGCCTGTCTCTTTTCTTTTTTTCTTTCTCTCTCGTTGTTTTTTTGAAACAAGATCTCTGCTATCTTTCTGATACAATTTTCAGATATTTCCTTTTGGTCAAGATGAATTCTGTGTGATCGTAAAAAAATGATACCAGCTGTTTTGACAGCTTTCATGTTCTCTTAAGCTGATAAAAAAATATGTTGTCCTTAAAGCAGCAGGGGCATTGTTTTTGAGTCTCTGTGCCAAGCTCTAAAGCACGTTCACGTGGGTGCAGGTTTGTTAGTTTATGTTGAAAAGAAGTCCCTATAGGACAGCCTTTTGTTGTAAAATAAAAACACAGATTCTGTCTTCCACGTTGGTAATCACTTGCATTTGTTGTTATTAAGATGGCAACACAATAGGATCCATCAATCATCAAGATCCTTAACAACCACACAGTGTTGTAAATATTATGTTTGGGTGTTTGAGTGGAACAGCTCGTCACTGAAGTAGGTGTGGTAATTAAAACCTGTTAGGTTGCTACATGTGCTAAGAAAGAAAAAAAAAAAACACTTTAATGTTTTTTCATATAACAATGGCAATATGTACTTTAAACCTTATCAGGGTGTGATTATTAAATGATACTTTGTGGGAGTTGCTCATTTACAGTTAGCATTATCATGGCTTTTGTTAAGAGTTTAAATAGTCTTACACTTCCATGTGTTTTATCAGCATTATGATTCTGTCAGGGACCTTATAAAGTTGATTGCTATAGGAGTAGTCTTTAAAGTTAGCAAATAGTACTCTGGAGTTATGTTTACAGTTATTATCTATTAGCATAACTCAGTTCAACTCTATCTTATTTCTCTCTGCAATAATAATTGAATGAAACTTGGCTGAAAACTGATGAGACAAGCCCATTACATTTTTACTTTGCTTGTACTGACAGCCACTTCCAAGTGCAGTCTCCTGTGTTCCTGGCAGAAGATTTCACGTTCTCTTCACAGAGATTTTCTATCTCCTTCACATTAAGGTCCCCTGGTGGGTAAAACAGCCTGCTGCGAAACTCATTTCTGACCATATGCTGACCTGCCCAGATACTGCAAAGTCTCCTTTTTTTCATTTACTGAAGCAACTACAGAGAGCTGCTCTCATTCCACCTCAGCCATGCAAAAGGAGGCAGACAGGAGTCGACCAAGACAGAGAAACCCAATTAAAAGTATTGGCTTTAGAAGACTGCACAGAAGCTGTTCAGAGATATGTCTTTCCTGCGAGTGTAGCAGGGAAGTGAAAACGGAGTTGTGTTTTAGTATTGCATAGATGGCAGGCTGTTCTGATGAGATTTGTGGCAATGAGGAAGGAAATACTATTTGGAGACACTTGAAAAGAGAGAGAGAGAGACTGCAATAGTATTGATGAAAAAACTGCAAGGGGCTTAAAAAGAGGGCCTAGCTGAGGTGATGCAGCTGTGAATAAGCTTCTGGAGATAATCTGAAGCATGGAGGGCTTTTTTGGATTTGATAGTAACTATTCTAAATATTTATTTTTCTTTGCTATTTTTAATCAGCTTAAAAATTGCTGGATGCTGCTGTGACTGTTGTGGATAGTGGAGGTTGGAGCTGTCACATGGATAGAACTTCCTTTCTTACTCTTTGTTGATGCCTGTTATGGGTGGGAAACAAGCATGTTTTTAAGAAATTAGGAAACATTTATCAAACCCCCACTTTTATTCCACCTTGGAACAAGGCAGAAGCATTTACAAAAAAACTTAGTTCAGAGAAGAGCAGGGCAGAGATAATGAATAGCCAGATGATCAGAGTATATGTATTTAATGTGAGGAAGGCACTCCAGATCTTATCCTTCTCTGATTTGATGCAGACCTTGAATATGTGTCTCCCCCATCCCTTGCAAATCAGGCCCTTAGCTTTTCCGGGCTTCTTTACTCTGCCATAACCTTTCATTGCCACCTGTTACATAGACACAGACACAGTTGGACTGCTGTGGTGTTTGCACTAAAAGCAGGCCATTTTGTTAGATTTTGTGTTGGTTTTGTTTGTTTATTTGTTTGTTTTTATCTGAATAGCTGTAAATTAAAAAGAATGCTGTCACAGTGCAAACTCATTTCATTAGCATTATTCTGCTTTATATGGCACAGAAGTGCTTCTCCCAGATGATGCTAGGTAATATGTACTGCAGCATCTGGATGAATTAATTTAGTCGAGTGGGGTTTTTTGTGGTTTGGTTTGGGTTTTGTTGTTGTTTGTTGTTGTTGGGGTGTTTGGTGGGGGTTGGTTGGTTTAGGTTTGTAGAGTGCCAGCATCCTGCAGATAATGCAACAAGTGAAGATTTGTTTCTGCCTGTGGTGATCTGGGAGAGTGTTTAGAAACAAAAGGCACTTCTCGATCCGAAATTAAAATTTTAGTGTAGAAAATAACAGATGTTTTTAACGTGAGTCTGCCTGTTCAGGCAACCCAGAATAAACCCCAAATATTAGAAATCAGCAATTGCAGAAGCAGGGGTCTTGAATCAAACCGGGCTTCAGGGTACTGTTCAGTTTAAAACATACAAACTTGATGCAGTTCATTACTAAGATATTTCCAAATCGTGCAAGACAACGTCACTTGCATGCTTCCATCCTGTGTTCCACAACTATTCTTTTTACCTGTCAGAATCAGTAGGTACTCTGTCAGAAGCTTTTTGTATGTATTCAGGTGAACACATATGCAGGAGCTCTTCAGGTTTTGATTTGTGGTATCATTTTATGGAAGATAATGCTGCCTTCTCCAAATATAACATTGACAGGCTGCATATGTTGACAGCTACCAGTCTTAAATGAGCTTTATGAAGTGTTTTAAAATAGCATCAAGCATATGAAGAACATTTTTTGTTTAGTTACTGGACAATAGTCCTGTAATTAGAATAGTAGTATGTAATGGGCATAAATTATTGCTTGAAGCAATACCAGTCTTGAGGTAGGTAGCTGAACTGGGAAACTGCAGGTTTATGGAGATTACTTTTAACGATCATTTAATTTGGGTTCTCATTGAACATTTTTGAGGTGATCATCACTTGCATATTTTGTTGCCATAGCTTTTGATTTTGGCTTAAGAAGAATATTTAGTAGTGGTGGTTGCCAATGGGAGGCTGTGGAACAAAGAGATTTCTGAAAAATCTGGAAAAGTTGAGCCTGCTTTAGCTATTACTGGGTAGGAAATTACATTTGCATAGCCATTGCATGAAGCAATCCAACTGGTGTATGGCAGAAAGGTGTCAAAAAATCTTCGTTCTCAGTTGTTCGGGTCAGAGTAGAAGTGCAGTGCGTACTGAGGAGGGGGCTCTGTTTTCATATTAAACTTGTCACTGCTGTAGAAGATTCACAGATTAATGCTTACCTGTTTGACATCTAGTTGTGGCCTTGTCTCATCCTCTTAGTCGCCAGTTAAAAAATAATGGAGGTTACTAATACTCTTTAAACTTGAGCTTTTGTAATGTGCTACTTATGCAGCGTTTATGACATTCATAAACTCAACAGAACTTTAAACTCCTAATAAATTCATGGTTTGTCTGTCCACTGGAATGGCCCTTGTCAGTTTTCATTCACAGTGTAACTGAATTTATCCTCTCCTTCTGTGTCTGGGAATGCTACTCTTCCATCTCTCCCAACCCCTTTATACTGTTTTCTCCATATATTGTGCCCTTTTTCAAGCATAAATCTTCACTAGCCTGTGTTAATGCTGGGACACAGTGCAGAATAATCTGAATGTGCATAGACAACTGAGAAAGTGAAAATTTCTAACATGGACATTACTGCTGGCACTTATAAGGTATAATGGGTTAAAAATAGATGGTCCAACTCTTCCTCTTTTTTAATCAGATGTGATGACATTTCTCTGTGTGTGGTAAACCTGTTTTTTCTCAATGAAGTTATTGTCTGTTTAATATTGAAATGATGCAATGTACAATATTGCTAATTTGTGCACAGGCAAGAGATCCTCTGCTTTGTGGTAAGCTTCCCTTCATTGGGAATATGTGTTCCTTTGTCCCTGAATGTATTAATTTCTCAGTGTAATTTCATGTTCATCAGTTTAAGTGTTCACAACTCAGATACAGTTCAGTCTGAATTTTCAGACAGAGTTTCTACATCTGTTTTTAAGATGTCATAATGAATTTCTTGTAGAGAAATACTGCTCTTGCTCCATCCTTTCTAGGACATACCCAAAGGACAGTAAGTGATTAGATGCCAAGGGCATTTGCCCAGTCTTGTTTGGGTTGGGTTTTTTCACCCTTCTCTCCTTTTTAATATGAACATTTTAAAGCTTTAAATAAAGTTTATACTGTCTTGTTCATCTCTTCTTCCAGAGCACTTTTTAAGTGTTTATGATCTGTCATGCTGGTCTTTAAAGAGAAGATGCTGAGTGTCTGTCTTCACATAGAGAGATTTGCTTTAGAATGTTAAATGTTTTTATGCAGCAATCTTCTCATTACATGGGATAATGAACAGCTTCAGAAGTACTACTGTTGTGTGTCACTTGTTTGCTTTCTCTTTCCCCTCACTGAAATAGATGCATATATTCTTGATGCTGGTCATCTTAATGAAGAACCTTCTATTTTTGTTATGACTTGTAAACATGAGTGAATCTGTGTGTCACCTAATGAGACAGGAGAAGGAGAAACTAAAAACAAACTGAAATGTTAGGGTTCCTATGCCTGTTAAGACCAGATTTGCTGTATGGCACTTGTTAAGTTATTGTTAACTATGAAGTACAAAGGGCATCTTTGTTATGGTAAGATTATCCTTTCAGCAATAGAGATTAGGGGTTCAGTGAGTAAAATATTACTATTTTCTGGCATAAAATAACAGAACTTCTTCAAATCCATTATTTCTATTTTTCCAGCCATTTAGGATTCCAGTTTGAAGAGCATGTATAATGAGGAATGAGCAGGCCAAGAAGAGCATTCACAAAGGTTAACATTAGCTGAAATTTACCAAGTACATAATAGAGGCAAGCTCTTCCAGACCATTGTTGAGACCACCAGCATTAGGCTTTTGCTGTAAATCTTGCTGGAGAAGAGCTCTTTCTTACCCACTACAGTGTGGGTGTTACAGAGTACCTAGCTGTCTGTGTCCTTAAGGTGGGCATCTTAATAACTTCAGTATTCTGCATTTACCACAGAATTTAAGAGAAAGGAATGAACCCTTTTATTTTTTTTATACATATGTACACACATCTATAAAAACTGCACATTTTTAATATATATATCACACAAATATGGGAAAAGAAAACGTAAGCTTTGCCCAGTGTTAGTACAATACTTCTTTCCTTTCTCCCTTTCTTCATTTCCCAGTCACCTCTTAGTAGTACAGTTCTCCCCCTTCCCAATCTCAACAACCAGCCAAAAGTAAACAATTACTGTTAGCCTTCCAAAATATTTCTGGTATTTCCTGACTAAAAATGGTAAAATGGTTTAAGAAAAAGAGTTTGTAGTAGTTACTTTTAGCTAGTGTATGTTCCCCTGCAGTTGTAGAAAAGTATAAAAAAATTTAAAAAAAAGATGCTAATATGAGGAAATCTTATCAAAGAAGCACTTTCAAAATAAAACCAAAAATGAGAGGAAAAAGAAGTGCCTTGAGGTTTTTATAAAGCTGACAAGTTTTAGTATTCTAAAGTTGTAGTGACAATGATCTTTTTTTTCATAATCAAGCTACAAGTGTAGTTTAATCTTGAATTCAAAGCCATTCACTATTTAAACCCCCCAAAATCCCCAATAGAAAAAATGGAAAAAACAATCCCAACATATTTCTTTTTTTAAATTGAGATAAGAAAAAATAAACTCTGCTGCACCTGAATTTAATAACCAGTGTTGCTCAGCTACTACCAAAGGCTTAAGGAGCAGTGTTTAGAAGTGATTGTTCGAAAATAAGTGTTTCTCAAAGATTATGAGGGCTTATACAGATGATTTTGTTCACCTGCTGAGTGTTCAAGAGTAAAAATGTCCAATCTGACACTTTCCAGAAGTGTTTGTTGACTTGAAAAATAGAAACATCCCTGTGGAAAAATGTGATTTCATTAATTGTTTTCACATTTTAGCCACACAATGAAGCAACGTGATGATATATTTTTAATACAGACATGAGCATTTTGTAAAATGTAAAATCCCAATTTCTGTAATTGTATGTTTTCATCTTAAAATGTAGGGCTGCAAGTACTTCTTAATTTAACAGCTCTGTTTCTGTTCTTTTTACTTTGAGGTGCAGGATGTTCAAATGTTTATTGATTGTTTTTTATTAATTGTAAAGTAGGCATGGAGATGTTTTGAATAGAAACCTTATGTGTCTTTCAATTAAACAGGCAGAAGGAGAACAAGTTAATGTTATAGTTCCTGGAAAAAAACAAGAATATATTCATATATTGACTCCATGAGGAGAAGGTGCAAGAATAATATCCCAGCTAGTGACCTCCATCGCTAGAATAGAAGAGAATTTGACACATTTTTTGAGTTGCATCTGAATTACTACAAAGTAAAAGTGGTGGCTTTCAGCATGGAAGAAAAAGGCTTTTAAAAGACCCTTCATGCCTCTTAGATTCAGTGTACAGCAGTGATTCGTACTTAAGCTAATCTTTAAAGGCTTCATAAAGATTCTTCATATTGAAGCTTGACCAGTGTGATAGACAAAGCGTACTACTGGTGTAAGAAGAAATGTAATGTGTATAACCACTTGCTTCATCGACCAAATTTGTTACTTGCTATATATGTTTCTGCTGTATTACCAGAGCAATTCAGAGCGGAAAACAAGCAAATCAGGCAGTTATTTTAATTAGTGATTATCCCCAAAAGCTCTGATACTTCAGTCTAATTCAGTCTTCTGATTTTCTGTTGATTCTTCCAAATGCTTCAGACTTGCTCTGACAAAAGCCGCTTTCTTCACAATTGTCAAATTTCATTGACTCTCAAGTCTTGGTGATAGAGCTTAATTGTCAGCAAAATAAGTCTTGGTTTCTGTAAATTGTTTGATCCTCAATTGGTTTAGGAGTGACAATATCCTTTCTTTTACAGGGTTTAGATATTGTTTCCATGTGGCATATGGAGCAAAGTTGGACCAACTAAAATTACTTCAATTGTTTTTTGTCAGGAAGGCTTAGACAAAGGGCTTAGTCTCAGATCCTTTAAAGTTCAAGCATCTGCCACTAGGGGCAAAAATTATTTTCCTGTCGGCATTCATCTTTTATTGTAGATTTACTGTGCTGCTTCACTTGGTTGATAATCTAATTTAAAACTCAGAGATGAGTCATACCTCTTCAATGGGATCCACAGTTAGTTTAAATTCTCTGATGTCAGAACTTTTCAGTTCTTCCAGGATGTCTTTTCCGAGCATACTGGTCCTTTGGGTGTTCCAATGCGCTGAGGAGGAAAGAATATGACCTATGCAAGCAGTAATACTTCAGTGATAAAGTGTTACAACAGATCTTGGTTTGGTGTGTGTGTGGGGTTTCAGTATTTGTTTGGGTTTCTAGTGATGTCTTAATTTAGGTCCTCATCATGCCAAGTGGACCACTGTGGACAAAATTCTGCAGGTATGATAGTGGTACCTTGTTAAAGTAAGGAACCTTCTGGAAGATGGAATATAACTCACCACATGGATCATGTGCTGTACTAGATACTTCTGTTTTATAGGACCAGCATTTTCTATATCGTCTGTGATAGGACAGTTTTCCAGAAAAACACTGGATTTTTAAAGGGTGCAGAATCTCAATGTCAAAGGGCTATTTCAGCCCTCTTTCTTTGGAAAGCCAAAACAGAAATAAAACGCCAGTTGTCCAGAAGGTCCTAAAAGGTTTTAGAGCAATTCAAACACCTAAAGTTGTTCCTGACCTCTTCCTGGAAGCATGGCCACTGTATAGTTGACCAATACAAACTTAAGGAATTGAATGTTTTAATTTGGAACGTGAATTGCTATTTAAGAACTTCCTCTCCAAAGTCAGTCAAGGACAAGATAGACATTCAGAAAGTTAAGAGGCATTATAAATACCACTCATCTGTGATGAAAAGTTTATTGGATGCTTTTCATATGCATTCTAAAGTTAAGCTACATTTTGAAAACATCAGAACAAACCTTTGTTCTCAGGATATTATAATTATATTATAATAAACTATCTACAGTGCTAAGATGTTAGTAATTAATACTCTGTAATATTAATAGTGGTTGGGTTATTGACACAATTTTGCATTCTGTGGTGGTTTTTGCTTGAAGTTATAATTTTGTTTCATGTGTTGTACCAATGTATCCACAGATTGATCCAGAATCAAATTCTGTGTTTATGCTGTTTCGTGAAAAGGGAAGGGAAAACAGGAGTGTTTTTCAGTAATTTAATTTCATTTTTGTACGTGCATTTTTCCATTTTAATCCTGCCTTAGCAGAGATTTGGTTAATGCCTTTTTCAATGCAGAACAGCAGCAAGGCAGTTGTTTTAAAACAGCCTTTCCCAAAATATCTGGGATCAAATTATGGTCAGTGATTGTTTGCAAAATGTTTCATGTTTATTCCAAAGTATAACTTGTGATTCAGGTCCATGGGAGGATTTTACAGTGTTTTGTATATTGGATGTAGATACCTGTAAGATAGATATTTTAGTCTTCACATTGCTCTTTTAGTTGTCCAGTTCTTGACAGTCCTGAAACTTCTTTCATCCTAGTGTGTCTGTTGTAATTTCAACAGAAAAGCTACTAGTTTAAAAAAACCAAACCCATACTGTGTGAAAATGGATTTCAGAGGAATAAATGTATAGGTAAGTGAACTACTAAGACCAAATGCTTATTTTCAAGGAAGAAAGAAAATGTTTATAGACAACTTTTCTACCTGAAATCTTATTTGATCATGTGAAATCTTAAGACCCAGTATGAATGTGGACGTGCTGGAATGTGTCCAGAGAAGGGCCACGAGGATGATCAGAGGGCTGGAGCACCTCTCCTATGAGGACAGACTGAAGGAGTTGGGGCTGTTCAGTCTGGAGAAGAGAAGGCTCCGAGGTGACCTCATTGTGGCTTTCCAGGATCTGAAGGGGGCCTACAGGAAGGCTGGGGAGGGACTTCTCAGGATCTCAGGTAGTGATAGGACTAGGGGGAATGGCATGAAGCTGGAGGTGGGGAGATTCAGGCTGGATGTGAGAAGGAAGTTCTTCCCCATGAGAGTGGTGAAGCCCTGGAATGGGTTATCCAGGGAGGTGGTTGAGGCCCCGTCCCTGGAAGTGTTTAAGACCAGGCCTGACAAGGCTCTGGCCAGCCTGATCTAGTGTGGGGTATCCCTGCCCATGGCAGGGGGTTGGAACTAGATGATCCTTGTGGTCCCTTCCAACCCTGACTGATTCTATGATTCTATGATTCCATGAATGAAATTATACAAACTAATTAGAATATATTCTAAAGACTCACTTGAGATACAACTAGCTGTCGCCCCTGCAGTTCTACAGCTAGCAGAATGACATAAGCTCCTGTAAGAGCATCTGAAAGCAAGTAACTAAAATCCTCTCAGTTGTTCTTTAAAGGTATCTCTCTCAATAGGTAGTGAGTCTAGCCACGTCTAAGTATAACCCTGTGAATAGTCTATATGGATCAAATGCTTATGATTATGCAGTGTGTCCTGCATGCAGCTTGCTGTCTCCGTTAAGGTGACTGACGTTTTGGCTTCCACAGTTTAGAATTGGTAACTGTTTCAGAATCTGATCTCTCAACAGCTGTAAGGATTTACCATGTTTTTTGTTTAAAATGCCCTTCCTGTTCTCTTTACAACTGGAATAGTTATTGCAGTTACCCTATTTGTATCTTTTTGTCACTCTGCATTTCCAAACCATTAATATAGGCAATCTGTTAGTTGTAGCCACCTTCTTTTCTCACTTGCTTTGTCCCAAACTCTTCCATAGTCTCTAGCCTATGCCTTACTGTGCTGGGCTTCATGCCTTAGTTGTGTGGGCTGATACTTTTTTTTTTTTTTTTTCCCCAAGCATGCTTATTTGTATCCAGAAGTTGTGCTATTCCATGGTGAATGGGAGTGCTATTCCATGGTGAATGGGAATGGAAGAAGCAGTGTTGAAGGAAGAGGGAGGAGAGGAAATGAGGAGTGGATATGCAGTGAATGAAGCAGAGGGTGAAGGAGAGGGTATGTGCTAGCAGCCAGTCTGTACAGGGCAGAAATTCAACTCAATATGTACAAAGCTCTCAATATCCAAACATCCCAAGTATGGCAACTTCCATGACTATTACTACCACCTAGTCTTTTAACAGTTCTGTCTTGCAGCTCCTCCCCAGGGCCAGAGGGAGAGAAGTCTTTTTCTTGATCTCATGGCCCTGGTATTCTTTGAAGGAGTCTGACACAAGGTGTAGAAAGTAGTGCTTGAGCATTAGCCTTCTTCCCATGCGTAACTTTTTATGCACGTGGTAACTGGAGCTGTTGGCATATTCCCGTGTTTTTTCCTCCCTCCATCATCATTTTGCCTGCTTATCTTTTATGCTTACATCTTTGTAGCTTCCTGCTCTCTGTGTAGTAAAGTTCATCCACAAGCTGGCTCTTCATCATCTTGATATCATCTCTCAAGATATAGCAGTATGATTGTAACCACAGTATAACTATACACTGACAGTAGTTAGGGGTGGAGAAACTAATTAATTCCTTGACCCATTTGTTTTCCTGTACTTACATAAAAAAAAGGCACACATCTCGTCCTGCAACTTTCTGTTCCAGCTTACTGCTACATCTGTTCTTTGCTTATGGTTCCTTTTATAGTCAACGGTGTTGGTTTCTCTTAACTGACAGAACAAACTCTTCAGGGCAAGGCATGCTGCTGGCTACGTGATGGTCCAAAGTGCAGTCTGGTGAGGCTCTACCTCCCACTTCAGATCTATTAATCCAGTTTTGGGTGTTTCTGTCATGCAAATAACAAATGGAACTGTTCTCAGGAGTCCCTTGTTGTGGGCGGCACTCTTCTATTTTTGTCTGTTTAATTATTTAAGAGTTCATAATGCTGGACAGTTGTAAATCAGAGCTTCACAGCGAAGTCTGTCTTTGAATTGAACAAAGACAAAATAGATTGTAAATTTTATTCACTTTTGTTTGAATGACTGTTCATTGAAGCCATTTTTTTTCTCCTTTGCATGTGTGAATATTTTTCTGTGTTCACTGAAGTTGAAAAAGTGTTGCTGTTAACATATTTCTGTTTATCATTGTACGTTTCTATCTCACTATTTAAGAGCCATGACAAAACAGAAAATTACAGGGCTATGTTAGATTTTTCTTTAATTTTAAGCAATCTTTATATAAGCACATGTTTTTAAAATAATTTAACCTCTAGCTGTCATATTTAGGGGGTGACTTTATATTTCTATGTGAACACTAAAGGTTCTTTAGCCATGTATAAATCAAAACTAGTGTTTTAATATGGTCAGCAGCTACTTACTTGTAGTATGTTTTTCTTCATTGTTTTTGAGGTGAAGCTTTCTAACAGTTGCCCAGTAGAGGGGAACCAGTAGAATCATATGTAGTGCATTGGAACTTTTCACAGCGCTTCGCATTTAATCATTTAATTATTAAAATTTCTTTTCTTTTAATGAAGTGAATATAATATAATATACAATACAGAAGTTGTATTTTGGTTTCTTTCTCATTGGTACTCCACATTTTCATTTCAGTGTTGTTAATTATAATTGAGACTGTAAAGAAATTTACATTATAGTGATACCTTTTTCCCCAGAAGCTAATGGCCCAAAGAAATGCATTGTCAGATTACATCTAGATTTCTTTGGGCAGCACTCCTTGCTAGAAGAAAACACTCAAGATATGGTTGCCATCAGGTTTTCTGAGACAAAAGATCTTTGGGTGTTTCTCAGGCAAGATCTGCAAGTGGCATTTGTTTCCAATAACAAAGCCAACAAGGTGAAGTCATCCTTCCTTGTGCCCTACAAACCACTCCACAAGAAAAGATCTATTCCATGCTCTAAATTAGGCCAAGGAAAAAAAAAGGGGGGGGAACAAAAACAACAACAAAGCAAACAAACAAACAAACAAAACCCCAAACCACAACCACACAAAAATAAGGGGAATTTGAATCTGACAGTAGTTACTCCCATGCTGATTGCTGTAGCCTTCAGGTGCACACTCATTTGCCTTCTTCCGGTGCCATACTTATTTCCTGATTCATCCAAAGGGTGAACAGCTTTAAGAGCAGACACCTACTGCAGAGTTGCCTCTAGTAGAGCAATTAGCATGCTTGCTGGAGAGGTGGGCGACCCACATGCAGTGCATGCTCTGTGACTGGTAAAAATAACATGTTCCCTTGTGTCCCTCTCCATCCGTCACTTTTTGTGTAAATGTCCTGATCCCTGAGCTTGGCTGTACCTTTATAAACAGGATGACAGGTTTCCCAATATCATCTTTTTTTGTGGTTTTCTGAAAGCTACCCAAGTTGTGAATCTGGTTGTTGCCAGTTTTTCTGTAGCTTTATGCTGATATGTGGTTTAAAATGTCCCAAATAGAAGCAAAACTTCTTTTTGGAGGGAAGAATTTGGCAGTGGCAGTGTCCTTTTTAACACAGTAAATTTTCAAAGCACATATTTTGATTATATGCACAGCAAACTAACAGAGACACCATTCTAATTTTATGATAGTTAAACTAGAATTTCTCATGAGTTCAGTGCTAATGAAATTTCGAATGAGACAGGAAAAAAAAAACCACTGAAAATTATCTAGTTTCATCCCCTGTGAATTCTGATTAGGCAAAGCAGTGCAGTTGCAGTGGCTTTTTTATAGTATGAGTAGTTAAAAAGGAAGAGATATTTCAGGAATCATTACATGGATACACAATGAATGAACTTCAGAGAGAATCTCTCCTTGCCAAACAGTTTGTATTTTCCAGAAGAGGAGAGGAAGAAAAAGAAACTGAAGCTAAAGAAAAAATGAATGATTGAACCGAAGGACCATGCCAAGCAGAAGACAAAGTCAGATGAAGACATGAAATGCCTCTGCTGTTTGAGCTGCCCAAAGGCTTTATCCTCAAAATGGATGGGCTAGCTAGAGGCCAAAAGTCTTTGCTTGGCTTTCACAGCAAGAGCCTGTATAGAATTCCCTTCGATGGTTTGAAAAAAGGAAGAAAATAGATTAACTGCACTGGAATCATTCTCTTCAGTGTGGGAGAGGATCTGAATATGTATGATTTATAAAATACAGGATAATAGTTGTTTTTTGTATGATAGCAGTTTCAGATGAAGATTTCAGGAGGCAAAAACTTTATGTTCAGTAATGTTCTGCTTGGTTATTGTCATGTTGGACTGCAGTGTTGATTGACCCCTTCTATCTGAAATACCTGGGGAAAAAAGGGAAGCAAGCCGTTAAAAAGAAGCAAATTAAGAATCTTATTCAGTGACTTATATTCAGGTGATGGAATGATATAAAAAGCAACACATTTGAGAAGAATTTCTAGAGCTATCTGAGATTTTTCCACCTTGACAATATTATTTGAAATACAGTATTCAAAGTCTGTTCTGAATCTAGTCTTGCTAGTAGCAATAGCAAAGGAAAATTCCTTTCTGTTGGAAAAACCTTACCAGAAAGGTCACACATATTTCCACTTGGGTTTTAATTCTTGTGCTGTTGCATGTTTATATGTAACTACCAAATCTGAAAGTAGCTCTAAAGGCTGTTTTTCTACTCTCATATGAAATATTCAGCAACAGAATACTCTTAAGATATTCAGATATTTCAGCCCTTACTGATTTGTAGTGTTTAGTTTAATTCATTGTAAGACCCCCTCCAGCAAAACAACGCTTGTAACATATTTTCAATCCAAATTGGATTTATAGCAGACAGGACAACTAGACTACACAAAATACTCTTTCAAAGGTTCTGGCTAAATAGTTTACAAGTAATTAAATTTGTAATCTTGGTAGTAAAAAGCCAATATAAAACTATATTTCAAATATACTGTTCTGGGTTTAATTTATATATTGATGCTTTGTATTGTGGTGAGAAGTTGAAGTACGTAACTTCGCATCTGGCATAGAAAAAGAAGGTGGTGTAAATCAACGGAAAATTCTCCAGGTAGTGTACAACTTGGCATCCTTTAAAGGCCAGTTGATAAGAAGTTGCAAGATGTTACCTTTTTTTCTGCTACTTTTTTTCCCCCTTCAGCAGGCAGAATTAAGCTAGCATCAACTGTACCTGCACCGCCTCCCGTGTTTACTGTTGGTCTTTTGTTGGTTGGTTGGTTTGGGTTTTTTTTTGTGTGTTTTTTTGTTTGTTTGGTTGGTTTGGTTTGTTTAGTTGGACTCTGTGTCTTAAAATATTTTGTTGCTCATGTTGTACTATACAGCAGAAATTAAGTTGTGCTGTATTTTTGGCATATACACTGGAGTTTGGTGTTTTGGTTTTTGTTTTTCATTTGTTTCAGTATTTCAGGATAACTTAAAATAGCTCCAGTGGATAATTATAAGTTTTAAAAGAGGCAGAATGGATATACATACATGTACTTCTGGAATTGTCAGAATCTTCATCACAGAATTGTGCATGAAAGGTTCAAAATTACTCCAGGGAATTTTAGATTTTATTTTTTTTTTAGGGAGGGCAGGCAGGTGTCTGTTTTAATTGTCACTCTAATTTGAAGTAGAAGATGTAGCTTTGTACCCAGGTTATGAGATAAAACTGTGTTATATAGCCAGAAGTTTGTTCTTTTGAATAATTGTAATACTTCATTTCACAATAAATTACAATATAGAAACAAATCTTTGAATGTTAATAATTAGGGTAGAGGGTATCTTTGCAGGGATCAATAATGTGAAAATTGCTAATGAATATATTATCCCAGATTTGTCATGCTTTGTAAAAGAGATTATTTCATTAGAAGTACAATACAGCAGCAAAGTTCTGTTACAGCAGCAACTGGAGCCAACTTTGTTAATTGGTAATGATATCTAATATGAAAGGCAGTTAAGAATGCAAAAGGTATGAGCAATTGGAGAAAGAAGGAAAGTTGGACTACTTTTTGCTTTCCTTTGCAACCAAGATGAATTTGTGTGTTTCCTTTTTTAATGAAGACTTTATATATTTCTTTTGCTTTGTATCATGAGGAGATAGACTTTTAACTGGTGATAACTGATGTTGAAAAAACAACCAACTAACAGTTGCAACACAGTTTAGAAAAGGGATAAGTCAGGTTGAATGATGCATTGACATATGATTTTCTGCAAGTAGAGTAATTCTGATCAGTAGGTCATGCACACACTGTTTGTTTCTAGTGGACTGGAAAGCTCAAGAAACAACTGTACAATTAGAATCAATGTATTCATTCTGTTTTATGTAGATGTCTCCATCAGCACTAAAAATAGAAATTAATTTCCAAATAAGCCCATTTTTCCGTTCTTATGTTTGTCATAGTGTTCTTTCTTTCTTCAAATCCTACACTTGGAAATAAGCTCAAACACAGTGGTCACGTTTTCTTCTCATTTCCTAACTGTTTTCCTGTTTGACAGCATTCGCGTAAAAAGTCCTTTCCAAGTAGTAAATTAATTTGGATAGAAGGCATCTCACCTGAATTCATTACATGCTGGCAGTTTAGATAAATGGATATTATGATCTCAGCATATTTTGGCCCAGCACCACTGTGCCCATTTGCAAATGTCTAAGAAAGTGATAATATTCCTGTCAGTTTCAGGCTGCTAAAGAAAAAAAAATGGGGTAGGGTTTCTTATTTATATTTATAGGATGCCTGTGGGGAAGACAGTAATGCTGTATATGGCAGTTTGTGTGGACATGCGGTGCTAAATGTATAGTAAAAAAAAAGATAACAGACCTATTGACGTTTCTTTGTAGAAATATGGATGAAAAGCTGGAGTAGATCAGTAATTGACAGCTATGCAGGAGATGCATTTCCAGATTTCTTTCTGAAAAAATATTTCACAAACTTACAGTTCCTTTCAAAGTCACTGATCCATCTTTAATTATTTCCTTGCTTTCATAGTTGTATTTTACAAGGTTGATGTAATGTCTGCTTTCTGCCAACATTTGATATGGACAATCCACTTTGTCGTTGCTTTGATGGAATGGAAGGCTGCTTGTGGATGCAGTACTTTTTTTTTCCCCCATTTTTCTTTTTCCTTTTTTATCTTCCTCTTTTTTTCTTTTCTTTCTTTTTCTCTCTTTCTTTCCTTCCCCCCACACCAACCCCTACCCTTCCCACCCTCCCCACCCCCCCTTTTTTTTTTTTCCCCTTCCCTTTTTTCCATTTTTCTTTTTGGCATATGTGTGTGAACTGAGCATGGATAAAGACTTAACAGTCACTGGGTGCCATAGCTTAACAGCAACGTATTTAGGGAGCTGTCAGTTTATACCACTAATAGAATGGGAAACGTGCCTACAGGATCACAGAATGTTTGGGGTTGGAAGGGAAGGGACCTCAAAAGATCATTGACTCCAACCCCCTTGCCAGAGCAGGATCACCAAGGGCAGGTAACACCGGAATGCATCCAGGCAGGTTTTGAATGTGTCCAGTGGAAACTCTGCAACCTCACTGGGCAGCCTGTTCAGTGTTCTGTCACCCTCAAGTGAGAAAGTTTTTCCTTATGTTCACATCAAACCTTCTATGCTCTTGTGTTCAGTGTAGTTAAATTGATGGGCATTTAAACATACCCAGTTCTATACAACTATTTCTTTTATTCCTGCCTTTCAGTATGCCTTTTATGACCACATATACACATCTGAGCATTGTTTTACTACCATGTGTACGCTGGCTTAATAAGCTGTAATTTGGACTGTTAAAGTATGTTATTTCTCTCGTTAGGGTAAGTTAACACCTCTACATATACAAAAGTTGAGGTGTGGTCTGGTCTGTTGTAGTGCATCTCTCCAGGGTGAAGGGTGGTAATGATACCATGCCGCAGTGGCCACCCTCACCGTGGTTCTCTGTCACCCTCACACAGGTGATGCTCCAGTGCGTGGTGTCAGCAGAATGTGATGCACGGGGGCTTCATCTTCACCTCCAGCTTGTCTTAGACAAGTAGAGATGTGATCTTTCCCTTGTGAGGCCACACCTTGAGCATACTGTTCATTTTTGGGGCCCTCATTACAAGGAAGACATTGAGGTGCTGGAGCAGGTACAAACTGGCAGTGCTATGAGGAGCATATGAGGGAACTGAGGTTTAGCCTGGAGAAAAGGAGGTTCAGAGGAGACCTTATCGCTCTCTACAATTACCTGAAAGAAGGTTGTAGTGAAATAGTGGTCAGAGTCTTCGAAGTAACAAGTGATAGGAGAACAGGAAATAGCCTCAAGTTGCACCATTTGACATTCTGAAAAATTTCTTGACTGAAAGGGTTGTTAAATACTGGATCAGGCTGTCCAAAGAAATGGTGGAGTCACCATCCCTGGGTGTATTTAAAAACCATGTAGATGCGGTGGTTAGCTCAAGGTTTAGTGGTGAACTTGGCAGTGGTAGGTTAATGAGTGGACTCAATCTTAAATGTCTTCTCAAATCTAAATGATTCTGTGTTTCTGTGATTAGACCAGAAGAGCATCTTTATGGCATGACTTCTTGAAGCAAGTGTGCAATCCCAATTGAGGTTGCTTACATTTAGTTACACACGTATGACTAAGTACCTTTGTGAATCCATTCCTAGTGGTAGAAGCTGCTTTCAAGTGGGAGGTAATAGTGTTTATTACTTTTTCTTCATGGAGGCTGGGGAGCAAGGAAGTGTTCATGGCTTCACTGTTGCAGAGTAGATAAAGAGATTTTGAAAAATTTTTTCCCCCTGGTAAATACAGTGCACTTGTACATGTAAATTGGTATCTAGGCCAGTTGCCATTGAGGAGTTGAGGCTACTATGCAAAGCAGTATTTATTAAGAACATTTGTTTATTGAACTAAAATGTGATGCAATGAAAATTCTCTGGATTGAGGATTAGCTTGGTCTCTGAGGGGAAAAAGTTTCCAAGAGTGTGCACCCATGAGGGCAGACACACACACTTACAAGTGCCAAAATCCTTCTGTCCCTAGCAGGACCTTCTCATAAAACCTTTTATTTTCCAGAGAGGCAAATTAATGGATTACAGAAGTAGCAATAAAGTATTTCTGCAATGTGTGATGAAGTAAGTGTATATAAATGCTTAGTAAACTCTTTGCAAGATAGATGGAATCATTCTGCCCCCCTCTATTGTGTTATACAGAAATATTTCAGTGAATTCAGTGCCAAGCAAAGTATACTAGAAATGCCAGATGCATTTAGAAATAATGTACTACCTCTCCTGGAGTCCTTGATGTTTGGAATTTAGGTTGCACAACATTGAATGCTATTGGTGGCGTTTGGCTGTTGCAGTGGACAATCCTAGTTTCTTTTCTGGTGTTTACATCCTAAGTGTTGATTCAATCTGGATTATATTTCTTTCATCATGAAGTATGTATAAACATTTTAAATAGGTGTGGCAGACTGTCAAGTGTTTTCATTATTTGGGTGATAGGTTTGATAGGTCCAGAGTATCAATAGGCACCTGCAGAAGCAAAGTGGGTATGTAACACCTGAACACATTCTGATTCATGCAATTAAAGCAGTTTACAGAGTGGGAAAGAAAAGAATATCACATACTGAGGTTTGGTGTCTTTTTCATGGAGAACAAAAGAGGTTTGATTCTTGCACTACAAGTTTAGCCTAACTATTGTGTAGTGGAGGAGGTTTAATGAATCATTGTTGAACTTTGATACTGCCAAGTATTTGACCATTAAATAGTCTGAAATGTGTACATAGCACTTTGGCAACAGACCCTTATTTAACTGTGATTAATTGACATTGAATACTTATTTAATTACTTCGGAAGAAATCGTAACAACACTGTGTGTTCTGATTGAGTTATTTGATGTAAAAACAAACAGGACTGTTGAAGAGAGCACATTCCCTCTTGCAACTTGCTACTGACGCCGCACACCGCATGGAAATCTGAGAATGATTAAACTAGCAGATACTGTTTACGAATTTGGATGCTGTTGTAGCATTGGCCTTGATCTCTTAAAAGACTTGTTAGTGGTTTCATGAAATTTTCTTTGCCTTAGGAGGTTTATGTTTAGTTTTTCCTTTTTGCTTTTGAAGCCCAGACTGAAACTCACTGAGAGAAGTAAAGGATGCAAGTATTAAGTAAGCTTGAATATCGTTATATGGTGAAAATACTGAACTAGATTTAAGAATCATTGGTTTGTGTCTTGGATCTTTAACACAGAAATGTTCAGTTAAGGATTTGGGCTTTTTTGAAAATACACAGTATTGTGAGATGGCAGTGTTGATAGTCTGTAGGTTTGGGAGACAAGGATATTAGAAGTTTTGGAGAGAGTTTTGGGTGTCATGCAGGTCCTGCCCTTTTGAACAGCAGGTGCAACAGTTTGAAGAACCATCCCCAGAAGTTAGTTTTGCAAATGGTAGTAGAAGCTGTAGTCACCACTGTCAGTGTTTCGAGTCCTGACTCAAAATGGCTACTTTACTTTTCATATCTGGAATGTTTTCTCTTGCATGCTTAATGATGCATAACTAAGCCACTGATTTGCTGTGCTTCCAGTAAGTGGAAACAGTTGTTTCTTCATACCTTGCGAAATAGACCTAATTTACTTGAAGGCATCCTTATAAATGTAGCAATCCTTCTGGATGCAATATCGTAATGGCTATGGGGCCTTTTGTGGATATTTGCAAAGCATAGCACTTCTCCTTGGAGCTTTGCTCTCTCTTCTATATGGTGAAGGAACTTGCTTGCTTCAGTGGGTTACTGTAGCTTCTTTCTGCATAGGATGTCCTGAATAAAATGCCAGTTCAGTTACATCTGTATGAACGGAATCTGAAATACATCTCCAGGCTTGTATTTTCTCATACACAGTCACAGGGGTAATATAATTTAAAACCAGCAACATGAGAAATAGGACTAAATCTTGTGGCATCTGCTTTTAACAGTAGGAAAGCATTAATCGTCACTGAATAGCCATTACAAGAGGGAGATGTGGACCTCCTAGCAAGAAGCAAGGTATTTTCCTAGGCTTAATGACTTCAGGTGCTGTTTTCCTGAATGACTATGTGCAAACACTAAACAGACCATAAATGCTTGGGTTTTTTCCCCCAGTAATTTGAAAATTTAAAAAAAAAAAAGGTTCTACTACCAAAGATTCATCTGGATGTTTGCTGTGAAGCATCTGATTCATATCTCCACTGTTTAGATTGTTTTAACTATATCAGGTGGACTGTAAAAGATACCAGTTTTCAAGGATTGACTTTTTGATATACCATTTCTTTTGCTCACTTTTATTTTACTCCATGTCATTTTACAGAATTACTGTTTTCACATTTTAAAGAGGATTAGGCAGATTAAAAGATGTACTCATGTTTTATTGATAATGTCAGATGAATTTCCACTTTCCTAGGAGCAGCTCACAGCTCTGTAGAAAGACTATTATACTTAACAATTTCATAAGATGATTGCCAGAATACAGCTTTAGCAATTAATGAGCAACTTGATTACCAGTGGGAGCTGGAGTAGGTGGTATTTAGTGGATGTATGGGAAAACAGTAAGATGGAGGACTACCAAGGCTGCCTCAGGTGAACTAAGTTTTCCTTCATGACTGTGTTCCTTAAAGAACTTCACTGGAAAAGATATTACTGTGGATGAGAGCACTGCCACAGTTGCTCTTGGTGTGCAGGATGAAGGGAAGTATTCTAGAACTCTTGTTTATATCTGTGCTGGCTTGTCACCCCTGAGAATGCTGGGACAGATGTCTATTATGCTTGAAGCCTAAATCTCTTCTTGTCAGAACGCAGAACCTTTCTCAGGAGATGGTTGAAGGCTGTCACAACCTCTTGCTGAGCTCTTATTCCTGGTATCCAGTGATAACACTTACGAGCATGGCTCACAGCTGTGCCAGAGGAGGTTTAGACTGGACATTAGGTAGCATTTCGTTGCTGAGAGGGTGATAAAACACTGGAATAAGCTTCCTAGAGAGGTGGCTGATCCCTCAAGCCTGTCAGCATTCCAGAGGCATTTGAACAATGCCACTAACGTTTTTTAACTTTTGGTCAGCCCTGAATTAGTCAGGCAGTTGGACTAGGTGATTGTTCTAGATCACTTCCAACTGACAGAATCTATCCTATCCTAAGAATTGCTGAAAAACAACCAACCCAGAAATCCAGACTTAAAATCTGCAAATACCTCCTTGAGAACTCATCAGGTGATTCTTCACTGGAAATCATAGGGGATGGAAATGAGAGCTGAGCTCCAAGATACTGCTGGAACTGAAATGAGTTAAATTGCTTTTGACAGCAAGCGTTTTGTAATGGCTTCTCTCTCCTAGCCCTTAAGGCCTTGTCCATATTGTACACAATGAGAGTAAGCACAGCACTTTTCCAGGAGCAAGTCTGGATATGCTGTTCCACTTGTGTGATGAAGGAGATTGTAAAGGTGTTGCTTGATTCCTGGAGGTACCAACATTGGACTGGCCTGTGCTGTGATTGTAGAAAGTGGCCAGCCTGAGTGACCTTGCTGCCTCCTAACAGTGTTGCATGAGATAGCCTTTGTGCAATAGCTTTTTATGTCAGTCTGAAACATTACAGATAAAACTTCAAATCTGGAGTTGGAGGGAAAGGGGGATTCTAAGGCTGAATTAATGTGGGGTTTGCTCACTACGGGAATAATCCTGTTGTGTACAGCCTGTAAACTGGGGAGTCTCACAGCACTTCACAGAAGGGCTCTGCACTGTCACCTCCACTTGCTCTTTACTCTAAAATAAAGTGAAGTCAATCAGGAGGCAAGCGATAAAGCTGAGCACTGATTGCTAATACCCTGAGCCAGATCCATCTTGTGTCCCTCATCTACCCCTTCTGGACAGAGTGCTAAGGAAAACCCTATCAGAAGGAAGCATTTAATGTCTTTAAATGATTTTTTTTTTTTTTTATTGCCAGTGTACTTGGTTCATTTGAAAACAACCTGGAATGTGATATTTAGGGATATTGAGGCTTAGCTACAGCATGCATGCACTGTATGCTAGATCACTCTTTCATGGCCAGCCTTCATATAAGGAATCACAGGAAAAGGAAATCACAGGGAAAGGAAATTTTAAAAAACACTGCCTTGTTGGAGTTCCTTCTGATACATCTACCCCAACATGAAATCAGTGAAAGTGCACATCACCAGCTGCCATTCCCAGTAAAAAAGATAAAGGAGATTTTGCTGACTCTTATGCTGCTATCTCTGTGTACAAAGCCTAAAAAATAGGATGAATTGTCTGCAGTAAGTAATTGCCTGTGCTAGTAAAATACTGCAGAACAAGCTGCTTACCACCAGTATCTCTCTTTGGAGTCATGTCACAGGTCTTAGGATAAGATGCTTTGTGTATTGCTTGGTGTGGAACAGAAATTACCTCAAAAAAGTTAAATTGATGTTATGCAACAAAAGTCAAAATTCTGATAGCTGTGAACACAAAGGTAGAATGATGGTTTCTATAGAAGATATTTTGGTATCTCTTATCTCTGAGTTATGTCTTCAACACACTCCATGGAAACTTTAAACTTAACTGCTTTCAGTTTAATGAGCTCCTTTGAGGGGAAGTCTTGTTGCCAGTGCAGTGAATGTGTTTGTACCAGTTAGAAGTAATAATAGAATCAAGATATATGGAGATAAAAAAGCAGTGCGAGTGCATGTGCAGACATTACACACCTTTTGAAAAGGCCAAACTCCCATTTTTGGTTTAGTTTCTTTCCTGGTGAATAGAGATATTGATTAATAGAAAAAGATAGTAATCCTTTTACAAGTGGCAGCATCATGGCTTCTAATTATCAAACAGCACTTGCTATAACTGATTTTTTTCACTGGAGTAGAACTTGGGAAAATAGAGAACCGTAAATGCTTCACTGACAGCAGATTAAAAATTGTTTTACTACCTTTAATAAAGATAGCATTGTCAAGGTTTTGAATAAATATAAATGGAAGACTGCATGAATGAAAACCTATCTGAAATTTTATTTCAGAAACACCTGCAGTCTGACTCCATGTATGGTAGCGGAGGGGCTGGAAGGAGAGTACTACAAAAAGATGAGTTAGATCAACTAGCATCCATCTGGGACATGCACACACTAGTGAGTTTCAGTCAAGGATAGGAACAGACTCTGGCTGATGTTACTTGATGAAACTTGCATTAAGTTGGCTGAACTGTAAACCTTGCTCGGCTTATGCTGAGCATATAAAGCATGTGTGTTTCACCTGTTGGATTCTATTGAACTATTATCTTCAAAGCCCATTTTAGTTTCTTCCTAGCAGTTAAAGTAAAGGTTTTATATTTAGGTGAAAGGCATTTGTAAAAAATTATTCTTCAAAATAGATTGCAGTGGTTGTAAAAGATTGCCTTCATGGTGGTTTAAAAAAGTGGTTTTTATCTCTAGATTCCAGCAGTTTCCTTTTAACTGTTACTAATATGGTAAAGCATGGTGTGTTTAAGATATTTTCATCTTTTCAGGAATTATATATTTTTTTCTTTCTTCTCCAACCCTGTTTCTATAGGAAGAATCTTAAATCGTTTCTCCAAAGATATTGGCCACATGGATGACTTGCTTCCATTGACGTTTTTGGACTTTGTGCAGGTAATTTGGTTACTCCTGTCAAAGGCTTCTGCACTGCATTCTGATTCAAGGTGCCTGTACGCTTTGGTGAAGATCAGCTATTTGTCACAGATGTTGTTGAGTTGAATGGAAGTGCTTGTTTGTGAAAGAAAGGTGCGGTTGAAATTTAATGTGTCAGTAAAAAGCTAACATGAGTAATAACTGGCAGGTAGGAGTGGCTGTACACAGCTTGCTATTATGTCAAGATTTCAGTTCATAGTAGCTACATGCTTGGTAAATTGCTCCTGATTTGCCTCCTAGCAATCTGGCAAGCTTATTGCTGTTATAAGAAATATGTCCATAGTAAAGAAACAATCAACTCACATGAAAAGATATCACAGATTAACCTAATTATGTGTCTACTTCCACAAAGAATCAAATGCTTACCACACCATTTTGGATTAAAATAGGTGTGGCTATTTACAAAGAAAAGATTAGTAGTAATAGGGTGAATATAATAGCCTTAATAGGAACAAGTGAAATAAGTTGCTGCAGACAAGAAAGATGGACAAAGCACTGAGATTTTTATGATGATGAAAGGATAAAGGATTATATATGACATCAAGGTAGGTTTTTTTGTTGCAGTTGCTATTAATCCTCCTTGTAAAAAAGTGTGGAGGATAAAGTTGCAAAAAAAATAGATTGTACTATATGAAAATAACATGAATCAAGGAGTACTCTGCTCTGGTGAGTAGCAGGGCCACAAAAATGATCACAGAGTTGGAGCACCTGTCCTATGAAGACAGGCTGAAAGAATTGGAGCTATTCAGCCTGGAGAAGAGAAGGCTCTGGGGAGACCTTATATAGTACATTCCTATATCTGTAGGGGACCTACAGGAATGCTGGGGAAGGCCTGTTTAGAAGGGCTTGTAGCAATGAGAGGCAGTGGTCTGAAACTGGAGCAGAGTAGATTTATGTCAGACATACGGAGGAAGTGCTTTACAATGAGAGTGGTAAAATACTGGAACAGGTTGCCCGGAGATGTGGTTGAGGCTCACTACCTGAAGATATTCAAGGTTAGAGTCAATGTGGCCCTGGGCAGCCTGATCTAGTTGGAGGGTTCCCTGCGTACTGCAGGGACTTGGGACAAGATGACCTTTGAGGGTCCCTTCCAACTCTATGCAATCTGTGAATACACAGAATAGTAGAATCTAGGGAAAAAATGTCTTAATAGATCAAACTGTCATGCTCAAGTCAGATATATTTCTTAAAGTACTATTACTAGCTTGGCTTCATCTCTTAGAGGCAACTTATTCAGGATCAAAACCTTGTTTTGACTTCCTTAAAGCTAAACCAAAGACATTTTAGGTTGAGTTGTTTAATCACATTGTTAATGCATAACTCTTGAAAATAGGAGGAAAAACAAATTTAGTAAGTTAGTGAAAACACTTCTTAAGATGAAGTCTTTTTAGTAGTTCAGTGCAGGTGTTGAGTGTGTGTTTGTTTTCAAAAGTATTTCCAGCACCACCTGTCATTTTACCTATTGATTAAAGCAGCTGGGCGGGGGATGTGTGGGTATTGTGAGTTAGAGTTGCTTAAAATGAATATTAAGATTTTGAATTCATGGGCAAACTGTCTGGAGGATTACACTTTCTTTTTTTCTCAGAGGTAACCAACTTGTTGCTCCAAAAGAAAGCTAAGAAGGGAGCTAACCTGTGTGCGTGGCACATGCAGAGTACTGAGTCATCTAGCAGCCCATTGTTTGGCCACTGATAGTTCAGGCAGTGTATGTTTGTCAAAACTTAACTGGTCTGGGATGAAAGAACGAAGGTTGTGGCTTTGGATGTGATTGTCATCTTCTTTCAAGCTTCTACTATGAGCCACATTTCATAAACATTTCCCCTTGTGTTGATTGCTTTGTGCATTTGTTTTAAATTGGCTATTGAATAATTTGTCAAATTTTGAAGTTTGTACTTTAAGTGAAAAGTTTTCCTTTTCAAATAAGTAAAGTTACATGTCTAGTACACTATTAAAAAGATACTAGGTTTCAAAGCTTACCTGTTCTGTCGGGCATCCAAAAACAAAATGTAGGAACTTATTGTTGATTTAATAATACATTGCTATCCATAGACAAAAGAACTTCCTTCTTGGCAAGTTTTCTAAAACTTACTATTCTTGATAGGCAAGTTGTTGGTTAGTGGCTGCCTTTTGAAATTCAGTAGCAAAGATATGATATTTATATCTGAAGAAGCACAGATCTTTACAAAGGATAACTGTTATCAATTATGATAGAGATCTTTTGTCACTTGCTTTGTTCGCAGGTGTCTTTTATAAGACTTCCTATAATCCCTTCAGGAAGAAATATTTTCTCCTTTCTAAAAACAGTATTAGCTAAATATAAAGGCTCTGATCCCAGCCATTGTTGTTGATTCTTTGAGAGGCATTTCCCAACATTCATTGTTTAAATGGTTGTCAGGAGGAATCAACTGAAACTTAATAAACAATGCAGTAACTGGTTCATCTTACTTTGTGCGTAGAAGCTTTTCTTGAGCGGATTTGCATTGAAGAAGTCCTTTTTCTCAGTTATTGCTAGGATCATTGTGAAGCATTCCAGCCTTTTGCTATATTGGCAACTGTGTGTGTAATTTCTGCACAAAGAAACACAATGTGATTGGACACCCAAAAACTACAATATGAACCTCATTTTAATACCTATAAATAAATAAAATCTACTGGTTTCAAGAATTTTGTAATTATACCACATACAGATTTTAAGGCAATGCTAAAAATTTCTAATGTGCCTAATAAGATTTATACACAGCACTACAGTCATAATGAGCATGATTAGTCTAGACAGCTATACTGGATGAAAATTAATTCCTTAAACTAAAGGAACTGAATTTTCTACATCTTCTGTTGAGTCAATGAAGAAAAAACAATCACGTCTCTTCAAGACAGTGGATAGCTGCTTCACACTTACTTGTTAAAGCAAAAATAAAAGGTATATGGCAGGCACAAAAATGCATCACAGGCCTTGTGAATTCTTCTGAAAATCCAGCTAGATTTTGCAGAACTATTGCTTTGCAATAGCTCCTAAAGTAGCAGCTCTCACTGTTTTTAAAGTGTTCTGCCATCCTTTCTTTCATTAGTTTTAAGTGCACTCAAATATAGCACACCTGGTTTTGGAGAGATTGAGGGCAAAAGGGTCTGTCTTCACTCAAAGGCAGTAATTTCTCTCTTAACTGACAAATTTTAACAGTTTATGAAATGTGTCATGTTAGTGCAACTGACTGTCCCTTTGTAGAAATGACTGCTGTATCCACAAGATGTATAAATTAAAAATAAGTCTCATTTATGAGAACACATTTATGGCTATGTTTGACTATATGGCTGTTGAAGAGAATTCTGTAGGAAATGTGGAGAAACTGCAAAGAAACCAAATGTTAAGTTAGGCACTTCAGCGCTTCAAATCTTTAATTGTACATTTACTGTCCAGGTCAAAGTAAAAAATAAACTTTACAGTTTGTCATCTAAGTTTGAGCCTATCTTCCGTAGGCTCAAACTGTGACTGGCCATAAGGTTTCATACCATCTCTTCTTAAATAAAAAAGAAAAGCAATGCTGTGTTCACTATGACACTTGATATTTCTGCTAAATACAGCACTAAATGTGTTTGTAAAACCAGATAGGAATTAATGTTTGTACATTGTGTCATTACATTACTACTGTTAACCTCCTTAGCCTCAGTTCTGCATCTCGCTCTCTTTTTCCTGTCTTGAGTTACGTATTTTTGACAGGTATTTTCCAGCCATGTTACAGTCTCCTTAGGTAAAGGACTACTTGTTTGAAGGCCATTACAGTGCTTTAAAACTTTCAAGGAGAATTTAAACATTACTTCACTTAAACATGCATGCTTTATTTATGTATTTGTTAGCTTATTCAGAGGGCAGGCCTGGTTGCGCCCTCAAAGAGCTGCCACAATGCAAATAATTGCAGAAATGCTTTCTTCAGTTGGTACAAAGTTGATCATCCTATAAGTCCAAAGTGACTTAAGGAAGTCAAGTGCAATTTAAAATGACTGGGGTTTTGTTACTTGATTTTCTTAGGCTGATTCCTCCTTAAGATCTGCAAGAGTACAGAGTTCTGTTGGTATGGACTTGACTAGTAGTTTAAAATATTGTGGTTACAATGCATAGCAATGTTTAGCTCAGTGCATCCCTAATAAAACACTGTACTCATTTGGGAAAAGAGCAGCCAAGGAATAGAAGAATTTAAGGAGGAATTAGGAATATTAGGAATTAATAATTGTATTAGGAATAAATGTATTAGGAATTAATAATTGAATATATTTAATAGTATTCTGTGTGCATTACCCCAGATATTTCTAAGCAACCGGTATTTTGAATGCTGTGTTTTTGAGGGCTTGTCAAAGCCAAGTTTTTAGTACTCACTTTTACTTGAGATAGATGTGCAGAGGCTTAACATCTTTAAACCATGGTCTTGGGTGATGCAGGTTGAAAATTGTATCTGTAAACTGATTGAATGCATAGGGTGGTGAAATAGATTTCAGACTTTCTCTTGATTTTGTTAATTATTATGATAAATTTCAAAGGGATGGTTTTCTTTGTAGTTTCTTGTCCTTTTAATTCTTTAGTGATCTTATTACCTGCTAATTGAGTTGATTTTCTGCTTTAGTTTCTAGTGAATTTGAGTAACTTAATGTGATGGCCCTTTCATTTTGATTTCTCAGCCTGTGTTGTGTTGCGGGGGGAGGGGGAAGAATCATGATTGTTTTGTTTCTGGAGAACACTGTGAACATGTGAACTATCTGCAGCTGCCCTTGGAAAAGGGCAGTGATTTATTGAGGAAAACTGAATTGCAAAACCTTTTTCCTCCCCAAAATCAACAGCTTGACTGAGTTTAAATAACTGACTTTTCATATCCTTTCATCACACACAAAGACCTAATCCTGAGACTACTTGAGCCACCAATGTAGGCTGTGGCTGAGACCACCACTGAATGTGCCGTTCCCTTCTCACCACACACAAAACACATTGACTGCAGCTTTATGAAGTGAAAAAGCTGAAGAAAAGGAAAATGTGAAGGAGGTGTCCACAGTCATTTCTTAAAAAAAAAAAAAAAAAAAAGAAAGAAAGAAAGGGGGAAAAAGCTGCTGCATCTGGATATTAGGAACAAAAAGTGCCTCAGACTGGAATAATAGCTTGGGTCGCTTGCTTTCGTATGTGCACAAGAGTGGAACTGCCGTTCCTTGTTTCAGTACCACTGACCCTTGCATTTTAGTGTGTGAAGATGTCAGGGAAAGTGTGTAGAAGGAATTCCAGTATCTTTTAGTTTAACAATGACATTGTTATTTTGTGATTTCTCTTGATGGGTGGAGTTTGGGGGGAGGGGTGGTTCTGTTTTGTTTTTTTTTTCCAGTTTATCCAGGTTTTGTAAGTATGCATGCGGGAGTTTTAAGAGATATTTTTATTCATTAAAGAAGAGTTCTTTCTGTGTATTTGCATGTGCACTTTTTAAATATCACCATAAATTTGTTGTGTTAAATGCCAGCTTATCTTTTCTTTAGCCTGATATGTAGAGCAGAACTGTATCTTGGAGACACTTTTTGATTTCCCTTTTGTGGAATCCTGGTGGTTTTGCTTCTCCTTCTGTGGAATCCAGGTAGTTTTGCTTCAAGGTTAGATCGCAAGATTCTGCAGTTGTCCTGAAGTTTAAATGAAAAACAAATTCTAAAAAACAGTTGCCTTCTGGCACTTGACTACTGACATTTCACAAAACATTCTCTGTGGAACTGAAGTTCTGACTGTACATTTCCAAAATGCCTGCTGTAGTGCATCTTGTTAGTGCCTAATGAAAGACCATTTAAAACTTAAAAGGAAAATAATAGGAGTATATAGTTTTTTTATTGATTGCTTTTGAGCTCTAATTTCAGAAAATGTTTAAATGGTCATTACAATAAAAAAACAGGTTTTGGTGTAGTCATTTGATATTTGCATGTGCTGTCAGTTTTGCTACATTCTTTGAAATAAAAAGGGATTGTACTCTTAAACAAGCAGAACAGCAACAAAACTTCACCACCAATGTCCTGCCTGTTTACCTGGTCATCATCCCACTGAATCCCCTCCCCGCTCCCCCCTTCCAAAAAAAATAAAAGAGAAAAAAGGCAAGGTAGGAGATTGAAGGAAGAGCAGGCTTGGGCTGCATTTGTGCCTCCAAGACCAACTCCAGGATCTGGGAGTTTAGCACAGGCACTTGTCTAAATAATACTGTTCTTTATTGACCTTTAATTCCTCTGTTCTTGGATGCCCTTATTGTTAAATCCCAGTAGCCAATTACTCTTGTTGATGGTGACCAGTAGTGACGATAACCAATGCCAAAGCGGTTGGTGGTCTTTACCTGTCATCATACTTCTTTGAATGTAAAGATGAGTGTCTTGCATCATACAAGCTGCAAATTTACTCCTATTGATTGTACATGTATACGATAAAAAATGTAAAGCCTGGAGTCACTACTAATAGGTAGATTCCTTTTTATACATGGACTTTAGTTGCCTTGGGAAGGGTAAATGTCTGTTACATGTGACAGCGGCCATATATAACCCAGACCAATCCTTTCCCTCACGCTTTTTTCTTTCCTTCTTTTTTTTTTTTTTTTTTTTTTTTAATATTAGTGTGTAGAATTTTTACAGAAATGGGTACATGTGTCATTTTCCACATACTAGTGTGAAGGCGACAGATATCATTGTAGTAACAAAACTTACTTGTGCAAGGACATAATGACACTTTTGTAAGGTTTGTATTTACTTGGTATTGATAAGAGTTGAAGATATAATCCCCTATCTAACATGGGAAAGAAGATAAAATAATACTGGGGAAAAAAGTTACTGGCTCTTTGTCATCTTGCTTTCCTGTTTTTATTTTTTCCTCCATTTATATGATAAATGTGGATAATGGTTTTGTTACTGGGCTATTCTTTCCATTTTCTGAATCAAAGGTGGAATTTTTTGTTTCGAATGTAGTACTGAGAAAAATAAAGCTAGTTTTCACTTAGTCTCTTTTTTCCTGGAGCATATGAGTATTGTGAGATGCAGTCTTCCTCTTAATTTTTCTAACGTTTTAAGCAGATTGTGGCTTCGTGGTAGCTGTTCTTGCTTTATTTTGGTATATTGGACTGAAATCTGTGAATACTAAAATTTCAGTCATGTTTACATTGGCTTTTCTCCAAGCTGATTCTCTGTTTCCCTCGTCAGATTACTCTCAGTACATTTGTAACAACTAGAAAGCAGGACAGTTGTGTGAAATTCCAGTGACATGTCCCCATTCTGTGTGTTTTGGAAATGTCCTCCCTTTCAGTTAAGGTGGAATTTGTAAAAGTTCGGGAGAGAGATTCCATTTGTCTGGAGCTTTTTATCTCTCTTAGAAGGTATTTTCTTGTTTACTCTTCTTACTGTGAAAGAGAGCTAAGGAATACTCTGATGTAAGTGAACTGATCTTCAGCAGTTTTCTCCTCTTCTTTTTGGTCTTTCTTTTCTGCTTTTAGTGCCAAAGTGGGATTTTTTTATGAGTTGTTATTGGGTACGTACCTGAATTTTTAAGCATTATTGCAGCCCCTCACATCTGTAGCTCAAGCCGATGATTATTTTTAAGACTTCTGAAGATCATTAACATTTCTAACACTTCACTGTAGTTAGAAATCTTTTAATTCTGCTGTCAGTCATAGAGTGTAACAATCCTGTTCCAAATGGTGGTAAGTACAAATCTTCTAGATTGCCTTAAACTACTGATACACCATAGATAGCATAATGTGTGCTTACAAACAAATTAGGATTTCACTGTTCGGCAAAAGGACTGGAGATTCCACTTTTGATGCAAGAAGGAAGGAGAAACTTGGAGGTAATTTGAATTACTAAGCCATATAGCTGGGCTCTGTGTGTGTGTGCATATTTATGCCCAGAACGCACATGTGAGACAAGGAATTATCTTTATTTTAAAAAAAAGACAATGCCTTGTGGAAATGGGCTGCCAGGGTTATTTGTGCATCTTGTGCAGAACATCAGACCTTTTTTCCTGCTGAAGCTGATACTGTAGCTGTCTGGTAAGCTGCAGTTGATTTGAAAACTCCAGACAAGGTTGCTCTTCAAAAGGTAGAGGTTGCGGTGTGGGCAGTTTTGTACTGCAAAAGATGATGGCTCACCTGGGAGCTGAGTGTCACATGTCTTTGGGAAGCTTATACCACTTTGTGTTACTTTTGTGTTACAGGATAGTTTTGTACCATTTTCTGAAAATAGATTCGTTTGGATTGCACTCTTGAAATAGTGAAAATCTGTGTGTTAAACAGGGCTCTTTCAAAGGTTCAGCAATAACAGCTAGTCCTGCAGTGTGGAAGAAGAGGATGCTGAACAATTGCATGTTCTTTCACAGTCATGTCCCTGAATCTTTTTTTTCTGTTTTCCTTGCTGGGTTTTGAAATCAGTCTGGTGTTTAAACAAGTTGAGCGCTCTTAGTATGAAAGTCACTCATATGCTAGCAAGTTTAGATCTTTCCTTCTAAAACTGAAAACATGCTGGCTTTTGGCACCCAGTTTAGTTGTCCATCCTTCTGTTAAACATAATGTAACATTGAGAAGCAGAATTTATTGTTGTTCTCACTTGATAATCTGGATACTTACATTGGCAAGTGCATATTTGTTGATGATTTGCGATAAATAACTTTCTGAAAAGTATTCCTGATGGTCTTGGAACGTAGTTCGCTGCCAAATAAGTTTCTTTTTACATCTTTAGATGCCACTGAGTTCTGTACCTGCAGAGAATTGCTGAACTGGGTGAAGCCTGGTGGTGGTGATGAGAGGCTGGTGATGATTAGTTACAGCACAGTTGCTGAAAGCGTCAGGCCACTGTGAAGCCGAGCAATCAGTGAATAGAACACAGTACTGAAAGATTAGGAGTCAAGAATTTATTCTGAATAGGAATATAGTAGTTTATAACCCTATTAGAGTGGCAAACCTCTGGCAAAGTTAGTAAAAAACCCAGAGACAGGCTAAAAAGCTTTTTATGTCTATCTGCTTTGAAAGAGTTGACCGGAAAAGAACAGAAAGTAGTCTTATTTCTTAGGATAGCTGATGTTGTAGTCCTTAATACTTTTCATAGTTTCCTTTGAACTGGGGCAGAGGGGCTGCTTTGGAACTTGGAGCAATACAAATAGTATTTCATGCTACCTAAAAATAAATGTATGAATAGTGTCTTAGAAATAGCAAGAACAAACACTAAAATGCTTAAAAGCTTGTAATTGCTGTAAGGCTGTAGAGCTGTGTTACTGAAGAACTGCTAACTGTTTTTAACAGAGGAGCCCACAGTTCAAATGTAGCACTAAGCTTTTAAAGTTGCTGAAAGACCCAGAATTTACTTCCGGCAAAACAATTAGACTTGGCTGAACAGAAAAAGTCAGGCAGTAGAAAATTAGGTATTTTGGGGGAGGGTGTGGGGCTGCTCTGATGTTATGGCCATGAGGGACAATATGCCTGAGGCAGGAAAGTTCACATAACTCAGCTTGCAAACTGACTTCAGTCAGTTTGGGGCAACACCATCTGAGGTAAGCAAACTTTTGCCAGACAAACTAATATAATGGGAAGGGATACTTTCGGCTACCTGAGAAGAAGAGTGGCTATGGGAGGGCTGGATGGTGCCAGACCTTTTTCTGTGTTGTTTGAGGCAGGTTCTGGCAAGAACTGTTGAGAAAGCAAAGCATGTTCTACAGTCTCTCATTAATGCTGTTTCCTCAAGTTACCATGTAAAATTGTGCCAGGTACTGTGGACATTTGCAGAAGACAACAAACTTTGTATTGCTGAACAACAAATTATGCTAACATCTTATATTATTTTTATAGGGAGATCAGAATAAAGTTAAAACTAACTCCTTACAACTTCAAGAAGAGGAACTCTCACTTTTGATGCAAGCAATACTATAAACATCCACATGTACTCTCATTAACCAGTATCAAAAGAAACCCCATAAATTTTATTAAAAAGGTATTTTAAAGACAAGATTACACACTTCAAGTCAGCCATTTTGTGTAAAACAAAGTAGAACTGTTTATGTAGTAGGATTACAGTACAAAAGTAGAATTTCTACTTGAATATTTCCTGTCTTTCTTGTAATAAAGAAAGAAAACCGCAAAAACTCTATGATGTGGTTTGATATTCTGCTCTGGATGCAGCTGGCCCAAGTGCAGTGTTTATCACTCTGATATGCTCATTGCAATGTCTTCTCCCCAGGGAGGCTTGTAACCAGCCACTTGTGCCAGTTTTCTTAGCCATAGCTGCAGGACAGTCAGTCCAAGTAGCCTGGTTTGGAAAAGCATGTTAAAAAAAACCCAAACAACAAAACACCAAAAACAAATGAAGAAACCCAAACATACAAAAAGTTCAAGGAAAAAGAAAGTGTCAGAACTGGATTAGGGATTGATTGTGAGTGTAGGTATTTGGCAGAGCCAACAAGGAAATAATTTTAGTCGGGGAGAGGGGAGGAGGAACAAGGGTGATGCCAAGCAAGTATGAACAGAGTGAGGTTTTGTAGTTTCTTGACCTGGCTTTGCTTCACACAGCACATCCTGACTGAGAGTGCCTTAAGTTAATGCATTTAAGGTTGTGAACTTAAAATCCCAGATAGGTAGGATATTCACTGTTGCTGTTATTAAATTATTATGGCTTCATGGCAGTGTCCATAGGCCAGTATAATCCTTGGGAGTGCATTAGGGATCTAAGGAGTGTGGATTGGGGGGTGGAGCAGGGTAGGTGTGTTTAAATATTGGTAAAACTGGTCCTGGAACACTGCAGTTCTTGGATGAGTTTTGACTGCAGATTCAGTCATCAAAAATTAGGTATCTGCTTGTCGGGCTTTAGCTCTAGACAGAGAGCATGTGGTCAATACAGTTAGTAGACTCTAGAGAAATACTCAACCCTACGGTCAAAAGGTGTCCACATAAAGGCTAGATGAATCACTTTCTAAACTAGGACAGGAGTTTCACTATGTAGGTCACATGTAGACTCCCACATTCAAGTTTCTAAGTCTCAGATCCTGTCCTTTGGGACCCATTCATGCATTAGAAATCCTACCAGATCACCAGCTGCAATTCCAGAATGGTATGAATCCTATGATAGTAGGTCCTGTGTCATAGCTGTCATACCCATGTAGATGACGTGGTATCACAAATCGCACTAGGAACTTACACAGACGCACAACTGCAAGCATATTCCTTATGCTTCTATTTTATAAGGGATACTGAAAGACATTGCAATGTCCATTTCAAAACAAAAGCAAGAAAAAACACAAAACTTCTGGTTTTAATTATGGAAGAAAATGGAAAACCTCAAAGATTTGACTCCATTGAGCTTGTTACAAAGAAGACACAGAAGTTTCACAAGGAGATAAAGGACTCTTTAAGTAGTCGCTGGAGCGAAGTGCCAGAAGACCTGAGGAGTTAAAAATGTGTTTCTACATAAAGGTCAGGTGTCTTCTTCAAAGAAGTATTTAAGCATGGAATACTGAGCTGAGGGTGTAACTGTTGTGGAAAGGCTGTGATCTGTAGGATGGAAGGGTAGGCATTCTTACGAGACATCTTGAACTTTGCATTTTGCTGTTGCATTTTTGTCCTTGAGAGTATTAAATGACTTCAGATGTAATATTTCTAACACTACATAAATGGTATAATTTCTGCAACAAAGGGAAAGGTTTATAGCTTGTGATGTATATGGCTTCTGGCTTGTAACTTCCATGTTTTTACAGACTCGTATGTTGTTTTTTTCACGTTCTTTGCCTCATGTTAAATGTTTCCTGTTGTGTAATGGTAGTACAGAAATACCTTTTTCTTTCTAGAGCGAGACCTTTTTGAGATCGAAACTCCAGGATATCTGTCACTCTCAGCACCTATAAGAATTATGAATGTGTAGGTCATCAGAAGATGAAGGGAAAGCACATGTTTCGCAAGTGGATGTGCTGATCAGAGCATTCACTTCCCCAGAGGCTTACAGGAGAATATGCTTGCTCCAGTAAGACAGGAGACAAAATAAGCCACAGTGAATGGAGTGACAGATCAGAGCATGAGGGAAATCTCTAGACTCTTATGAGAAAGAGGATGACACCAAGAGAAAGAGCATGTGCTTTTCTGCATTCTAGGGATAAAATATGTGTAGTCTGTGAGTGGGAGATGCATCTTTCTCAAGAGAAACTGAACAAAATTTGAACATTGGACAACAAGGGTCTCTTTGGAATCAAATTAGATTTTTCCATCCACATCTTTTCAGTCTTGACAGCCTGTGTGTCTGTTTTAGTTTTTATAAGGTAGCCTTGTTTCCAATACTGTGCAGATAGCTATAAAATGCAATTAACCAGCTCACTTTTTTTAATTTATTTGGCTATTGTTTTCTGTACAGTCACTACAGAAGCTTTTCAAGTGCTAAGATTAAAAACTACAATAAAAAAATAGGAGTTTTATAGGCCATACTCCTTTGCTGTATGGAAATCTTGCCTACTTAGTCTTTTGATGCTATTTTCAGTTGTATGCTGATTCTGCTGGACAAGGTCTAAGTACTAAGGCCTGAGCAGTCCTTGCTGTGCAAATTGGAAACCTATCTCATTGCTTTTCTCCAGCAAGGAGAATTGTCAGGCTACTCTTGTTATGTCAGCCTACTGATTATCCCAGGTCCTACAGCTTGTGTGCAGTGAATCTGCTGGAAGCTGGGGCTGTCTCCAGCTGAAGAAGTTAGTTGTCTCTTGTGAAACTTGGGAGCTAGAACCTTTGCCTTACCTCATGCAGTAAGTGCATGATTACAGCCTGCAAATGATTGTGTCTGGCTTTCAGACTACTTCATTAAGAGTTAATTTATATGCAAGTTTGGTTTTCAAAAAAAAACAACACACATGACTGATCCACCCTATCATAAATTTTTATAATGATAAGGTGGTGCAGGCTCATCTAAAATTCCTTCCAAAGGCGGTGTCAGATTTTTACTTTAGTCATCCTAACCATCTTTTCCTTCCCTGTATTTTCACCGTAGCAAGACTTTGTTTACATGAGCTGGATCCTAATAGTTCTGCTCCTACTCCCACCCCCATTGGCAGTTCACAACATTGTAGATTATCCTCACTAAAACTTCAGATTTATTTTCTTATTTTCTTACTATAAACATTTATTTTCCTCAGTATTCTATTCCTTGAAGCAGCTTTCTGCAACAATTCAGTTCAGGTTTCACAGAATCACAGAATGTTAGGGTTTGGAAGTGACCTCAAAAGATCTACTCCAACCCTCTTGCCAGAGCTGCAGGTTTGCAGCTGATGGTGTGAGGAGACTACTTCAGAAACTGCTTATTCCTAACTGTCTAGGAGGAGATGGAGGGTGAAGGGTAAAACAGCAGCTGTGTAAAGCAGGTTTGGGATTGAGTTGTCAGAAGGAAGGAATGGACCTTGATCTTCACTTGCCAATGAGTATGGAGCTGAGGGAGCCTTTAGAAATCAGTTAGTGTGTGAATGGCTGACAGGCCAGGAAGAGACAGTGAGCAGTACTGGGGAAAGCAGTGATGCAGACAGGAGAAAATGTGGAGGAAATCAGGAATCTTTATTTCCTTTGTTCTTATCCCATGAAATAGAGTTTTGAAGAAGTACAAAGTAGGGAAGGGCTTACAGTACTGCTGGTGAGGAGTCAGGATGCTTTGGTTTGTGCTGACACAACTGTGTGCATAACTGATCGAAGTGAAACACTGTGCACTCTTGCTGCCACCATACCTCCTTGTGATAAACTGTAGGTAAAATGTTTGTAGTCTACTGGATGTACCTAGAACATCAGACGAGACAGTGCTATCAACACCTTAACCTCCTCATGAGCCATATAGTGGTGATGCAGCTTCCTTCAGAGATCCTACCTCACACCTACTCTGCAGCTGCTTTCCTTAATAGTTTTGTGAGAGCCTGTAACATGCTTTCAGGATCTGTAAGATTCAAGGCTGTTGTACTGATAAATCTATCAGGAGCTAAGATCTTGCCAAGAGCTGACGACTAAACTGCTGACACATACAGTCATAATGTGCAAGGCATGTGGGTTTGCTATTTGGTCAGGGTAAAGTCAGAGACCCCTCAAGAGAAAAAAACAGATGTAGGGAAAGTAGTTGTTCTCAGTCTTATCTTTAGAGTCTGTGTCTGAGCTACCAAATACCAGAAGTTCAAACACAATGTTTCACAGGCAACTCCACTGAAAGGGTTTGAAAATCTAGGTAGCTCTCTGGTATCTTGGCTTAGCTGATGTGTAGCTGAACTTTTCCAACTCAGTGAAGAGGCAAAGGGACAAAAGACATTTTGCTGCAAAGACACACATTCTTGGGACCCAGGATCCACTGTCCTAAGCAACAATGCTTCATTCCACAAGCTATATAGTTTTCTAAGAGTAAATGCAGGTTTAGCCCAGCTGTTCATATTGTACTAGCTTCTTACAACACTTAGGGCAGCGTGTAATGATTTCCCAATGCAATGCTTTGGGAGGAGAAAGCTCACTTTCTCTGACAACAGGTTTTCTTTCTAAATGAGACAAATTAGAAGCCTGTGTTGAAGGCTGGTCTTCCAGATATCAGGTCTTTCAACCGAAAGTCAGTCTTTCAACAGTTCTTTAACCTGGAGTGAAAAAAAATTACATTCCTGATTCATCAGGTATCTTTGGTCCGTTAATGGTTAGTTGTCCATTTCAGTAGTCATCTATTACTTTCTTTGCAGACTATTCTGTGACTACTGTAACATAAACACAGATGTTCAGGCAACCAGTTTTCTAAAGATGTTTCTTAACAAATAATGCCAAGGAAAAGACATGAACTGCAAAATGAGCCACGTTCGATATTACAGTCAATTCTTCACGTTGCATGAAAAGAGATACTGCTCACACGTTATACAATGCATCTGCTTTTAAATTTCTTAGTTATGGTTCAATATTTAAGTGTTTCAATAGTACTAAATAGTTTTATACTTGTTCTAAATTAAAATCTTCTGGCAAAGAGTTTTTTATTTGTTTCTATTGTGTTGCAGACTCTCCTACAGATTCTTGGTGTGGTGGCTGTGGCTGTGGCAGTGATTCCTTGGATACTCATCCCCTTAATACCACTGTTTATTCTTTTCATTTTTCTTCGAAGATATTTCTTAGACACTTCCAGAGATATTAAGCGTCTAGAATCCACAAGTATGTAATGTGGTGGGACTTGATGTTAGTTTGAACCCTGCTCCTTATTATGTGAAATGCTAGTATTTTGCAGACAATTCGTCAAAGCTTTTTTTCTTTTGCTGTGCAAATAACTTCTTATTGCCTTGGTTCTCAATTAGTGAATTACATGCCTAACTGCTGTTTCGTGTAATGGTAAACCTTAGCTATGTCAGTTTAACCATCTGAAAGTAAAGCTAATTAAGAACATGCTAAGTTGCTGGTCTTTGGGATCATGCATACACACACTAACACTGTTTCTGACCTAATCTGACTATTTTGCCTGATTTTAGTTTGGTGATAGTAAGAAATATTAAGCATTATGAATAATTAACATGGATGCCTCATGTAATAAAAGTCAAAGAGTGTCTGCAGTGACAGCTGTTGAAAGCATGACATTTTTCATATAAATTAATCTGCCTGCCTATCTAACTGATTCTATTTGAATAAGAGGATTCTGGTCAAAGATACTTCCTATTAATTCTAAAAGGAGGCAGTTCAGTAACTTGTATGGTTAAATATAAAGTAGTAGGATTAAAGACTAGTGTGGTACAAAAAGAATTAAAGGTGGTACTTCAGCTCTTGCTAAATTTCTCTCATTTCCCTTTGTAGCTAGAAGTCCAGTGTTCTCTCACTTGTCATCATCCCTCCAGGGACTTTGGACTATTCGGGCTTTGAAAGCAGAGGGAAGATTTCAAAAATTATTTGATGCACACCAAGACCTCCACTCAGGTTTGTGATGGATTTATGTGAAAAATCAAATACTTGGCTCTGTAGGAGGGAAATATCTTATGCCCTCAGCAACGTGCACGTAATGTACATTAAAATCAGTAGGAGCCGTGCATTTGTCTCTTTAGGGTAAAATTTCTCTATTAGAACAAAAATGTTATTATCTGTCTAGATTTTGAGAATTTACTTTGGGCTGTAATATAATTTGAGATACTCATGCATATGTTTTAACAATGTCTAAGATAAACATTTTAAAGTATGCCTGATAAGAATATTTAAAGAACAATTTTTGACATTTTCCTGGATCCCATCTTAAAAAAAAAAAGATAGAGAAGGGGAAACAAGGTCTATTGTGAGGCATTTAATGTTAAGTAGTGTGCTAGGAGTGAGCAGAGATTTACAATTTTTACCCAAAAAAGCCCCATTTTTAATAAAGGGGAAAAAAGGAAGACCCAAGGAACTACAGTCTAGTCAATCTCACCTTTATGCTGGCAAGTTCATGGAGAAGATCCTTCTGGAAACTGTGCTAAGGCACATGGAAAATAAGGAGGTGACAGGTGACAAGCTAATGTGGCTGCACTAAGGGCAAATTGTGCCTAACAGTTGTGGTGACCTTCTATGATGGGGTTTTACTATTCGTGGTTAAGGGATGAGCAACTGATGTCATCTTCCTGGACTTGCATAAATCATATGACACTGTCTCATAAAACATCCATGTCTCTATATTGGAGAGACATGGATTTGATGGATGGACCACATAGTGGATAAGGATTTGGCTGGATGGTCACACTCAAAGAATTGCAGTCAACAGCTCAATCTCCAAGTGGAGAACAGTTGTGAGTGACATTCCTCAGGGGTTAGTATTGGAATGAGTGCTGTTTAACATCTTTGTCAGCAACATGGACAGTGGGATTGAGTGCACCCTCAGAAAGTTTGTTGATGGCACTAAGCAGTGCAGTGTAGTCAATATACTGGAAGGAAGGGATGCCATCCAGAGGGACCTTGACAGGTTTGAGATGTGGACTGATGCTAACCTCATGAAACTCAACAGGGTGAAGTGCAGGTTCCTGCACATGGGTCAGAGCAATCTGAAGAAGAAATATAAGCTGCATAAGTGGATTGAGAGCAGCTGTGCAGAGAAGGATGTGGGGGTATTTGGTTATGAGAAGCTCAACATGACCCAGCAGTTTGCATTTGCAGCCTGGAAAGAAAACCATATCCTGGCTCGCATGCATCAAAATAAGTGTGACCAGCAGGCCAAGAGAGGTGATTCTTCCCCTCTATTCCATGCTCATGACACCCCATCTGGAGTGCTGTGTTCAGATCTGGGGCCACCAACATAAGAAAGACACAGACATAGAGTCCAGAAGAGGGCCAAAAAGATAATCAAAGGACTGAAGCACCTCTCCTGTAAGGACAGGCTGAGAGAACTGGGATTGTTCAGCCCAGGGAAGAGAAGGCTCTGGGGACATGTTATAGGAGCCTTCAGTACTCAAAAGGAAGATGGGGAGTGGCATATAGTGCATGTGATAGGACATGGGGTAATGGCTGTAAAGTGAAAGGGAGTGTATTTGAATTAGATGTCAGGAAGAAATTCTTCACTCTGAGTTGTGAGACACTGAAATAGATTGCCAGAAGTTGTGAGTGCCCCATCCCTGGAAGTATTCAAGGCTAGGTTGGATGGTATCACTGCCTGGGGAAAGGTGGTTGGATCTAGATGATCTTTAAGGTCCCTTTCAACCTGAACCATTCTATGATTGAATTTCCTTAGTCATAAGACATACAGTTCATGTAAGGAATATGTTCTATGACTGTTTCGTAGTCTATAGACTTCTAAGGCTTCAGAACATACCAGTTAATCTTTTCTGAAATACAGTTTATCACAGGCTGTAGAATCATTCACACTGACCTCCATATTGAGCTCAGTAACTTTTGACCAGGGAAACATCTTCCAGGGAAGCTTTCCTTAGTAATTTCTTAGTAATTTTTTCAAGTTGCTAGTTATCGGACTAAATCAATTTTACAGTAGATGATAGTTAGGGAATACAAAGTTGGTTTTTAAGCTTTGTATTAAAAGACATCTTTAGCTGATAAAGGGTACTTTATTTTGCATTTTAATGTCATACCTAAGGAATACAAGCACACCTTTTTCCAGTCTATTTTATGCTTGTCTCTTAACAAAACTGTCAGTAACCCCTGCTGAGCAGCTCAGGAACTTGCTGTTGAGATCAAACTCCAATGCTTATAGTTGCACTCCTTTGCATACCAACAGGTTTCTCTCCAGAGTGTTTCAGATATCCTAGCTTGCTTAGTGTGTCTGTTTTTTTGGTCCTTGGGGGAAGTATGAGCCAGCAGTTTGCCTGTGCAGTGAAAGGAAGTCTGCAACATCAGGGATGTATTAACAGGAGCATAGCCAGTAGGAGGAGGGAAGTGATTATCCTCCTCAGCACTTGTTAGCCTGCATCTGGTTTTGGTCCCCTGGATACATGTCAAGGGAGTAAGTAACAAGAGAGATCTCTCCATGAGGAGAGTCTGAGGAAACTGGACTCATTCAGCACATAGAAGAGAGAGCTTACAGAGGATTTACTAGCTGCCTCCTTCTAGTACCCTCAAGGCTGTTACCAAAATGGTGGTCAGACTTTTCACAGTCATGTATGGTGCAAGAAAATTGATATACATTGTGACAAGAGAAGTTTTCCTTATATCCAGGCCCTATATTCTAGATATAAGGAAAACACCTGTTCACCATGGGGACAGTTAAGCAGAGGAACAGGTTACCCAGATATGTGCAGGCTCCATCCATGCTGATTTTCAAGACTCAAACTGCATAAAGCATGAAGCTACATAGTCTGACCTCAGAGATGACCCTAGAGACCTCCTGAGGTTGCTTCCACCCTGAAGGATTCCTTGATACTAAATGTATGCAAGTGAGAGGCTCTCTCAGCTCCTAGGTTGCAAAGAGGTACCTAAATTACCATGGTGAATTTAGTTTCTGGAGCTTGGGTTTGGACTTGTTGCACCACTCTTCTCTGCATTATGTCATTCTGTGTGCCTAGATATTTCACAGTCCATTAGACCATGTCAAATATCTTGTTTAATGGAGCTGACTGCTAAATGTGTGGTCAGCCATATGCAGTTACAGTTGATGTAAATGAGTCTAAGAAGTTACCAACTCTGGACCTTACCCGGCTGCTTCTTTTCATTCTCACTCTTCCCTCTATGACCCTCCAGAAGTTATATGGAATTCTGTTGGTGAAGTGAATTGTTGATTTGATCAATCTGTAATCTGGCTACCCAAAATGGTGATCTGGCTTTAAACTAGACTTACCTCCTCACCTTTTTTACAAAAAGGGAGGAATTTTTTAGTTTGAATACAATACAATACAATACAATACACCAGGTTGGAAGAGACCTTCAAGATCATCACGTCCAACCCATCAAACAATCCAACCCACGCAACAACTAGACCATACAGCCAAGCACCCCATCAAGTCTTCTCCTGAACACCTCCAGTGAAGGTGACTCCACCACCTCCATGAGCAGCCGATTCCAATGGCAAATCACTCTCTCCGTGTAGAACTTCTTCCTAACATCCAGCCTAAACCTGCCCTGGCACAGCCTGAGACTGTGTCCTCTTGTTCTGGTGCTGGCTGCCTGGGAGAAGAGGCCAACCTCTGCCTGGCTACAACCTCCCTTCAGGTAGTTGTAGAGAGCAATAAGGTCACCCCTCAGTCTCCTCTTCTCCAGGCTAAGCAACCCCAGCTCCCTCAGCCTTTCCTCATAGGGCTTGTGTTCCAAACCCCTCACCAGCTTTGTTGCCCTTCTCTGGACACGTTCCAGCAAGTCAACATCCTTCCTAAACTGAGGGGCCCAGAACTGGACACAGTACTCAAGGTGCGGCCTAACCAATGCAGTGTACAGGGGGAGAATGACCTCCCTGCTCCTGCTGGCCACACTGTTCCTGATGCAAGCCAGGATGCCATTGGCCTTCTTGGCTGCCTGGGCACACTGCAGGCTCATGTTCAGCCTACAATCAACCAGTACCCCCAGGTCCCTCTCTGCCTGGCCACTCTCCAGCCACTCTGACCCCAGCCTGTAGCACTGCCTGGGGTTGTTGTGGCCAATGTGCAGAACCCGGCACTTGGATGTGTGAAATCTCATGCCGTTGGACTCTGCCCATCTGTCCAGCCTGTCGAGGTCCCTCTGCAAAGCCTCTCTGCCCTCCAGCAAATCAACTGCTGCCCCCAGCTTGGTGTCATCTGCAAATTTACTGATGATGGACTCAATGCCCTCATCCAGATCATCAATAAAGATGTTGAAGAGCATGGGGCCCAGTACTGATCCCTGGGGCACACCACTAGTGACAGGCCGCCAGCTGGATGTGGCGCCATTCACCACCACTCTCTGGGCTCGGCCCTCCAGCCAGTTCCTAACCCAACGCAGTGTGCTCCTGTCCAAGCCATGGGCTGCCAGCTTGGCCAGGAGTTTGCTGTGGGGACGGTGTCAAAGGCCTTGCTGAGGTCCAGGTAGACCACATCCACAGGCCTCCCCACATCCACCAGGCGGGTCACCTGATCATAGAAGGAGATCAGGTTGGTCAGGCAGGACCTGCCCCTCCTAAATCCATGCTGGCTAGGCCTGAGCCCCTGGCCATCCTGTAAGTGCTGTGTGATCGCACTCGAGATGACCCGTTCCATAATCTTGCCTGGCACTGAGGTCAGGCTGACAGGCCTATAATTCCCTGGCTCATCCAACCGGCCCTTCTTGTGGATGGGCACCACGTTGGCCAGCTTCCAGTCTTCTGGGACCTCTCCAGTGAGCCAGGACTGCTGAAAAATGATGGAAAGTGGCTTGGACAGCTCATCTGTCAGCAGTCTCAGCACCCTAGGATGGATCCCATCCGGTCCCATGGCCTTGTGGGGGTCCAAGCGGCTCAGTAGATCTCTAACTTCCTCTTGGAGCAGTGGGAAACTATGCAGCTCTCTGGCTCCTTCTGCCAGCTCTGCAGGCCAGCTGTCTGGAAGACGTTCTGCCCTGCTAGTGAAGACTGAGGCAAAGAAGGTGTTAAGTACCTCTGCCTTTTCCTCATCCTTTGTTACAACGTTCCCCTCCATGTCAACCAAGGAGTGGAGGTTGTCCTTGCCCTTCTTCTTGCTATTGATGTATTTATAGAAGGACTTTTTGTTGTCCTTCACAGCAGAGGCCAGTCTAAGTTCTAAATGGGCTTTTGCCTCCCTAATTTTCTTCCTACACAACCTAGCAACATCCCTAAACATTCTGTAGGTTGCCTCCCCTTTCTTCCAAAGATGATACACCCTCTTTTTTTCCCTAAGTTCTATTAGTGCATGTACACTAATGCACGAAGTATGGGCAACAAACATGAGGAGCTGGAAGCCTTGTTGCAGCACGAAAGATATGATGTAGTTGCCATCACGGAGACATGGTGGGATGACTCGCATGACTGGAGCGCTGCAATTGACGGCTACAGGCTATTCAGGAGAGACAGGCAGGGAAGAAGGGGTGGAGGGGTGGCCCTGTACATCAGGGAGGCTCTTGATGCCATTGAGCTAGAGATCAGGGACGATCGGGTTGAGTGCGTGTGGGTAAGAATTAGAGGGAAGACCAGCAGGGCAGACATGCTGGTTGGAGTCTGTTATAGACCACCCAACCAGGAGGATGATCTTGATGAAGCATTCTATAGGCAGCTTAAGGCTGTCTCAAGATCGCCTAACCTTGTTCTCGTGGGAGACTTCAACCTGCCTGATATCTGCTGGGATCACAACATAGCAGAGAGGAGGCAGTCTAGGAGGTTCTTAGAGTGCATGGAGGACAGCTTCTTATCCCAGGTGCTGCGTGAGCCTACCAGGGGTAAGGCTATGCTTGACCTCCTCTTCACCAACAGGGAAGGGCTGGTGGGTGATGTGGTGGTCGGAGGGTGTTTAGGCACCAGTGACCACAGGATAATTGAGTTTTCAGTATTCAGCCAAGCCAAGAGGGGGAACAAGAAGACCTCCACTCTGGACTTCCGGAGGGCGGACTTCAGGCTACTCAAGGAACTAACTCAGAAGGTTCCTTGGGAAACAGCCCTTAAAAACAAAGGGGTTCAGGAGAGCTGGACCTACTTCAAGAAAGAACTCTTGAAGGCGCAGGAACAGGCTGTGCCAGTGTGCCGGAAGATGAGCCGCCGGGGCAGACGGCCAGCCTGGTTGGGTAATGAACTTCTAAAGGAACTAAGGGAAAAAAAGAGGGTGTATTATCTTTGGAAAAAGGGGAGGCAACCCATGGAATGTTTAGGGATGTTGCTAGGTCTTGTAGGAAGAAAATTAGGGAGGCAAAAGCACATTTGGAGCTCAGACTGGCCTCTGCTGTGAAGGACAACAAAAAGTCCTTCTATAAATATATTAATAGCAAGAGGAAGGGCAAGGAGAAGCTCCACTCCTTGGTGGGCATGGAGGGAATATTGTAACAAAGGATGAGGAAAAGGCAGAGGTGCTTAACACCTTCTTTACCTCAATTTTTACTAGCAGGACAGAACGGCTTCCAGACAGCTGGCCTGCAGAGCTGGCAGAAGGAGCCAGGGAGCAGCATAGTTTTCCCCTGTTCCAGGATGGGATAGTTAGAGATCTTCTCAGCCGCTTGGACCCCCACAAGTCCATGGGACCGGATGGGATCCATCCTAGGGAGCTGGCGGATGAGCTGTCCAGGCCGCTCTCCATCATTTTTCAGCAGTCCTGGCTCACTGGAGAGGTCCCAGAAGACTGGAAGCTGGCCAACGTGGTGCCCATCCATAAGAAGGGCCAGTTGGAAGAGCCAGGGAATTATAGGCCTGTCAGCCTGACCTCAGTGCCAGGCAAGATTATGGAACGGGTCATCTCGAGTGCGATCACACAGCACTTACAGGATGGCCAGGGGCTCAGGCCTAGCCAGCATGGATTTAGGAGGGGCAGGTCCTGCCTGACCAACCTGATCTCCTTCTATGATCAGGTGACCCGCCTGGTGGACGTGGGGAGGCCTGTGGATGTGGTCTACCTGGACCTCAGCAAGGCCTTTGACACAGTCCCCCACAGCAAACTCCTGGCCAAGCTGGCAGCCCATGGCTTGGACAGGAGCACACTGCGTTGGGTTAGGAACTGGCTGGAGGGCCGAGCCCAGAGAGTGGTGGTGAATGGTGCCACATCCAGCTGGCGGCCTGTCACTAGTGGTGTGCCCCAAGGATCAGTGCTGGGCCCCATGCTTTTCAACATCTTTATTGATGATCTGGATCAGGGCATTGAGTCCATCATCAGTAAATTTGCAGATGACACCAAGCTGGGGGCAGGAGTTGATCTGCTGGAGGGCAGAGAGGCTTTGCAGAGAGACCTCGACAGGCTGGACAGATGGGCAGAGTCCAACGGCATGAGATTTCACACATCCAAGTGCCGGGTTCTGCACATTGGCCATAACAACCCCAGGCAGCGCTACAGGCTGGGGTCAGAGTGGCTGGAGAGCGGCCAGGCAGAGAGGGACCTGGGGGTGCTGGTTGATGGGAAGCTGAACATGAGCCTGCAGTGTGCCCAGGCAGCCAAGAGGGCCAACGGCATCCTGTCCTGCATTAGGAATAGTATGGCCAGCAGGAGCAGGGAGGTCATTGTGCCCCTGTACTCTGCTTTGGTTAGGCCGCACCTTGAGTACTGTGTCCAGTTCTGGGCCCCTCAGTTTAAGAAGGACATCGAGACACTTGAACGTGTCCAGAGAAGGGCAACAAAGCTGGTGAGAGGCCTTGAGCACAAGCCCTATGAGGAGAGGCTGAGGGAGCTGGGGCTGTTTAGCCTGGAGAAGAGGAGGCTCAGGGGGAGACCTCATTGCTCTCTACAACTACCTGAAGGGTGGTTGTAGCCAGGAAGGGGTTGGCCTCTTCTCCCTAGCAACCAGCACCAGAACAAGGGGACACAGTCTCAAGCTGCAACAGGGGAAGTTTAGGCTCGAGGTGAGGAGAAAGTTCTTCACCGAGAGAGTGATTCGTCATTGGAATGGGCTGCCCGGGGAGGTGGTGGAGTCGCCGTCCCTGGAGGCGTTCAGGAGGGGACTGGATGTGGCACTTGGTGCCATGGTCTAGTTGTGAGGTTATGGTTACAGGTTGGACTCGATGATCTTCAAGGTCTCTTCCAACCTTGGTAATTCTATTCTATTCTATTCTATTCTATTCTATTCTATTCTATTCTATTCTATTCTATTCTATTCTATTCTATTCTATTCTATTCTATTCTATTCTATTCTAAAAGTTCATTGCCCATCCAGGCTGGCCGTCTGCCCCGGCGGCTCATCTTCCGGCACACCGGCACAGCCTGTTCTTGCACCTTCAATAGTTCTTCCTTGAAGTAGGCCCAGCTCTCCTGGACCCCTTTGTTTTTGAGGGCTGATTCCCAAGGAACCTTCTGAATTAGTTCCTTGAGTAGCCTGAAGTCTGCCCTCCTGAAGTCCAGAGTGGAGGTCTTCTTGCTCCCCCTCTTGGCTTGGCTGAATACTGAAAACTCTATTATGTCGTGGTCACTGGTGCCTAAACACCCTCCGACCACCACATCACCCACCAGCCCTTCCCTGTTGGTGAAGAGGAGGTCAAGCATAGCCTTACCCCTGGTAGGCTCACGCAGCACCTGGGATAAGAAGCTGTCCTCCATGCACTCCAAGAACCTCCTAGACTGCCTCCTCTCTGCTGTGTTGAGATCCCAACAGATATCAGGCAGGTTGAAGTCACCCATGAGAATGAGGTCAGGTGATCTTGAGACAGCCTTAAGCTGCCTATAGAATGCCTCATCGACATCCTCCTCCTGGTTGGGTGGTCTATAACAGACGCTAACCAGGATGTCTGCCCTGTTGGTCTTCCCTCTAATTCTCACCCACAAGCACTCAACCCTATCATCCCTGATCTCCATCTCAACAGCATCCAGTGCCTCCCTGATGTACAGGGCCACCCCTCCACCCCTTCTTCCTTGCCTGTCTCTCCTGAAGAGCCTGTAGCCGTCAATTGCAGCGCTCCAGTCATGCGAGTCGTCCCAGGAAAGGAATCTTTAGCAATGTTCCTTGGGCTAAGGAACATTGGAACACCACTGAACTTTAGTAGGGAGTAATAACAAGCAATGAAGAAGGGATAACCTTCTGCTGTAACTTGGTAGCATCTGGAGCAATTTTGTCTGACTGCAGCTTAAGCAACAAATAATGCCATATTTTGTCATGGCTATTTGGCCAGAATTCAAACACTTTGCTTGCTTTATTGCAATGTCTTTTCCTGTTGTCTCCTGTATCATGTCTGTAATGTCTCTCTCTGGGATGGAATTTAGCACCAAAATGTGGACACCTAATTGTGAGTGCCTAGTGGAGATGTTCACTTGTGAGCTTCCCTAGCTCCACTGACTGTCCTAAGTAGCTCTTTAGGGGAGTTTAACCAGATGCAGCTGACTTCTGCAGACTTGACTCTGACTTGTGTTGTGATGTGTTCTACCTAAAATGTTATCGACTGTAGTCCAGCTACAGCAAATGTAGTTGTCCTTCTGCATTTTGCATGATTCCCAAATCCACTAAAGTTACTAAAGGTTTTCAATTTTAAATTAAGTGGACCATGCTTCGGGCCTTGACTGTTCTTTCCTTTGCTTCCTATTACTGTATGTTATACTAGCTGTGGTTGCTATTAGTGTGCAAACTAGGTTAGACCATTTCAGGAAAGCTAGACAGTATTCTAATCAACATCATCAGTCCATACATACATGTACTTGAGGGTGCACCATGCAGTGCTGTTTTTTAACAACTTATAATATTAGCATCAGTTCTAGTTTTCTAATAACCCACTGTTATTATGTCTTTGTAAAATGCACTTCAGAGGCCTGGTTTCTATTTCTGACTACCTCGCGGTGGTTTGCTGTGCGTCTGGATGCCATCTGTGCCGTTTTTGTTATAGTGGTTGCTTTTGGTTCCCTGCTTCTCGCCAACAGTAAGTACCAATGTTAGAAAAAGTTCACCCGGTAATTACCATGTATAGAAATGTCTAATTCTTTTTCATAGATTGCTGTTTCTAATTATTTAAGGACTGTAATTAAGTTAAATGTCTCTTTCTAGATCATGATCTCTTCCTCAGTCTAGGGCACTGGGGCTGTATCTGCTTTTCTGCAAATACTGGAGGCAGTTCAGATGTCTTCTGGGCTTAGCCATGCATCTGCCATCATCTGCAGATGTGCAAACAAACTTGCAAATCTTCTCTTTTGAGATTCTGGCTTCTAGAGTAATAACAGCAAATAAATCTTTTTCTTTTTCCTCACCTTTGCCTTTCCTTTTTGGGCCTACATTGCTTTGCATTTCATACTGAAACACCCACAGAGCTGCTTCTTAAAAACTTTTTTCCTTTCTGCACAAGGAACAGTAGGCCAGAAGGCAAGCTAGAATTCCTAGGGATACTCTTCTAGTATTTTGGATCAGCAGGGTAGGTCAGTTCCAGAAAGAAAATCACCTTGTAATAATACATCCAGGATGTAATTGGGTTAGATGTACTAGAATGAGATAGACATCTAAAGTGTGAAGGCAGAAGTAATTATCTTGGACATGAAAATTAGTGCTAATTTGCTGGGTTTGTTTATTTTCTTTTTCCTTTGGATAAGTTCTGTATATGCATCCGTGTTTTAAAATTTGAACACTCTCTGCTGCTCAATACTGAAAATTTTGCTTTAGTTTGATATTGCAATACAAAAAAAGAAAGTCAAAACAATGGTCCTGAATCTTTCCTTGCCTCTGGATAAGGAGTAGCTCCCTTGAAGTCAATAGAGCTATGCTAGCATAAAGGTCAATTCAGTAAGAGGACAATTATTCTTAATGTTGGGGCAGACAAGTTATTTTGTGAGAGTAGATCCACTGAACACAATAAATATTTATATAGAAGGGGGAAGAAATATTTTGTCCTTTTATTTTATGAGTTCACTTACAAGAGTACAAAGTTGATGAAAAAGTTTGTAATTTATTTTGAAATCATTTCAGTCTCATTTTATGCTTAGGTTTAGGGGCTGATCTAATTCCTTTAGCAAAAAATTGGAAGGTACTAATTCTCAGCCAGATAGGAATAACCCTAGCAAGCTACAAAATTATAGTCTTGAGACTGAACATCAGTTTTTGTGCAGTGTTAGGCCAAGGAGAATGGAGATCACCTTTCAAATATACAGGCAATTTCCAAAACATACCAAAAAACCCTGTATCAAGTAGCAGCTTCTGTCTGGAGCTACTCATTGCACAGATGGCAAGCACAGTGTAACCAAACAAAATTCTGGCCGTGATGCTTCCACCCTGTAAGTAACCTCATGAAAGTGAGATTGACTAGAATTTTTTGTAATTACCAGTGTACCTGTTTGATTCTCTTGCTTTGCTTTGTTCTGCAGCGTTGAATGCGGGGCAGGTTGGTTTGGCGCTATCCTATGCAATCACCCTCATGGGAACGTTCCAGTGGGGTGTTAGACAAAGTGCTGAAGTTGAAAACCTGGTAAGGTTTAATTCTTCCTTTTCATTGCTTGGTTCCTTTTCGTGGTTGTGACATGAGGCCTTAAGGATGGGGTTCTTCTTAAATTAACTTAGGTCATTAATACATTAGCAAGTGATTGTGGCACCACTTACAGTCTATAAAGAAAAATAGCCTCTTCTAAGGTATAATTTGACTAATTTCAAGTGTCCGTTGATGATGAATGGTGCCCAGTGACTGTCTCTCTTCATTCATAGTAAGAGAGGCTTTCTAATCTCCCTTCACAGCAGAAAGGAGACTGTCTAGTCACAGTGCAGACAATTGCATTGCAGTGTGCTAAAATTACAAGAGATTAATCCCTCTCTATTAAGTAAGATTTTCTTAAATTAAAAATTCCCCAAAAAAGATAAATTACTTCTTTAAATTTTATTTATATCCCTCATGCCATTTTTTAGGGTCCTGTAAATTAATTGTTAAGGCCCGTATCTTCTTAATTTGTTGTAAGTTAACCAATATTTGAATGTCTTTATTTATATTGAGAGGATTACATTTTTCCATATAAAGCAGAATACCTTCTGCCAATTAAATATATTTACTAGCATGTTCTGGTATGACTGTTTACTTTCTAAAGTTAATATATGAGACAAAAAAGACTATAAAAAGAACATCCTGAGTATAAGCCTAGGGGGTTTGTGTTAACAACTGAAGGTTACATGTAATTATGATTTGCTGACCACACTCTAGGAAATACATGTATTCCTTCTGTAGAAGTTGCAAAGCCATGTTTAACAACAGATACACTTAATAATAATGCTCTATTTGTTGGGGGTTTTTTTGTCCAGCACATTGCTTCTTCAGAGCATTTTTCAGACATGAATAAACTAGTAGTTTTTTTTTGTACCAGCTGGGAAATGTTGGAAGTGTCAGTCTGTGGGACTTTCTTATGTAGTGAGTTACTGTCTTGGAGGGTGTGATTTATAAGTCACTATTAATATGGTGACAGATAGCTTGGATTATGGAGTTGCATGGGGTAAACATATTTAAAAGATTTGCTGGGAGTGAGCACAATGGCAGAGGGATGAGGACAAAAGAAAAAAAGAATGTTAAAGCCAGTAACTTGATGCTAGGAGCTATTAGTTATCTGCCTATAGCTCATATAGCAATTTCATACCTGGCTTTGTCTTCCCAACACACAATGAAATGATGTCATCTTAGTCAGGACTGACAGACAAGTTTCACAGCTTAAATTTCTTAATACTTAGAATTACTTTCTTAGTACTTGCATTTGTAATTAAACCCACTGATTAGAAATGAATGCTTATGTGTGGATTTATGTATTGTGATAGATTTGGGGTGTGCAGTAGGACATGAGATGCATTCTTCCCACTTTTTCAGTTGTTTCAAATAAGCATAGGATGGTACTTCATCTTATTTGTGCTCTTAATCTGTGCTTAGAAGAAAAACTCTGGAATAATTTGTGTTGAATCTTTATAGTAAAAAACCACATGCACATACGTATGCATGCAGTATTTGCAATAAGCTAAAATTTATATCAATGTGTCTTCTTTCCTCTCCTTAGATGATATCAGTAGAAAGAGTAATGGAATACACAGAACTTGAAAAAGAAGCTCCTTGGGAGACCAACAAGCATCCACCACCTGAATGGCCAAGCCAAGGGATGATAGCGTTTGAAAATGTTAACTTCACTTACAGTCTAGATGGACCGTTGGTGTTGAGACATTTGTCCGTTTTAATTAAACCAAAAGAAAAGGTAGGTAGGTATGTATGTATGAATGTATGTATGTATGAATGTATATGGCCATCATTGACTGTTCATAGAAATGAAGAGAAGATGATAAGTAAACAAGAAGCTGTGTGAAAAAAATACATTATAAAGTCTATGAATGTTAGGAAATTAGTGAATGTTCTTTGAAAAAATAAGCCTTAGTCATATTTAATATCAAAAGCTGAAGCCTCTAAATGTAGCATAAATGCATCAGGGATCACAACAGTTCTGTCTTTCAAAACGAAGGCTTAAACGTATTTGGTAATTTTCTGTTAAAATTTTGAGTTTCATCAGAAAGTGGCAGGCATTCAGTAAACCGACCAAGCCCATAATGTTCCAATCCAAATCAAATGGAGCTTCTTTAGGAAGCTAAGGATTCAGTAGAAGGAACATAAAAGGAAGGAAGGATGACTCCGTGTCAGCAGACAAGGTAAGCAGAGGCAATGGAAAATGAGGAATATGCGATCGTTTGCACAAATGGAAGATAGAAGAAAGAAATACAAATGAGTTACATAACTTTAGAATTGGGGATTTTGTTTCTGTTCCTTTTGGCTACCAATCCAATTAACTACTGCTATTAATTAGATTGGTAGCCAAAAGAAGCATAGAAATAAAACCCATCCTCCTCTGAAAATTTGACTCTTCCTCCCCAATTTTGATGCTATCCCAATTGAGAGAATGCTGCAGGGAAGGTCTCCCCCCACAGATACAATTAAATTAAACCCCCGCAGTGTTAATTTGTACTTTGCTACATTCCAAATGCACATGGACTTTTATGATTAGGATATCTTCCCTAGGAGGCTGGTTCAACTCTCCACAATCATTGCCTTGGCCTCCTTTGTATCATGCTTTTCTATTCAGTCCCAAACCTGTTTCATTCCTCAAGTGGAGCTCTTTAATAACGTGCATTTTACAAGAATTCAGCTCAGCTTTGCTGCATGGAGATGCTCTTACAGAATTAAGTATGGGTGAATTAAAAATGGTACTTAAGAAGAGGAGCAAAAGGGATGTTTATCTCCTCCTTACTTTTCCTCCCCATTTGCCACCTCTCTAGCTGTTACATATCATTCCAATGTCATAGCAGAAAATATTTCAATTTCTTAAAGGGGGATAGAAATAAAATGAAAAATGGAGGAGATAGTAGCAATATATGACTCAATCCTTAGTGGGGGCAGGAGTGAGAGGGATGACTGGGGGGATTTATTTTTGCTGAGTGATTATCGTGTGGTTTTGTCATCCTGAAGTGAATTTACCCAGCTTGAAATCATTGCCAAGAACTTTGTGTTTGTTTTCTGTGATGTTTTGCAGTGTACTGCAGTAGACTGCCACTGTGTAAAATAAATCTCTCAGGCATCTGTGCTCCTTATATTGGTTTTAATTATGGAGAAGCATCTCTACAGAACCAAGATTCCAGATCTGCTGGGGATTCTGCCCATGTGGCTGTCAGTGAGAGCTCTTATGCCTGCTCAGACCCACGGCTCATGCAGACTTATGGTGGCTGCAGTGCCGCTGGCAGGATGAACAAGTGTAAACTTCTGCCATGCTTGTGGTTTTTCTTGTAGTCACCTCAGCGCCTAGATTGAGTAGCTACTGGTACAGGTTAGGATCTTCTTGTCAAAGCATTCAGTAATTCCCTACAGTTAAAGCAGGCTAGGAAGGACCCTCTGCTTCAACCATCTTTGCTAACATAGCATAGAGAGACCAGAGTGATCATCTAAGGACCTCTGCCAGCAGCTGGCTGTGATGAACCTCTTCAGCTACTAGAGTTTCAAAAAGAGAAGGTTAGCTTGTGCAGCCTTGGGATTCAAACACCACTCTCTTTGCTTTAGGGTGCTTGTGTATGCTTATTGACTAGTATCTTGTCGAATGCACCTTGTGCTGACAGATCCTGAATTACACATTGGCCACAACAACCCCATGCAGTGCTACAGGCTGGGGTCAGACTGGCTGGACAGTGGCCAGGCAGAAAGGGACCTGGGGGTACTGGTTGACAGTAGGCTGAGCATAAGCCAGCAGTGTGCCCAGCTGGCCAAGAAGGCCAATGGCATCCTGGCCTGTATCAGGAACAGTGTGGCCAGCAGGAGCAGGGAATTCATTGTGCCCCTGTATTCAACACTGGTTAGGCTACCCCTTGAGTCCTGTGTCCAGTTCTGGGCCCCTCAGTTTAGGAGAGATGTTGAGTTGCTGGAACGTGTCCAGAGAAGGGCAACAAAGCTGGTGAAGGGTTTGGAGCACAAGCCCTATGAAGAGAGGCTGAGGGAGCTGGGGTTGCTTAGCCTGGAGAAGAGGAAGCTCAGAGGAGACCTTATTGCTTTCTACAGCTACCTGAAGGGAGATTGTAGCCAGACAGAGGTTGGTCTCTTCTCCCAGGCAACCACCACCAGAACAAGAAGACACAGTCTCAAGCTGTGCCAGGGGAGGTTTAGGCTGGATGTTAGGAAGAAGTTCTCCACAGAAGGAGTGATTGCTCATTGGAACGTGCTGCCTGTGGAGGTGGTGGAGTCACCGTAACTGGAAGTGTTTAATAAGAGACTGGATGAAGCACTTGGTGCCATGGTTTAGTGGATTAGATAGTGTTGGATGATAGGTTGGACTTGATGATCTTGAAGTTCTTTTCCATCCTGGTTAATTCTATTCTATTCTAAATCTGAGGGTATGGCTGCATGAAGAAGTTAGGAGGACGAGGGTCTAGATTTATGGCATGGCATCTGTTCATTTAAGTACACTCACAATGCAGGGCAAAAGGGAGGTTGCCTGAGGGACAACAAAGATGTGGGCAGTTTCAGAGTAGCTGAAATGTTGTAAATCTCACTCTCATTTTTTCTGCATCTCTACTTTGAAGTACAAGGAACGCTTGAGTGATGAGCCCAGCATAGCAGGTGTACTGCTGTGCCTTGGCTTATGTAAGCCAACAAAATCCTGGCCATTTGATTCCTGTTAGGTGGCTAGGATGACTTCCATTTCCAGACTGTCAGTGTTTGCACTGGCTATGAACATGGGCTTCTGAAGAATAGAACTTATTAAAAAGCATAAATAAATGTGGATGCTGAGAGCTGTTTCAAATTCATGTCAGTTTTCAGCAGCCTGTAGTCAGTTGGACCAAAAATACAAATAGATGCCTCTAAATACTGAAGAGCATAGTCCTTTCATTTGATGCCAAACTTAAAGTGGGATTTTGACAATATGCAGAGCAGCTGCATTTTTATTTTAAGTATCGCTGTATTTTGTGTGTTGTTTTTTTTTTCTCTTTATATCCTTAATACAATACTTTGTATCACTGACATTTAAAGAGAAACAATTGAACCTTTGTTTTCACAACTCTGGGTGTCTGTGTTCTCCATTCAGCATTTTCTTTCTGAGCTGTAGTGTAACTGTTCAGAACTATTTTCCCTTTGTTTCGCTGATACAATTTAGAATACTAGACATTTTGTCATTTCTTACAACAGTTTTGCTTAAATTAGGCTGTATCTTTAATAATAAGCACTGTATAAATGTTAATTAGTTTATATACAATAGTACAATAATGAATTGTTGGATGAAATTGTTGAATTGGAAAATAGAAGTAGAAAATACCTTTTAGATTATGCAGCACAATTTGCTCCTTAGAGTATACTTTATCAGTGCTTTGTGTATTTTCCATCAAATGTGGGCACTGTTACTTTGTCTGAGTTTACTGTCTGTGACTGTTAGAAAGTTTCTCCTTGGTCTTCAATGTAATGTTTTCTGTGCTTAATTTAATTCCAGCAATCATTAGTGCATACACCTGAGACTCAGGCAGTGGGTAGTTGCCCTCTGGTGTCTGTATGTATACTCATGAAGGTTTTCATGTTTTTTCCTCCCTTCTGCACCCCTATCACTTTGCCAGGCTACGTCATACATGTTTAATGCTCGTAAATCCTTCCTCATCAAATCAGTATCTCCAGCCCATATTAATTTTGTGTTGTACTTCTCTGAACTCTTTCCAGTGTGTTGATTTCTTTCTGGAAGTGTGATGATTAGAACTGAATGCAGGAAATAACAAATCCTGACAAATCAGATCTGTGTAGAGGGTTACACTCATCACCTTCTCTGATAAAATCGGTTACTGTACTTTCTTTTCTCTAAGAATACCTTACCTGAGGACAACATTTAAACAACAACAAAAAGTTTGCTGATCAAGTACAATTTAATCATCAGTAATTATAGATCTACTCTCATTTATTAGTGGGCCTACTTTATCCCAAGTTGGTTTCATTGAAAGGTTTGTAGGTCTTAACCCTTTGCCGTTAGCATTCCCACATTTCTCATTCATTGTCTATACCTCTCTGTCTCTGAAAGCATTGTTTTTAGACATTGCATACAGCTTTTTATTTATGTTTGGAACATATAGAAGCCTGAATAACTGTGATTTTATTATTCACTGTTCCTTCTGTTTAGAAAGGAACTGCAGCTTACTCACCTGGCCCTGTAGTTTCAATACTTGTGTCCTCTCTATTGAAGCTGTCTGAAGCATGAATACAGGTTATAATCCTGCTAGTTTTGGCTTTAGAGTTTGCCTTCCTTAAAGTAACTCACCTTAATGATGCTAACCAAAACCAGTCTTGATTATTAAAATTAGGAATACTGCTTATACATTGTTCACAAAATGCTTTATGGGGGTCTTTTTTTGGGGATTGAGAAGTAGATACATGCCTTGAATGATTTGTCTAACATCACCCAGCAAACCAGGTTTAGCATAAAAATTAGCAGCCTTGAATCACATTGAACTGCACACCAAGCCACTTGTTTTACACAATAAGCCACCACACATTAAGGGAAGATCTTTCACCTTCGAATGTGATCCAAGAAATTATTGAGTATCCAAATGTCACTTGAATCCAAACTGATTTGTGGTGAGGTTTTTGCCTCAGAAAAATATTAATTATAAAGAATTTTTATTTGGTGCTTGTTCTACTATAAATCCTGTGATGTGGTAAAACTGTTGCTTGACCTATTAATTTATTTGTACAGTTTAATTGTACAGTCTTGGTTTGCTCTGTAGGTTGGAATAGTGGGAAGAACTGGAGCTGGGAAAAGCTCTCTGATAGCAGCCCTCTTTCGCTTGGCGGAACCAGAAGGAAAAATTTGGATTGATAAGTATTTGACATCAGAGCTGGGACTTCATGACTTGCGGAAGAAAATTTCGATTATACCTCAGGTAAGAGAGCGGTTTGGTTTGCTATAAACTTTTTCAATATAATGCTGTAGTATTTAAAATGTTTTGCTGGGATGTGTTCCCCCTGCATCCCTGTATGCGGCAGACAGAAACTTCATTGATGTGTTACTTTTACTTAAATAAAGTCTTGATTATTTTAAGATAAACAGAGTCAGCTTGGAGGACTGGAGTATTTTCTTCCTTGTTTTGTCCCCTGTCTCTTTCTATGGAATACTCATGAGTAGGCATTAGCAGTGCACTGTCCTTTAGTACAGGAAAGAGCAGAGAAAATCTGACAGTCTTTAGCACTCTGAAGTCACTTTATCCTTTGACAGCAATTCCTGCTCAATGTATTACCTGAAGCTTCCTTAGCAAGGGCCTTTGGAGCATCACTTTCACCTGTCTAGCCACCCTTGTACAAACTAACTTGAGTCTAGATCTAGAAAGAGCAAACGTGCCAACTAGGAGTGAGCTACCTACCTTTCCATTACTTGGAGAAGGTTGAACAGGAGACCAGAGAAACAGGGGAAAAAAGCGTGGGGTCATTATGACTTGCTGAGTTCTAGAAGCTGAATGCAGTAAAGGCTGCAATACAGGAGTAAAAAAATAGGATGGTGTTAGAAATAGCCTGCTGTCTAGTGCTAGAGTGGAAGAAACTGCATTCCAAGAGTCCACGTCTTCACTTCTATGATCTTGCTTTCAAATGAGACATTGAGTCAGAGAAGGCAAGATTATGGAACAGGTCATTTTGAGTGCGATCACACAGCACTTACAGGATGGCCAAGGGATCAGGCCTAGCCAGCATGGATTTAGGAAGGGCAGGTCCTGCCTGACCAACCTGATCTCCTTCTATGATCAGGTGACCCACCTGGTGGATGTGGGGAGGCCTGTGGATGTGGTCTACCTGGACCTCAGCAAGGCCTTTGACACCGTCCCCCATAGCAAACTCCTGGCCAAGCTGTCAACCCATGGCTTGGACGGGAGCACACTGCGTTGGGTTAGGAACTGGCTGGAGGGCCGAGCCCAGAGAGTGGTGGTGAATGGTGCCACATCCAGCTGGTGGCCAGTCACTAATGGTGTGCCCCAAGGATCAGTGCTGGGCCCCATGCTCTTTAACATCTCTATTGATGATCTGGATGAGGGCGTTGAGTCCATCCTCAGTAAATTTGCGGACGACACCAAGCTGGGGGCAGGAGTTGATCTGCTGCAGGGTAGAGAGGCTTTGCAGAGGGACCTCGACAGGCTGGACAGATGGGCAGAATCCAACGGCATGAGATTTAACATATCCAAGTGCCGGGTTCTGCACATTGGCCACAACAACCCCATGCAGTGCTACAGGCTGGGGTCAGAGTGGCTGGAGAGCAGCCAGGCAGAGAGGGACCTGGGGGTACTGGTTGATGGTAGGCTGAACATGAGCCTGCAGTGTGCCCAGGCAGCCAAGAAGGCCAATGGCATCCTGGCCTGCATCAGGAACAGTGTGGCCAGCAGGAGCAGGGAGGTCATTCTCCCCCTGTACACTGCACTGGTTAGGCCCCACCTCTAGTACTGTGTCCAGTTCTGGGCCCCTCAGTTTCGGAAGGATGTTGTCTTGCTAGAGTGTGTCCAGAGAAGGGCAACGAAGTTGGTGAGGTGTTTGGAGCACAAGCCCTGTGAGGAAAGGCTGAGGGAGCTGGGGTTGCTTAGCCTGGAGAAGAGGAGACTGAGGGGTGACCTTATTGCTGTCTACAACTACCTGAAAGGAGGTTGTAGCCAGGCAGAGGTTGGTCTCTTCTCCCAGGCAGCCAGTACCAGAACAAGAGGACACAGTCTCAGGCTGTGCCAGGGCAGGTTTAGGCTGGATGTTAGGAAGAAGTTCTATACAGAGAGCATGATTGGCCATTAGAACGTGCTGCCCGTGGAGGTGGTGGAGTCACCTTCCTTGGAGGTGTTCAGGAAGAGGCTTGATGGGGTGCTTGGTTGCATGGTTTAGTTGTTTAGGTGTGTTGGATTGGTTGATGGGTTGGATGCGATTATCTTGAAGGTCTCTTTCAACCTGGTGTATTGTATTATTGTAAGGGTGATGTATCACCTCAAAACTTTCTAAAGGCAGAGCCTATGCAGGTTAACATGTGTCATGAGAGCTCTGATCTCTTCCATGTTTGTTTGCTCTCCAGTGGAGAGGGAGAAAGCTTATATGCTGCAAATGGAAAGTCTTGTTTTTGGAAAATAATTTGTCTGGGAAGTTCTAGCAGGTAGATAGAACAGTAGGCTAGAAACCAGAGGAATTAGTTTACCATGCTTAGCATTAATTCTTAGATCACTCTCTTTATTACAGAAGCTGTATTTAGAGTTCTTACACTATCTTTGTATCAAAATGTTTGCTACCCTGTTGGCAGGATGACATTCAGAATGTATTACTCTCTTTAAATTGAGGATCTGATAAAAATGGTAATGCACAGTGGTTCTAAGCCTCTCTTGATTACCTGCTTTCTCCATACACCCCCTCAAGAATAGGAATCAGAGAAAAGAAGCAGGTATGCTATTATTAAAAAAAAAAGGTGCACCTTCAGCAATTGGATTGTTGCCTAATGCAGAATGTCTTTTGTTCCTGCATGCTGAAGGCTTTGTTATCGCAGTGGAGGTACTCACTTGGAACTAGTCATCCATTATATGTAAAGAGGACTTTATGTGGATGTAAGTTCTATTCTTTTTGTTTGTGTACAGCATTCTTTTCTCCGGAAAGCAGATGATCATTAGTCCCTTCAAGATCTGTGGCTTTTTGAAAGCCTTGCCCACAACTATTGCAGGTGATGTCTAACTCTGGAAGAGTTCAACCAAGCTGTGTAAGATAGAGAACTGAGAGGCAAACTGCTGGTCAGATGGTTTCTATACGTTGAGTGATGCCAATGCTCAAAGTTCACTGCATTTAATTATACATGGTATTTTTCATACGTTGGTCTATTGACATGTCTGTAAAACTATTTTAATCCACTTGAATTCTGTGACTTAGTATCATCAGATTTGTATGATAGGGGTTTCATGATGGTTCCAAAGGGTTGTGAGTGTCCATAAGCCAGCAGGTAGCATTTCTTTTCCACACAAGAGAAGACTTGTCTCCACTAAACTAACACAAAAAATATGAAGTGATGGTAGTAACAAGAGGAAGAGTTTAAAATAAGATTTATACTACAGCAAACTGAGTGGTAGGCATTGTCTTGTACTGTGTCAATAATTAAAATAGTAATGAAGCATCATGTAGTTACTTTGCAGCAAATATCTCCAGAATTATGTGGGAAGCTAAGAAACTGTAGGGAGAGATGCTTATTAAATTTGTAAAATAAAGCATGCTAAACAGAACCATTCCTAGAGAGTGATGTGGCAGGACTGGAGTTTTCTTAGAAGTTTAAATATCAACATGGAGAAATAAAAGTGCTTAGGCTTCTAATTGCTTGCTTGGACAGAGCTATGTGAAGGTTGTTTGTAAATCTTTTCTATGCAAATGTTGTCTGCCTCCCTGACTGCAAGCATTTTTACAACAATTATTTACAGGTTTGTCTTATTACTTTCCTCTCATAAACTAGACTAATTTAAATAATAATCTGTGTCAGAAATAGTAATTAAAAAATATCCTTATCTTCTGTTGCAGTACATGTCTGTTGCTGGGACTTTGATAATACTTACAAACATTTAATAATTTTATAAATTCAGCCTCTTATTTTGCTAACCTATAAAAATGAATTGAAAAGGAAAATAAGTCTAACAATACTTTCAAAACACACCAACTGGTGCATTAAAATACATATTGCTAAGCAAATTACTTTCTGGGTGTTTTTGAAAAAAAAAAAAAGTTCTTTAACCTATTAATAGTTTTGTGGTGTTCTTTTTTTTTTTTTGTTAAATGCTTTTGTTCATTCAACAGGTTTCTAGTGACACGTTGCTAATGCAACAGATATGTTCAAATAATGGACGTGTTACATCAAGAAATGCACAAGTTCTTTTACGTTGCTTGTGGCGTGTTCTGTCTTTGTTAATCCTTTTATACCACTCAGTGGTTTAGAAATCAAATGAAAGGGTTAAGGTCTAAATTCTTTTGATTTGCTGCAGCAATTTGGAGAAGCTGGGCATCACTAGAGTTAGATGGGGTGTAAGTCATGACAGAAGCTAATCTCAGAGTAAGACGAAGTTGTCTAATGTAAGTTAGACTTTATTTCCTAGGGGAGAAAAAGAAAACATTTTGCATAAGATTTCTCCAATGTAAAGAAGACTGACAACATGATGAATGGTCTTCATTTATGATTAGCACTATTGCAGCTTTTGACTTGTTGTTTTCTTTATGTGTGGTATTAAGTGGAGTTTACCCCTGAAGTCGTGTCAGTGCATGACTCTCAGGTCTGGTAACTCACATTAGTGAGTCCTGATCTGTTGCTTAAGGAGCTCTGGACCAAAAGTTGCCTTTCCACTTCTCAAACACTACATTTCCTGGTGTGAATTGGTTTGTGCTAGTTTGATTAATGTAATTGGTCTGACCAGGAACTGAAGTAGAGCATAACTTGATTCAGCAGCAGATAAACCCACAGTGGTACCTAAATGGGAGAAGGTACCTATTTGACTCTGTGATATGTTTTGAGTTAGAGCTTTGCCCAGGAGTGCTCCAGTTGACGTAAATTGGAAGTACACATTAACTTCTGTGTGCACAGGTTTAAACATTGTGTTGCAATGGTGAAAACTGTTGCTCTTAGGCTCTGGTGGTAAAATTGAAAGGATTTTATGGTATGAAATACTTAAAAAAAAAAACAAAACCAAAACAATAACCAATCCACAGCCAGAGAAAGATAACAGGAAAGTATTGTGAGCTCTTTGATTCCTCTCCGGTTTATGTACTTAAAAAACAAATTTTCAGAACTGCTCCAACATTGGACTTGATGATCTTTGAGGTCTCTTCCAACCTTGGTGATTCTGTGATTCATTGACAGTGGTAGTTGCTGGTTTTCATTAACAATACCAGGAGGACGGCAACGATTTCATGTGTGTGTGATACTGTGTGTGTATATCTTGTGGCATCAAAACAGTGGCATGTAAATGCCCTTGTGAGTACCGACATAACTGCGTGCAGCAATTTGCAAACAGACCTGTCCTGTTTGCAAATACCATCATCCAGACTGGTTGAGCATTTGCCTCCCCCACTTTGAGCATGCTGTTGTGAAACGCTCTTTTGCATTTCACAGAAGGTAACTTGTTGTTGGATGTTTCTGTGCCAGCTTTGATACAGATTATTTCTGATGATGATTAAACTACCTCTTGCAATATAAAACCTGTGTTTATAATGGAACACTAATTTTACTGAATTTTAGGAGCCTGTTTTGTTCACTGGAACTATGAGGAAAAACTTGGATCCTTTCAATGAATACACAGATGAAGAGCTGTGGAATGCCTTGGAAGAGGTGACTTGCTAAATCTAACAATGTGCATCTTATTTTTACTAGCCAAATAACACAACAGTGCTTGTGTGTTAGGTTGTAGGTGTTTTCATCAGGTTTAGTAAGGGCATACCTGTTGATGGGAAAAGGTAGACCATTGTGTGTATCTTTCTCTGTATGTGTATTTGCATGTGTTTGTAGGCATGTACATTGTTCTGTCTTTTATGAAAAAATTACCCTTTGGGATGATGCTTTGGTTACATTTTGATTCATATCTTACTTCTAATGAACATTAATAGATTCTTAACAATGTGTTTTAATGTTTTTGGAATTCTCATAACTGACACACTGTGTAATCCAACTTGGCACTTACTCATTTTATGTCAGAATATAAAAGGTAAACCTTGCATACTTATTGTTGTGTCATCAGGCACACAATAGCTAATTTAAAAGAGACTTACTCATCCCACAACATGTTGACATGTCAACAGGTGCAACTGAAGGAGGTTGTGGAAGATCTGCCTAATAAAATGGAGATGCAGCTGGCAGAATCTGGATCTAATTTTAGCGTTGGTCAGAGACAGCTGGTGTGTCTTGCCAGAGCAGTTCTAAAAAAATCGGATCCTTATCATCGATGAAGCAACAGCAAATGTGGACCCGAGGTAAAAACAAAATGTCATGTTAAGATGGGTTGTTTTTTTCCTTTTAATATGATCATCTGTACTGTAGAGATGAAGATAAATGCTTTATATTTCTTGTATTGGTGTTTTATGTCTTTAATGGTGGCATCATAACTGCCTATTCAAAAATGGGGTGGCTGAGCTTTGACTACAGAACAGATTATATAGATTCGCAGATTCATGGAACACCAGGTTGGAAGGAACCTCAAGGATTATCTAGTCCATCTAGGGTAAGAATATAGTTTAAATGAGATAGCCCAGAACCCTGTGAGCTAGGCCTTGAAACTGTATAATGTAGGAGAATCCGCCGCTTCCCTTGGAAGTTTATTCCAATGTCTAATGGTTTGAGTAGTGAAGAAGTGTTTTCTGGTATCAAATCCAAATCTCCCTAGTAGCAACTTTTACCCATAGAAACTTGTACCCGAAGAAACTAAGTGCTCAAAAAATATCTCTAATTTCAGTGCATTCCATAGAGTAGGCAAATGACTCTTCAGAGTTTATTTCTACTGCAGTTGTAGAAAAGAAGACAAGAGCCTTCTTAGAAATGCGTAGCAGTGATATCAGAATAGCCATGAAACAGGTTGAGCTTTGTCAGTTTGTGGCAAAAGAAGAAATGGAAGAAATTTCTCCAGGAAATAATAGTAATAAAAAATTGCTAATAAAAATATATAGAAAGGTGAAGAATAGCTGTAAGCAAACCCAGATGCCTCTGTTACAAGATACTGTCCCTTCAGATAGTTCAAATACTGGTGTAGTAGGTTACAGAACAAATAGTGGTGGTGGGGAAGGTAAGCTATCCTAAACACCCCAGGAATTGCAAAACGGAGATATTTTAAAGCTACAAAGGGACTCATTTATCATTCAATATTTTTGCCTTGTATAACTCAGGCCAGTAGAACTTTCCTGAATTCATTCCTGTTTGAACTAAAGTGTACTTCAAGTAAAACATCCAACCTCAATAGAAAAAAAAAAAAATCAATGACAACCCTTGTTAAATTGTTCCAATAGCTAAGTACCCCCACTGTTAATTTTTGAAATGCTGGTGGAAATATTTTGGAAACAATACTGCAAACGTACTGCATCAATTAGTCTGAGCTGAATATATGGTTCCAACAAACTATGGCTTGAGGGAGAACTCAAAGTCCAAAGAGGACAATAACGCAGCAAGTCCCTCAAACAGATGCATTAAGGATTTTCTATGTCATCTGGGCGTGACTCATTTTTATAACATCTTCTTGGGGGAGAAGTGGTGCCACTAGGGCAGCTTTGCAGTTCAGCTGACAGTGTATTTCTAAAATCTTTAGAGAAGTGCAGTCCCTTCCCAGACATTGCCTTTTGTCTTTTTTATCTCTTTTTCTTTCCTTTTTTTTTTTTTTTTCTCCATGTTTCACTATTAGTTTATTTTTGGCTGAGCTTTGATAGATTTACCATGATTAATCGTAGCTGTGGAAATTTAATACCATCTTACTCATCCTCCCTATTTCAGCATTTCACATGTGTGTGTTCTAAACTTGCACTATCCATGTAATTGATCTTGATTAATGTGTGCTGCAATATATATTATAATAAGGTAAATGTTTGTTTGTATCAACTCAAGGTATAACAATACAAATAATAGCTTGGAACTTCTTTGAATTCAGATTGCATTACAGTCGTTATTACCTTTTCCTTAATGTGTTGCTGTAACTAGAGCCAAGTATTTTTCAGCTGTGCAATCTGATAGGGCTCTCATGAGGAAATGCTGATGTGGGTTGCTTAACAGCAGTTAGGGAGGCATTTTTGGCATGTAAGGAAAACCTCCTCTTCTGATGCACAACCCCCATACCTGGCACCTTTGTCTCTAGGCTGGCGGCAAGCACACCTCATATCAACCACCTGGGATAGAAAGCCAGGGGGAGCTGGCACCAGCTCTGGAGATACTCTTTCTCTTTTTGTTTTTCTGGCTCTTCATCTCTTTGGCTGAACCACTGCTTTCAACCATATCCATTCTCCAGTTCAACCTGGAAGCAAATGGGAGAAGGCAGGGTAAGGGCTTGGGAGGAGGAGAAGGAAAGGTGAGATGACGTGAGGTAGCGGATGCCAGGATGTGACAGCAGGGTGAGAGCTGTGCAGTGTACCTTTGCCAGGGCTTAGGGACACTGCAACTCAGCTAGGCCTTTGTTACTTGTGGCTGAGTGAAGCTGAGCAAAGGAGTTAAAGGAAGAAATTTGAAGTTTATCCTCTCTCCTTCTTGCATCTTTCAGCTCCCACATGTACCCTTATTTTCCCTCATTCCTCCACGTAGCTACCAGCTGCTCTGCACGCTGCAGGGGTGTCAGCATTGTCGTGAGGGAGAGGAGGAGCTTGCCATAAAGAAGATTGCCCTAAGTCAGACTACTTGTGCGTTTTACATGATGACTGACAGACATTTAATTGATCTTATCTTCTTGGTCCTGAAGCCAGCATTCTCACTTTGAAGAATGGAGTAATTTTAAAGCATTTGAACCCTTCTGGAAAGTTGCATGAAATCTGGACCAGTAGAGATGAAAATCTTTCTGTAGTCACTTTGGTAATATCTAGAAAGAAAACCCTTAGTAACTGACACTAGTTTTTAAATGAGTAAGTTGAACTTAACAAGCTTCCTGTGCACTGACTACACTATTATGTGTTACCTTGTATTTTTGCTGCTTGGAGAGGACAAAACCTTTTGGGACCAGTGGTTTTTTACATGGGTTGCTCATTGAGTCTGGTAAAAACATCCATTGCACATAGTTCAGTTTATTAGCCAGCTTAACCTTGTAAAGTTTAACCTTTCATTACGTCTAACTGCTATCTGTAACTGTTTCTCTTTTGGAGAAATTATCTAAAGCCACTCTGGAGTTGTGTAGTGTGAGATATGCTTTCATGACAATCCCAGGGGGACTTTAGACTGAAGATAATGACTTACCCAGTTTTCTTTCAGCAGCTTAGTTGCTTCTCATTCAGGTCATATTTATTACTGCTCTTTAGATAGTTTTCTTTTTACACATTCCAATAATTAAGGTATTCAGGTTACACCAGATATTGGTTTGCTGTGATACTTGGTGTTAGATCCTCAAACCGTGGTACCAGTGGGACAGCTATACCACCATTTTGTGCTTTCTTATTGTATTGTTTCTTGCAATGGCGAGCATTATGATTCCCATTTTCATATAATCAGATTATGATTGAGCTTCTGTCATCCAGCAGCCCTGGTTTTGGTATTCAGGTTGCATCTTTGGTTTCTAATGTGCCTGAAAGATGATGGCTTTTGATGGCTTTTGATGGGTGATGGAATCATTTGGCATTTGCTTGGTCACTTTGTCAGTGTGGGTAGACACCACAAAGGGTTCATTTATGCTCTGAATAAAAAGACAGAAGTACTGCTTCCTTTGTCATTTTTTCACAGGAGTAGTTTGCTCTAATTGACATGTGATACAGTCTCTACTGTCTGTCAGCACATAATTCCATCCTCTGCTCAGTCTTCTGGATTGTCTTGTCTTTTAGATTTTCTTGCCTTTCCTACATTCTTCCTGCGATTCCCCTGGAAGTTACTGATGATGCTTCTGCCTGCCACACCAAAAATCATACTCCAAGATCTGCCATGAACCTTAGAGAGGATCTGATCGAGTCATTATCAGCTGACATGTTTGCATGAGATTTCATACTGTGATATTTAAAGATGGAACTATTAGGTCTCTGATTACTTTGTAGAACATTTGTCACACCCACAATATGGCCAGCAGTTTCTTATTAGGAATAAGCTTGTATTCAAGAAAAACCTGTTTAAGATAATGGTCCGATAGTATCTATCAAAGAATGAGAAATGGTTTCTATTGTAAATGCAGGAAGAGGTGGTGCTAAGAGGAATGCATGTAATAAAGGAAGATACAATATATGAATACAGAAGACAGGGATGTTCAAGAATGAGGCATTCTCCTCAGATAACAGCAGGAGTAACCTGAGAGTTATAAATAATTCTGAGCCCTTTCAAAAATGTTGTTTTCATAATTCCTGAGCAACCTATGATTCTTTGTGCTCTGTTGTAGCTCTGCAGGAAGATTTCCTTTACATAATTCTAGGGAGTATTGAACATTTCATTTCTGTTTCTTTATTCTATCAATGGCAGTGTTTTCATGTATGGCCCTGTTTTTTCCCTTTGGAGAGTAGTCAGGTCATTAAGGCATCACTGAGAAGACACATGCAAAATAATACATGTGCATTAACACTAGGGTGAAAACACTGATACCGCAGTCATGTGGGATGTTAATGATGAAAACTGGATTTGTTCAGACTCCTCATGTCTCTTTCTCTGATTGCATACTGGCCTTCATTCAAAAGGAGAAGTTGAGGAACACCTGCTTCCCACCATGTTCTTTAGCTTTTTTAGGAAGTAGGAGCACAAGGACCAAGCCTTCTCGGACTGTGGCCCAGAACCTGGTTCTTTTAAGCTCATGACAGAACTTAAATGGTTCTGTCCCAGATGAAGATGATAATCATCATGCATGGGAACTCTTACTTAACTATCTTCCTTCTCTCTGATAATGCCTTCTGTCATCGGTGGGGATTTGTTTTTGTTGTACTGATTGCTTAATCTTATTTTGTTGTAGGAGTTATATTTAGTCCTCCAGAGTATGAGCTTATACTTCCTACTGTGGAAACTAAATGGTTACTCCATTCCTCCAAGTCATCCTGCTCTTCCAAAGCTGTCTTTGTCCACTTTTTATTGTTAGTGCCTCCTGACATGATTGCATCAGAACAATTCTTTTCTTTTTGCTTAATTTATGAAGTGATACCAAACGTTCATCATGTGTAGACAGATTGAGTGTAGAGTACTACTTCTGTCTAAAAAAAATATTATTTGTTTGAGGAAGACATGTGTTGCATGAATCTCTGCTGTATTTTACTTGATTCTTCCAGTTAACAATTTTGAAGAATTGAGGCTTTGCAAACAACTGATTGAAGCCAATCTGCCTGCCTAAATAGTTTATCCAGATATCTCCTTTGTTCTTTTTTAACCATATCTACAGAATGTATTATTCTTCATGTTATATATAAAGTATTATTTCATGTTTTAATAGAAATCCTGGAAATGAGACCCATGCCTTTAAGTGCCCGGCTGGAGCTTCCTTGGCTGATCTAACTAAAACCCAGTGTATTTTGAGTTCTTTCTATCTTCCTTCTGTCCTGGATGAGATTTTTAGTTTCTCTACCTTTTTCACCATTGTCACCTGTCATAGGTTCATGCATGGTAAACAGGTTAACCTGTCCATTTCTCCCAATACAGAAGCGAGGGGAAAGTTGCACACAAAAATGCTGGGTTGAGATAAAAAGAGTTGAGATTAAAAGTTTTACTGCGCAAAACAGATAATAATACAATGCACAATCACCTTAGTTAATAATGTAATATAATATAATACACCTTAGCTTAGCCTTCTTGCAGAAACAGGAACGCAGCGTAAAGCAGAAAACCAGGGAACTAGCCAATTACCACCTATCTCACCACCTTTCCTGTGGGAAAGAGCCAAAACCCAGAACCCAAAAGCAGCAACCAGAACAGGATGCCTCTTATGATACAATCCAAACTTACTGCCCCATAATACTTTGCTCCAGCCAGCACTTTCATTTGAAGCTGGCGTGAGGAAGGGTGATATGAATAGCAGCAGGTTGAAACTCAACTTATGACATGCCAGTATTTGTTTTGAAGGCTGATGGGCAGTATGTGAGTGCTCATATCGCCCAGTTTTGTGCTCAGATTGGCATCCAAGGCTTGCTGTGCGCTGTGGGCTTCCAGGTGCCTCTAGAGGGCATTCATCACCTGATGGCTGCCTAATTCAGGTGCTCTGATTCACCTTCCAGCCATGCCTTTCCCCTTTCATTGACTTTAGCGATTTGCCCATGTAAAACTGACTGGTGTGCTTCTGATTAGGTGGTGGGAGTGTTTCTCTTGTATTTAGTTAGATGGCTAATTCATTTAGTGGGTTGAGGCTCTTAACTTCCCTTCCTTGAGTTCTGTGTTCCAGTTGCTACTTTTGATTTAAGGAATGTGTCAAGTTCTCTTCTTTTTTTTTTTTTTTTTTTCTGTGTTCAAGTTTTTGAGCTACTGCAGTTCTAGTTTAGTTTACCAACCACCTCTTTCATTTCAAGTGCAAAACACTATTAAATAAAGAACCGTAATCATAGGCTGGTTTGGGGTTCATTCTTCAGTTGATCTGCAATGAAGCACATTGACTTTCACCAACTTTTTTTTTGCTGCTTGCACAAACTAAAGCTTGAAAGAAAATAACAAAAACTTTTTTTTTTTTTTTTTTTGGTGTGGAAATCTGTAGGAATATCTGACTCTGCATAACTTTCCTCTTTCTGTAATCAAAGACTGGGGAAATGGTCTCCAGAACAGAAACCCACTGCTCTTGCAAAACAAGAAACTCTTTTGTCCGCAAGTATTAGAAGATAGATTTCAGAGTATGTTTCACGATATGCCTCCAAGTCATCTAATGTAATGAGAGAAGAAGAAACACTCTAATGACTTCATAAGCATATTTCCTAGTATGCAGTCATGTGTGATGGTCATAAAACCTGCCTGCTATTCAGTAATCCATGCAAACATGTTATTTTTGACTGCGTTGCTCTTGATGTGTTTCAGAACAGATGAATTCATTCAAAAGACGATCCGTGAAAAGTTTGCTCACTGCACAGTGCTGACCATTGCACACCGCTTGAACACCATTATTGACAGTGACAGGATTATGGTAAGACAGTTAACTGCTTAAGTGTTTATTCTGCCCCACCCCCTCCAAGAATGATAATGTTATTGACTCATTTCTTCATTTTGATCCAAAAGCAGGAAGAATTTTAAGTCGCACTTTCGTCTTGCCGTAGTTCGCCTAGCTATTCTAGTTATTGTGATAGGCAATTCATAAAACTGTAGAAGTAATCACCTGAAAAGACTTCTTACATTGTCTGGCCCTGTGGTTTCCAACCTGCAAGGTGTGAACCTATTGCAGGTGAGGTGCAGCAACAGACCTGGGCAAATAAACTCTGCCAGCCCTAGGAGCCTGTGGTGACACACCCAAGAGGCTCTGGACAGAGTCAGCTGGATTCAGTCAGGTTCATTAATTCAGTCTCGGTGGGCTGAGGGAGGCAGTCGCAGTACTTCGTGGTGTGGGATGTGTGAGGAGGAAGTGGTAGAGGGCAGGAGATGTGGTGGTAGCTGCCCTGGGGCAAGGGTGGTAGTGAAGAAGTGGAACTAGACTGGTGAGGTAATAAACATGGCTAGCTTTCTAAAGCAAGGTTCCAACCGCAAAGATGAAGCACTACCAATCCAGCAACCTCTGCCATCTTTGTTCCCAACAGAGCAAGGATGTACTCTGCCACTGTGAAATAGCCTTTCTGCCATCTTAAAATACTTGCTGAGTTTTTTCATAAGAGCAGTGTGGCCTTCGTCAGCTCTTGGGAAGTGGGGCTGGTTTCTGTGCTTGAAACAATGTACGCCCTGCAGTTTTGCAGTTTTCTGTGGTAGGAATAGAAGCCCTTTTCATTTCCTTCACAACCAGTTAATGAAGTAACTGATGTAGTGGGAAAACCAAGTTTGTGAGTCGAACTCAGATTTAACTGGGTTTTAAGCAGAAATTGCCCTTCACTTCTCAGTGGTACCCTTAAAAAATACTTTCTGCAACTTTTGTTTTGTGAAGATGAACCATGATAATGCTTTCCATGTTTTCTTTACTGGATGCTCAAAAACATTTTAAATTCAGTGATTGAATTATGATGGTTGCCTGAAGTGCACAAAATGAAACAAGTGGATCTACTGAGGTGAGTGGTATTCTGAGGGGTAGAATAGATTGTGAACTGAGTGATTATAGTTTATTTACAAAGAGAGAAACCAGCATAACTGCCATAAGTAGTCATATAATTGCATGTAATAAATAAATATTTTCCTCACTAGTGAATACCTCCCCACATGTCTAATGGATATTTTGGTGTTTTCTACAACTAAAGTGAACAAAGGATTTGTGAGGAAACAGCTGTGACCTAATTAATGGCTCTGTGTGTTTGTTAGCTGTCCAAAGGGATTTCTGTGGGTTTTGGTTTGTTAGTTACCATTAACATGTTATGCACAGAATGCTCTTTCCAAGAAGGTGCTTTCTTAGTTTTACTTTTAATATCATGCAGGTATGATGAAAATTAAATATTTTATTTACTTTATTTTCCTGCCAAAAATCATTAGAACAAAATGTAGAAATTGCCCTTTCCCCCAAATTGCTCAGTATTGTTACAACTATCTAGCTACTCTACTGCATTTTTAGGTCCTATACATTATTCTTAACCTTATGTTGTTTGTTTAGCTACTCTTACTATTTCTAGTTTCCTAAAAGCTCTTTATGCTCATACATTGTCTAATACAGTCTCTTTTTTAATACCTTTGACCAAGAGTATTGAGGAACAGATTTGCAAGCAGATGTGACTTTCAGTCTGCAGTTGTTAGTAACACTTAAATGTTTTTCATCCTTTTGCATTCCTTCATTTTGAACTTCTATAATTTCGTGGAGAAAGGGGAGGGTGAGAGGCATAGGACAGAAAAAAGGCATCACACATCAGTTTATTCCTTAACAAACCTATTTTCTTGACATCCTTACTCAGTTACTCATTCTGTCTCTGCAAAAATCAGAAATATTATGGCATATTTAGAATGATCACAGTTATGGCAGATGTGCTTTTGTTACACTTTTAATTACTTGGGTTATTCAGGCATATAACTCCTACTGGGAATAGAGCAGAATTTTGGAAGAATAAGACAAATGTGTGTTAGAAATGCAAGGAGAACAAACATTCCTCTAGAAGTCTTAACTATTAATGAGTGCCATTAAGAATAAAACCATCATTTATGGAAAATTAATAAGGTGCTTAAATATCACAAAAATTGAGAAGGCTCAGCTAAGGAAAGTTTTCATTGTATTTTAAAATTTGTTTAGTCAATATTGTGTTTTAGTAATTTTTAAGAGTAAAAATTCACAAACTGAAGTGCATTATTCTTCTGTTACCCAGTAGTATTAAACCCTCTGATCTTATTTCTCCTTTAGCTGAGACCTCTAGGTGCAATAATGCCTTCATTTATAAGCCATCCCAAAACTCTGTCGTTTGCTATTGATAAATTTTCTGCGGTAAGTTTGGTAGAAAATGACAGAAGAATGGAGTAGTAACAATTGTCTTTTGGCAAATAATGATTAGTTACTTTTCAAACAAATTTTGACCAAACTTGATCATCCCTCTGAAGGGCAAGCTTGTTCTTGAACAAGTACACATAACCCGAACATAAACTATGGTTTCCCTCTCCTCCCATTGAATTGGATTGAAAGGAACCTCAGGAGGTCTCTAGTCTAACATCATGCTGAAAACAGGGTCAGGACTAATTTCAAATCAGGTTTCTTGGAGCCTTTTCCAGCTGGGTCATGAAAACCTTGAAAGATAGAGATTCCACAGTCTCTTTGGGCAGCCCGCCCCTGTTTTTAATTACATGTCACAAAATCTTTTCCTTATATCCAATTGAAACCTCCCTTCAGTTTATGGCAATTGTTTCCTGTTTTCCCATTGTCTGTCTCGTAAGAGCCTTGCTTCTGTCTTCTCACTAACTTCCGTGTAGATATGGGAAGATTGCTGTTAATTCACCTGAAGACATCTGTTCTCCAGGGTGAGCAAGCCTGTCATCATGTCCTCACAGGTCAATTGCTCCAGTCCGCTGACTGCTCTGATGACCCTGATTCAAACTTGCTTCAGTTTACCCTCATCTTTCTGATTCTGAGGGACAAAACTGGTCACCATACACTGAGCACTGAAATAAAGCAATTCCCTTGGTCTGCGCTCTTCTTGCTACCCATGGCACACTGTTTGACTCCTGTTTATCTTGCTGACCACCCGCATGCCACCTGCTTCTCAACACAGCTCATTGTCAGGCAGTTACACCCCAGCTGACATGGATGCAGGGGATCAGTCCATTCCAGATTCAGGATGTTACATCTGTTGTTGTTGAGTGTCATGAAGCTCATGCTGACCTACTCCTTTAGCCTGTCTAGATCTCAATAGCTTTGAATGTCAGCCCTGTCTTAATTGAATTGCCTGCAGTCTCCAATTTGATATTGTCAACAAGCTTCTGAGTTAATTCAGTTTCATTTCTGGTTAAAGCAGAACTTTCCAAAAAGAAAAAAAAAACCAAACACCTTTAGGCTTAATCAAAACATTTTTAAAAAATTAGAAACTAATTTTGAGAAAGTCATGAGAAAATGTCAAGTTGGATGAGTATGTAAATAGGAACTGAACGTGAACTGTTGCATGTCTGCTCACACCCATCATAATAACCAGTTCTATTTTAGAAGAGAAGAAAAGCCTACTGGAAGAGGAAAAAAAGGAAGAACGTTTTATTCAACTGTAGACAAATCTGGCCTCAGGAGTTGTTTTAATTCTCGTTTGTTCCATTCCCAAAACCATACCTCTGGTTTCATAATCCAGGTCACGCCTTAAGAGTATTTCCATTATATCTGTCTTTGTGATAAACACATTTTATCAGAACTTCAAACGCTTAAAATCATTGAGGGAAGAGCTGTATTGTGTAACGTGATACTCTCTAACCCAATCACCTCAATGAGTAATACTACATTGCACTTGCATAGGACCTTTCATCTGCAAATTGTAACGCTCTTTACAAACATTAATTAATTAAACTTCAAACATCTGGGTGAGATAGGGAAGTATCCATACAATCTTTGGAACCAAAGTTGGAAAGACTTGCTAAGTCAGACCATCAAATAATACTACCATAAAATTATAATCCAGCGGTTTGCAAACTCTTCTTTTTTTGTTTTTTTCTTTTTTTTTCCTCAGTCCTTCTGTGCTTCTCCAGTGTCTCCTAGGACATTTTCTCATTCCTTCTTCATTGGTTTGAGAATCCCAAGTTGTGACTCCTTCTGTCAGGAGCTAACAGTACCTGTTTGGGGTCTTTGGCACAGGCGACCACCCTGCTGCTTGGCGGAAGGGGAGGGTGGGGTAAATGCTGCAGTTGCCTCTTGGATGGCAAATCCTGGCAGAAGCTCAACTCAGGCTCACTCCACTGGCCCCTCATTCCACATGGCTTCCCCACTGCCACAACAGCTGCTTCCTTGTCCTGTCCTAACCTTTGAGGGTGAGGACCTTCTATGTAAATTTCATTTGCAGATCACCAAACCAGGAGCACTCTGGAGCAGCCAAGAGGCACCACTCCCAAGACTTCCAGTGGGATCTCTTAAAATCCCCATCACCCACTCATACCTCTCCTCCCTGCTTCCTTCTCCAGGTGAAGAAACACTTTTTTAAAACTGTTTTTTTACAGAGTGGGGAAAACAGAAGCCTACAGACATTGAAGCTTACCCAGGGACATAGTGGATCTGCAGCAAATTAAGCAGATGCATCTGGCAAGAGCCCCATGCAGTTGTGTGCTCTCTGTGCTATGCCATAGTCTCTCTACAAGAAAGCCACAGAGCAGTCAAAACTTGCGTGTTTTCCAGTGACAAGGTTGTTTCTCCATAGAGACTTTTCATATCAGTGCAGTACTTCTTTGAAATGGAAACTCTTAGTGCAAGCAGAACTTGATCTAAGTAATTAAAAACTGTCATTCAAATAGGAAGTTTTTCATGAAGAGAATTATGGGAAGAGATTTGATTTATTTGTGGGAAAACCTGTTCTGGTTGCATTCTGAAATGACTAATATTCAGGGTTACAATGCAGTACACTTCACAGCCAGACTTGAGTTGCCTTTTGGTTATTAGAAAATGACTTCTGAGGTCTTTCTAGTAGTCTCCCTCATTCAGTTGTTCTTATTTTTCCAGATCTTACATTTACTGTGGTGAATATCTGGGCCTATATCTGAAAGTAAATCAGGCACTGTATTTCACGCTCTGTAGACTTATAACCTCATCAGGGCAATCAGTCCATTGAGAGTAGGTGTAAACAACTTGAAAACAAAGGAGGAGACATCCAGGCAGTTGGCATGGCGTGAGAGAAGTCACCTACAGCTAGACACAAAAAAATACACAATGCAGCAAACAAAGTGTGAGCACTTGTCTCTCTCTAGAATTTTGGTGTCTGACCCAGTGTCACACATTAGTATTCTTCATCGAGCTGGAGATGAGACACCTAAGACAACATGATAGGATGGCAATGTTGCCCTTCTTTAGTATGGGAATGATGGCATTCTTTCAAGAAGTGCAGAAATCTGTGCTCTATATTGTCCTCTCTTTGAGGAGGTCTGGATGCAATGCTCCCCGTTGCCTGGAAGATGCCATAACCACCAGCATACACAGGGCAGTCAAGTTAAGGTCAGTCTCCAACCTTGATTTTGAAGAATTTTGCAGCCAGAAATCCAAGTCATGGAGCCAGAAGGAGAAGAAGCATGAGGAAAACTGAATCTGCAGCCCAGTAAGAACCAGAGCTCTTGAACATGTGAGGGAGCAGATCCCTTTGTGTGAGCTTTCAGTGCAGTGATTCAGCTTCAGTTGAAGATACAACATAAGAAGGTAGAGGTGGTGCACTTAAGTTAGTGATATTGAGTTAAAGCCTTACCTGCTGTGGTCTGTTTACTCTTCTTTTTTTGGCTTTTTTGGCTTTCCCACCCCTCCTTCCCTCTCCCCCCACTGTTTGAAATATCAGTACTGGAGAACAAATGTGGTTTATAGTAAATCTTAGACATGCTGTTTAGGGGGACATTATGTAAGTCAAAAGATACAAAACTGTGCAGTCATAGTTGTAGAAGAGCTCTTTGTGAAAACTATGCGTGTTGCCATTGGTGTCAACTCTCTCATCTTCAGTGCATGTATATGTAAGACTGTTATTCTGGTGGAGAACTACCTGCTGTCAGATACAGGCCCTCGAGGGCTTAAGATGTCTAAGAGAGGTCAATTGGCAGGACCATAAATTTTCCTGGAGCCTGGAATGGTAAAATATGAAACTTTGTGAAAAGTAAAGTAATTAAGGCTACATTCACAGCTATTTTGTAATCCTTTGGAATTCTAAAGTAGGAGAACTGCAAGGGTATAAAGTGGATATTTTTGTCTGAAAGGGGTTTTGACTTTGTCTTAGTCCAGTGTGTGGAGTGTGGTGGTTATATGTGTCCTATTGAAGTCTATTCTGTTAAAAGAATAAAAGGAAGCTTAATGAATTATAGTAGTTTGAATGAAAGCCAAATTTTCAAAACTACGGATCAGGTCTCCAAAGACACTTAGGCACCTAATTCTTCAGGGAGAACCTTCAGAGTTTTTAAGCAGTTCTGCCAGATGTTGTGAGTGATTAATGCCAACCTACATACTTGGATCTTGGCTGAATTGAAGCCCATCTGGCCAACTGATGGAAAGCAAAGGGTCTGGGAACTGTTAGGTTTCTCCTTTCGTTTGCTAACTGAAGACTTGCAGTTTCTGGAAAAGATGAGCACTTAGGCAGTGATTTTTCAGAAGTTACCAGTTTTGTTTTAAATCTGAACGAAGGCAGTTTTCATCATTCCTGGATCTTCTGCAACGCAGTTGATGTTTAACAAACCATAAGGGAAAACCAGATCCTTCCATGTTTTTTCTTGGAATTCAGTTATTGATTTCAGCGGTGAACACATTGGTTTCAAATCTGAGTAATTTATGCATCCTTACCATTACGTGAAGATATTTTGGTATATAGGACAGATTTTGCATAAAATGCTGGGCTATGTAGCTATGTACTATGGTTACATATCGGAGCAAGCACTGTCAGCTGAAATAGTGTGTCTATGACAGTTGTAAATATCACACCTGGCTCAGCTGTCTCTAAAACAAGTCAAAACCCTAATGAGTCTGAATAGGTACTACGGCTGTTGATTCTCTTTGCCAGTTTTAAGCCACACCTCTGCATAACACTGTCATCTTTGAGTTCTTAAGAGCTGCTCCCATTTCAAGAGGGCTGCCCAACAAGATTTTTCTTTTGCCTAAATAAAACAACTAATTATTGAGGCAATGCTTCAGCTGGGAGCATTCAAATGAAGAGCTGGATTTGAATTACTGCAGGAAGCAAAGCCAATGTTTGATGAACCTTGATCTCTCATTCTGTCAGGCATTTGTGTGTGAATGTGTTTTCAGGACAGGACAGTTGGATCATGTTTCTTTGAAGAAAGAATGGAATCCAGACTATACTAGAAATACCAACACATCTTAAAGCTTTTTTCTCTCTCTGCCAAATAATATATCAATTGTTAAAAAGCAAATAAGCAGAGGACATGCTGGTGGCTGAGGCTTTGAGCAAGAATTTCTGATAAGGCCGAAGTGTTTGCAAGTAAGCTGAGCCACAAGTTCGTTGTCATCAGAAACTGATAAAACCAAGAGACATGCCCGGTCGTCTACAACAATATTCTTACCCTCTCGAAAAGTATAATATCCTTGTAGCTTATCTAACTTTCTGAGACCCTCAAAAGCCATATTAAAGAGTGGGATTTATTAGGTTGAGCTATATCTTCTGTCACTTCAGGACCGTGTTTGAGCTATTCTGCAATCTTGATTGAGAAATGTAGCTTTAAATTTTACACAGTTATTACTGGTTGACCAAGGAAGTGTTTTGTCAGCATATACTCCTGTTGGTAAGAACGGGCATGAGGTCCCTTCTTCATCTGTAAGGGAAAAGCTGAACTTGCACTGATCTATCAGATGTTTTGAGGTGAGGAAACTGAACAATACAAGAAATACCAACAGTGATTGGTTACCAGGCTTCTTTCTTCCAACATACAGAAGGAGTTAATATCAAGTGATTATCAGTAGTATAAGACTCATTACTACATACTAATTCATATTTTTTCCCACAACATTACAGCCAGTTTCCAGTGGCATACCATCAGACAGAGAAAAAGAAGGTAGATTTTTAAGTTTCTGCAAGAAAAGTAAAGTCAACTCATACATGGAGCAATTTACCAGACAGCACTGAATGCTCAAGAATAATTCCCGTTTAAAGAAATTGATGCTTTCTGGTTACAGAACAAAATATCTGAAGTTGCATTTCTGTGAAGGAGGGGAAGGTGGGCAGGGGGTACATGTCAAATCCCAGTGGCCAGTGGGACATTTGGCATTGTTACAGCAAAGGTAAGCTCTGCTGAGGTGAAATACTTGGAAAGTCTAAAAATAATAATTCAGATTATATGGAGGTAGACACCCAAGTGTGCTCTGCTTTCCTTGTACACACAATCTATGAAATTTATATTATTTGACACTACTTTTTTTGTTGTTGTTGTTGTTACTTGTAGAGTATTTTGTATAGGAACCCTGAAGGAGCTTGCGGGAATGCTTAGATTATATGTGAAAACTTCAAACAAATAAACAAACCCAAACCAGAAGAAATCCCAAGTGAGGGAGGAAAAAAAGCAGGGGAAAAAAATAACAGAAGAACAGCAACTTGAAAATGGTTCTTGAGTTAATTTGCAGCCTTCTCAATATTCTTATATGCCTTCAATCCAGTTTAGATAGGTTGATATTTATAAACAGTTCTTCAGAGAAGTATGTACATGTTTCTAACATGTTACCACAAATCATGATGAGACCGAAGATGCTTGTATCTGAGCTTAATGCCAACTGGAGCGCAGGCTGTTGATTCTTTCCCACAAAGCTATGTATTGTCTTGGGTAAATATATTTTTTATAATGTGATGTAACCAGAAGCATCTCCTGAATATTTTTCTCTTCCCAGGACTTTATTGAAGATCATCTTGATGTATGCTCTCTGAGGAAAACATTGTTCAAAGTTGTACTCCTCACAGAGTTTTGAACTTTAATAATAATTTTGTTGTTTGATGATGTCTTCTCCAAGTCTAAATTAAATCAGATGTATTCCCTTGGAAATAATTTGCTTGAATTATTTTCCTTTTGAATAGGAAATAAAAACATTTATGATCAACTCTTAAATGTCCCATTTTCCCTCTGGCTTTATGGTGAGGATGAACGTGAATAGGAATACTAGTCATTCCTCAATAATAATTGAAATCAATTCCCATGCCCCCCTCCTCTGTTGCTGAACACTTCCAACCTTGTACTGTTTTTTTCTTCAGAATGTTTTATAACTATTGTTCTCTTGGTTTGTCTGCTTTTCTTGCTGAAAGTTAGAAAATGCAGGATTTAAAACCTTCTCTCTTGAGTCTATGGACAGCTGTAAGTGCATGGTATTTGTTACAGTGTTTATAAGAATCTGCGTTCTTTCTGTGCATAATTAAACTTCTTTTACTTATATTAATCCATAAAGAAGATTTTAAATTCACTTACAAAATGAATGTTTGCTTTTCCAAAGTCCTGTGCAATAGAACAATGTAGATTGGTTGCAGAAATCAACAGGCAGAAGAGGTACTGTCCTACTTTGACTGCCCAAGTCTCTGCTAGAAGCTAGACTATCTTGATGTAGTATCCTTGTCATTCATTGTCTCATCTCTCCCTTTCCTTAGTGAGATGGATCTCTGATTTCTCTTTCACCATTTTATGCTTTCCTTTTTGTCTTCCCTCCCGTGCTTTTTCCATGGTTAATACATTAGATTAGAGGCTAAGGGATAGAAATACTACAAAGTTTATGGATTTGGGGGGCACAGGCAGGGACAACCTAGGCACAGTTGAGGTAGGTACCCTTACAAGGTACAGATGAGGTGAAATGCACAACTATTTTGTAGTTTACAAATATTATACAAATATAGTTTAATGGGTTTTTTGGCATAGGCAAATAGTCCCATGCTAGCTTGACTTAATGCTCCATTTTCATGTTTTAGTAGCTATTAAGTTGCTAATACTCTGTTTTCACGTTTGCCTTTGTAAGACAGTCAAATTCAGATACTATTTTTCTGTTTCTCTGTCCTTCCCTGCTATGTTTTTAATCTCCTTCCCTCTATGTCAAATAATGTGCTGTTCAAAAGTATGTTGCCCTCAACACAACATGGTGCTTATCCTTTTGAATAAGTCACAACTGGGATGAGCGGTCAGTGCCCCAGACTATTCAGCCCGAATGAGGTATTGGATGGAGTGGAATTAGGTGGCATGAGAGGATTTTATCCAAGAGTCTAGAATTTGAACCCTGTTTGAGCTAAGATGTCTGAATAGAGCTGCTTCAGTAAGGATAGTTTGAAACTGGTCTTTGTTTATAGCTATTCACCTTTTACAAGGACATGAACAATTCCATTGAATGAAAATTTCCCTGTGTGCCATCTTTTGCATGATCACCAGTAGCCAATATTTTGTAAACTTTGTGCTGTTGGAGTTACTGTTGCACTTAAGAAAAACCTGTTGAACTCATAAGGATATGACTACAGAACAAGTAAGGACAGTGCAGGCACAGCAAAAGAAGGTAGCCAGTTCAAGACTATGGAGAATCCGGCCCTGGTTTACAAATGGCTACTTTGGGTTTATGTAGCTTTTATGGTGATTGGTTTTATTTTACTCTGGACTGTCTAGGTGTTTTGTAGGCAGTTGACTCTCACAGAATGATTATCAGTCCTTATTTGGTACATTTTGCAAAGAGTCAGATTGAGGAGCTGAAAAGTGCAACGATTTGTCCAAAATACCCTCTCCATATCCATGTTGAAGTCTATAATGAAAGCCCAGTCTGATTCAGAGTCCTGTGCTCCTGCATGTGTCTTCCATAATCACCCTGCCAATCTGATTTCACCAGCTATGAGCTTCTCTGGCTTTTCTGCATCAAGTTTCACTGGTACAACTGCCTTGGAATGCATCTGGGTTTGATTTGGTCATACTGCGTGGTGATAAGTGTTGCATGCAAGCTGATCAGAAACTATGTGGCTGGTAAACACCAGATTCCACCTTTCCTGAATGATTACCTGGGTTTTTGAAGTCCTAATGATTTTAATTTGGCTTGGAGTCAGTGAGTAAGAGTATGCAAAGCCTTAGCCAAAGTACCTATTTATTTATTTAAATTTTATCAGCATGTATTTCTTCAAAGAGGAGTACCTATCTCTTTGTCTAAGCGCTTTTTAATAAATGTATACATATATAAACGCATAACTACCAAGTAAATCAGATTAAATTTTCTCCATTGTCTCACAGATGACAGCAGTTAGTAGAAACAGTGTTTTGCCTTGTTGAATGGGGTTTATAGTAATACTTCTGCAAGACAGGAATACTCTGTCTGTTCAGTTTCATTCTTTATTTTTCATTTCAAGTTTCTAGAAAAAGTATTGGGGCTTGTTTTCCCCGTGTTTGTTCTGTTGACTTTCATAGCACAAGTTTAGTTTTATTCCCCCAAGAAAGGGTATGAATAAATTAATAATTTGTTTAAATTGTGAATGAGATTTTCTTGACAAAACCCACTTTATCTATTCATCTTTTGGACCGGGCTGTTTCAAACTTGTCAAGGAAGAATAAATTCCCCCACCCAGGTCCTCTGGGGGAGAATGAAACATCTGAGTGTTTCAGATGTTAAATGCTAAAATTTGAGTACTGCATTAATACAAATTTGAAAAACAAAACAAAACCCCCACAAAACAGAAAAACACAACAACCAACCAAACAAAAAACCCCAAACATGGAAACCCCAAGCTAACTTTACTTTTCTATTGTGGGTCTTTAACTTGTGAGAGACACATTTAATGAAGACGCATTTTGGATTTCTTTCTGAAGGAGTGGTTAAGCTGAAAAATTCATGGCACCAGAGCTTTTCTACGCTGTGGCGCTCCAATTGAAGTTTTATGTGGAACTCTATGTAAGAAATTAGTTTGTTGCATTTTTTATCAAGCTGTCCTTTATGGTGACATAATGTTGTATATAACATACTTTTATTATGTTTGTAATTAATCCTTAAATAGATTAAATGGGATAGGACTAAGCACACTGAAACGCCAACATGCGCACAAGTATGCCTTTGCAGGTGATATGCTGTGTCTGTTGTATATTAAATTACTATTTATTTTGTGCTATGCAATGTTACTAATATTTTAACATTTTTTCATGAACACTTCTTTAGCTGTTCACCAAACAGTACTGGAAATTGCTTTCAAAGGAAAACCAACATATAAGCTGGGTGTTCTGAGATGGTACTAGCTTTTGAAAATGGCAAATATCCTCTTGTAGGTTTCTGTGCATGCAGTTTATAAAATCAGATGTAATTATGCTTCTGTTGTTGGCTGAGTTATTTTCCATTCAAATGCCACGTACTTAATTGAAGCGGAAGCAAAGGAGTCGGGGCCTTTCCCATTGTGCTGGGTCCCTGGTGTCAACCAAGTTGGCAACGAACTTGGCAATGTATAGTTTTCACACCCATGCAGGTAAAGGGATCAGTTCAGCTGTCCTAATGCACTGTGGGTTTTGTCATGAAGAGGGGGTCCAGGCCGCTTGGAGATCTGCTGAAGTCTTGGTCATCTGGATGTATTGCTCTAAGGAGCTGCACAGGCAGAATGCACATTTGAAATCTTCCTCACAGGACTTTGAATTAGTCTCAAAGCTTCTTGGAGTTTTTTTCTTTCAAACAAAAGTTTGCAATCTCTTGTTGTTATTTTGGAAGTTGTCCTCATACTACCTGAAATCAACAGCTCCAGTTTGGGGTTTTAAGATTTTTTAAGTGTTTTTTTTTTCTTGTAAGTATGTACACCACAATTATGGCTTGGGTTGTGAGTCCTTGAAGTCCCTCTGTTGGGGCAATATCTTTTTCAATAGTATACCATGTATATTCAGCTTTTTATGTAAGAACAAAAAAATTTTCTGAGTGGCTTTGTTTTCTCACAGAAATTCTTTCTCTTTTTTTTTTTTTTTACCTCACTGCTGCTACACATGGACTAAAGTACTGAGCTTGTAGACTATTACCCAGATCTCTTTCTTGAGTCAATACCATTAATTTATAAGCCAGTTAAGTATTTGAGTGCATTGCATTTGTCAATATTGACTTTCTCCCTGCTATTGTGTTTCTCATTCTTTTAGATTGGTTAGGGGTATCTGAATCTCCTCTGCTCAAGACTTGCCTGCACATTTTTGTGTCATTTGCACGTTTGTCACTTTTCTGATAACTCCTTTTCTGATGACTAACGCATACGTAGCTACTATGTCTGCCAGAATGATGTGGTTCCCACTACTTCCTACCTGCTCCTTTCCCCAAAGAAGAATGCCCTGTTTATTTCTAATCTCTGTTTTCTGTCTAGGTTCTTAGGAAAAAAAATTGTCTCTTGCAGTGCAGCTGTTTAGTTATACCAGATACCTTTCTGGAAGAGCATATGAACCATATGAACCATTTTTCCTGTAGTTTTCTTCTAGTGCATTAATAATTATATCAGATTTGTGAGATACAGTTTATTTTTGCTAAAACTGTGGAGAACAATACAATACACTACACCAGATTGAAAGAGACCTTCAAGATCATCGCGTCAAACCCATCAACCAATCCAACCCACCTAAACAACTAAACCATGCAACCAAGCACCCAAATTCTGCTTGTGATCTATGTGTCTTCTCCTTGTGTTTTAAGGATTGTTTTAACTAAAGTGCTGTCTTATCTCCAACATATATATACTTGTCTAAAATTTCCCTGAATGAATCCCATAAGACTCTTCAAAATTAAGTGCAAGTATTTGCTACTGTGCTGTTCTTAAATAGTCATTAGTAGGAGAATATCTTCTTGGAGGTTCATTCAGCTTATTCTTAATTTTGTGTTCTTATTTTGTACTGTATATATCCTTAGTGCCTTACTGACTTAATGCCTTTTTAATTTCTCAATTGTTTTTACCTTTTCCCTGTCTCTCTTTTGGGTACCTATGTCTCTGGTAGCATATCATCTTTCTTTTTTTTATGTAGAAAAAATAGGTTCAGAGTAAGTATCTTTGTAATACATATTTGGCAAAAACTCATGTAAGAAACTGTTTATCTTTTCAGCAACACCTTCAGTTTCCTTAATTACATCTTCATCTCCTATAATCCAAAAGACATACTTACTCTCCCTTAACCATCTTGGTGGTTGTTGCGTGGTTTTTTTTTACCCACAGCTGTTTACTTCACAGACCATTTTAGGCCTCTTTGTTTCTTTCTTACACAATGAATCTTATAATTGCTTTGTTGGCTTCACACACATTGTATTTCCATATTTTGCATAACCTTGCATTGAATTCCTATAGGTGGAATAGCTGTAGGGCATCCTAAAATTGTACAACAGGTCTATAAACTGGAAAAGTGCTATGCTAGTGCTGTACTAGTTTGAAGAAGACATATTTAATTTTCAGGATACTAAAATCATCTTAGCACTTGAAGTGTATGCATCCCCCCACCTCACTTTGGCTTGTAGTGTCTAACATTTGGGTTTTTTTAATTTCTTATGTTAATATGTTGGGTTTTGCTGTTTTAATAGGTTTTAGATGCAGGAAGACTGAAAGAGTATGGTGAACCGTATATTTTGCTGCAAGAACAAGATGGCTTGTTTTACAAAATGGTGCAACAAGTGGGCAAGACTGAAGCAGCTTCTCTGATGGAAACAGCAAAACGGGTAATTTGAGAAGCAGGGATAATTAAGTTTGTGCCTGCCGTTTGTTTAATCTCAAGTTAGCATATTCAGTGTTACAGTCAGCCTTCTGCTGAAGAATCTGTCAGCTCTGCAAGGCAAAGCACATTTCAGTGCCCCCTTTTTTTTTTTAGTGGGATATACGCAGACTTCCAAATGCTGAGTGTATTTATACACCCTAAATTGAAAGACTGTTTGCTTTTCTGCATGTACACAAAACAGTAAGTGTAAATGCATAGCAGAGTTCAGAATTTATCTGTTATTTCTGTATTTTTTAAAGGGCCCATCATGAGGTCTGTACCTGTGTTGTGGTCTCTGGGGATGTGATCAGACGTTTATTGTTGTGCGTTCTCTTACCTCCTTCTTACACACTTCTCTGTTCTCACATAGGATGAGCAGGGCTCGCTTAAGAAACAGCTGCTGAATGTTTTGTTGCCTACTTGTTCCCTAAAAGGCTGTGTGCCTGGTTTACTGCTTACTATTCAAATTCTACTCTGAGTACAGAATTATTAATGTAATTGTGAGCATTCCTCTGGCAATCAAAAGTGTTTAAGAAACATCAATGGATTAATTTTCATAATATGCCTCTGAAGTGAGGATATATCATCTACAGTTTTCAGATGGAAAGCTGAAGCACAGATAAGAAGATTAAAAAATAATAATAATGACCTGTGATTGAGGAACTTATCTTGACTAGTTTTTTGGCTCGATTTCTTTTTTTCTTGATAATTTACCACACAGGATGTCCAGAGCAAGTTTTTCTTTCTGTCAGTGCCAATGAAGTTTCAGCACTGCTTCAGCTGAGACTGGCAGCACTGAGTTTGGCAGCAATTCACTTCATAGTCATGTAACTTTACCTTCAGCATGCACGTAAGGTAGTGATATTAGGCACATAGCAACCAAAGAGAGCCTTTCCAAGACAAGGCTCAAAGGTCTTATCTCAAACATTGAAATTTTCCTCTTCTCATGTTGCTGGATGTGTGGACCAGAGCTGTTTCCAGGGAAACAGGAGACCAATAGATGGGAAGCAACACCCGAAAGACAGGAAACAACATGGCAGGTGCCTGGCTGTTTCCTAGTAAAAATAGATGCATTTCCAGAAAGTTAGAAAAAATAATTAAAAATTGTACTGTCATGGAAGCTGCAATACTCATGTCAGGAGGCTATTTTAAGAGATATTTTTTTAATGGGCAATGAGATTTCTGTGTCCATTCATATTCTTGGGATTTTTATAGACCTGCCGAAACATTTTGTTGTTTTTTAAAGAATTTTTCAAGTGAAACTTTGGTGCTAAGAGCATACACTATAAATTAATGTCTGGCACTGATGGCATAACTGAGGAACCAGCTCTGTCCTTAACTAGACTACGTTATGAGTCCTACCATCCTTCTCCATGGCTGCAGTGTAATTTCTTATATTTATTACTAGAAAGGAATGGGTTATCCTTGGGTTTTTATGGCCTAAGTATGACAGTCTATAGGTTACAGAAATTATGTTTTAAAAGTTGGCTTCAAATTCATATGACAAGATTCTGTCTGTAAAGTGAAGGCCAGTTTTCTGTGGCTTGATTCTTGGAATGACAAGAGGTGAGCCTGTCCAGCTGTCTGATTCACCCATGTCATGCTGTCTCTCCTTTCTTCTCTGCAGCCCTTCCCAATTGCACAATTGCGTTCAAAGGTAATTCAAAATACATAAAAATAATTGCCTGATGTTACTGGCCCATATAGTCATCTGTAGTTACCACATCACTGTTATGTGATTTTGTACAGGAAGGGAAGAGATCCAGGAATCAGACTACACTGAAATGTGGTTTGATGAAAAAGTTTGCAAACTCCCAGGCTAGAAGGCAGATACAAGCTTTAGCATCTGCCAAGAATGGAAAGCATGGTGCTTACCCACACTCGGCCCAAAAATAGGAGAATCCAGAAACTATATCTCCAGTCAGCAGCTACCCAGAAGCACAATTGCAGCTCTTTCTGTTTGAAGGACTTGGACATTAGTTCAAGGTTTTTATTATTGCTGTCCCATGTGCTTCATGCATACTTTCAGGGAAGTTGCTTAGTCAGAAAAGCTGATTCAAATGGCTTTTCCTTTTACACTAGTAAATCTGTTACATGTATTGCTGCTGGTCTCATACATTCCTACTGTGGTTACTAAGAACTGGTTTTTATGAAGAACAGCTTTTTGTCTGTTGTTGAAAAACAGCATGCTGCACATAAAAAGAAATGGTAACATGACATATATACATACTTTTCAAAAGGCGCTACAGTGGGTTGCTAAGTAAAATGGTTTGGAATGTGGCCATGCTTTGGCAATGACCATTTGATTTATTGCATTTTGGACCTGAATCTTGTGCAGAACAAACTCATGCCAAGAGCTTCTTTCAGTAAAGTGAAACTTTAAATGCGTTTTCTGGAACAGTATGGCCTCTGCATATATCCTTTAAGTGCAAATGAAGAGGGGCTACACATCTTAAATTAGACAACTAACTTCTCTGAAGCAGCCTAATTTTCAAGAAAATGTTGTGGGCATCTTAGCTAAGCCTTACAAGGTCAAGCTCTTGCTGGAGCCTTAGCTAAGGCTTCTGAATTGATCCAAGGCTGCTATATGTGTGTCTCTCTTATTCACTCAGTATCCCCATTTTTTTGTGCAAATGTAAAGCAAACAAACAAACAAACAAAACCCAAACCTGACAAAAATACCCCAACAACAAAAGAACACCACCAAGCCAATGCAGGCAAAACTCAATTTGGAGCCCACTGAGTATGTATTAACTAGCCTGTGAGTCTGACTGCGGTAGGGTTGGCATCGTGAGACTGTGTTTTTATCTTTGTTTAGTTTGCAAGATGCTATTAGGTGAAAATCCTATAGGAAAGGAAGAAATAGTCTTCAAACAGTTAAATGAGGGAGGGACATAGGGTGTGGGGGAAGTGTTCAGTTATTCAGATAAACAACAGTTGGTGTGTTCTCCATGCCCTTGGCAGCATTTAGAGAGGCTTTTCCACAAGCTTTGGTGGCATCAGGAGAGGACTGGTTTTCTGTCAGTCAATTTTGGAGTACTTTGAGGGAAAAATAAGTTAGAGTTGTTTTATTTTAAAGCTATGACAGATGTGTAAATATTAAAATACTAGGTGTTATCTCACTTCAGTGATTACTTTTGAAAAGGTTGCAGCTCTGTTGGCAGTGGAAGAAACTTTATATAAAGACTTGGGCAATCTTGAGGGATTGGGCTCAGGGGAAGAATTGCAATGAGACAGTTGAAAAGCAGCTGCCATTTCATTGCCTCTCCAGTAATGTGCCAAGGTTTTCTATTAACTTTCCATTAAAAAAAAAAAAAAAAAAAAAAAAAAAAAGTCACATTCAAAAGCTGCATTAGAAGTATGCCAAAGTTTTATGTTTTAAACCGGGAACGAGATGGGAATACACAACTAGCGCTGCCATCTCTGCAAGCCTGTGTGTGAGCAAGCACCTGATTAACTTTTTCTGTGTTGTATCTGATCATGCCTGGTTCCTGAGGAATGCCTCTTAAGAAGACTTCCAATGCTTTTGTTGATTCAAATCAGGCCTTAATATTCTTTGAAGCTTCTAAAGATGCACATATCCTGCGCTAGCCCGTGTGCACAAAAGGCGACAGGGGTATTTACAGGAATGTTTTTATGGAAGGTTGCTTTCTTTTTTATCCCCCGTGCCTCATACATGTGTTCATACATATGAGAAGGACATTATTATCAAACAAGCTGAACTTTGTTGACAACACTCTCCGATATAAATTGGAGAAATGTTCCATAAGCTGTAGTCAAAGCAGTCTGACTATGAGCCCTGACTCGTGACACATGTCAGCTTCAGAAAGATAGTGTATTTTTCTGTTTTTAAAGACTCAAACAAAACTTTTCACATTCTTCTTTGGGGGAAAAATGCATTTGAAGTCCTTTTTCAACCCAAACACATTTTTAGATAAGAGCACACAAGTCTTGACATTATTTCATTTTGTTATGCGCATCTGTCAAGGAACAGAGATATGATACAGCAACTAAAAACTGATGATTGTGGAACAGTGAAACTTGACAGCATTTCATTTCCTTTATGTTCTGATTATACATTTATCAGGAAACCTGTATCTCTTCTAGCTGAGCTAGAAATTGGTAGAATTCAGGAACTCAAAGGCTTGGCAAAGGACTGTCCTATTATTTGGTATCATCTTACATTTTAGAGAAGTTGCTTGGTTGAGTCATTGTTAAAGCTTTTGCTTCTTCTTTCATTATTGTCATTCACTATCCAGAGATCACATTTCTGTAGGCTCTATAACTGCTCTGCAGCACAAATTAAATGCTGGGATATTTCATACATATACCTCGAAGTTTCAATGGTTGTCAATCATGGTTTGTAAAATATAGGGATTACAACCTGATATTAACATCCAAATCCATTGTGTTCATTTTATGTGTGAAAATGAGAAACCCTTGTGCAGACACAAGATTTCACAGGTTCTTTGTCATCCTGTTTTTAATTTATATCCATGTTTTGAGCTAGTAAAATGATTTTACTTATCAGTTTAATGTTGTTACAAAAAGTATCTATTTATCTGAATTACCAGGATTTGAGTGGATCTACAGGTTGTGTAGGATTTTTCTCACACTTTGTTATAATGTAAGATCATATAGTAATTTTACTAATTTTACAGGAGACACACATTTACTGAATGCCACCAGCCTGGACTTTCTGTCAGGATTCCTTAAGGACATGTATTTATCTTTACTGTGTTTATCTCCAGAAATTTTATTTGAAACCAAAACGTGTTTGAAACATAATTACTCACAGAATCTCTTTTTTTCCTAGGTGTACTTCAGTAAGAATTACCCAGAAGTTGTTCAGAATGGTCAACTTGCCACAGACTCCTCCTTGGATCCTTCCTCAGGGTTATGCATAACTGAAACTGCACTGTGATTCCTAATAACCTTAACTGTTTTCCATAGACTGGAAACCTGAGGTCATCCAAACTGGGTGACAATGTTTGCAAGTGTCAATGGAGGAGGAAAGGGAGGGGGTGATTCTTTGCACTGGATGTCCTTCCTATTTAAATACTGAGAAGAAAAATTTTACTATCCCTCTTTTCTTTAATTTCAGTGCAATATGTTTTCTCTTCCAACTTATTATGTTTGTGTTGCCAAGGAATCAGACAGACTCGGCTTTTATTTGAAAGTTATGTGTTAGAGATCTCTTATTTAAGCGGGTGCAGGACACCTAACAGGCTTAGAATGTATTTGGAGCTTATTAACAAAAAAAAAAAGTGTCCTTTTTCTCTTTTGCAAATATTTTCAGAGCAACCAAAACCAATTTTTTTTTTCATTGTCATTTTAGCACAACAGCTGTGACTAAACAGCAGGTTTGGTAGTGTATAACATGGTCATCTTAATGCAACTGCGTTTCTACCTGTCATGAGCAACTATGCAGGTTTGGACAAAAAGAAAGAAGACTGAACAAGCCAAAAATACTTTTTGATAGCAAAAACTACAATATACTTTTTTTTTTTGGATAGTTCAAATAATGCTGTTCAAGGTGAATGTAAATATTCATTTTATTTTGCTAAAATCGAAATGCTGAAAAATCAATCTCAGTCTTCTATACTGTAGGAGAAAATTACCATATTTGCACTGAAGAAGTATTTAAATAATTTAACATACATTCCTCTGCTTTTTTTTTTTATCCAGGTTATCAAAGAAAAAAAGGTATTAAAATAACTTGAGGAAATGTTTGAATGACATGTCATTATACCTAAATGCTCTCTAGTACAAAGTTATCTTCAACACAACACATTGAAATGTATACATTATTTGCATTTACTGTGCCTTAATATTTGTGCCTTGAAGCCAAAGCTGTAACTGCAGGGTACACAACAAATTAATTAAATATATGTGTTTTTTAAAAAATAAATGTAACCTTAGTATGTTTAAAGTTTTGCATTAGGGGTTCTGTTGAACTCAAGCTGTTTGAAGTTACCATCCTGCCAGAATAGGTAGGAAAGTACAACCTGTAGTTTTTGAATGGCAGTTCCTGATAGTTGGAAGGTTGCAGTGAGAGGGGGAGGTTTGGTATTCATGAGTTATATCCTGATTCAGCCAAGCACTTTAACTCAAAGGCACTGTTTCTGTGTTTAAAAAAAGCAAGTGCTGTGCTGCTTTAGGTTGTGGGGTTTTTTTGTTTAGTGAGATACCTACTCTTTGAAGCCCAGTAGAAAAGAAATCTATTCATTTTACTGTTTAAAGAGCACAGAAGAGATTAAAAGTCAGTGGATCTCTTCAGGACAAGGAAAATACTTTTTAGAGAGTACTGAAGATGCTTGCTATTACCTTTGTAAGACAAATGTTATTTACCTAGTGGTCTAAACTTAAGGTGAACACAAATGCTTCTCGTTTCAAGCAGTTCTACCAGGAAATAACTGATTCAAATACTAAGATACTCTCTTCTTGTCAAAAAGTAAATTGAGGCCAAAGCTTGTGCCTCAGCATGAAGGTTCTTCTGGAAGGATTTTACCCTGCTCCAGAGTCAGCCCAGTGGTGAGAGGCAGAATTCTCTTTCCCCTTTGTTGAGATTTGCTGTCATTCTGTGAGGTGACAGGAGAAAGAGCATGGTCTCTTACTACCTGCAGTGCGGGCAGCTAGCTTCCCCTGGTGAGTGGGAGGCAGGAAACAAACATCAGGCATCTAGTTTTGCTGGTAACATCCTCTTCTGTCATTATCGGGAAGTTTCAAAATGAAATGCTCTTGTCCCTGGCAGATTCTGATGCTACTTCTGGAACATGTAGCACCTTACACTATAACAAATCCTGCTGAGAGCAGTGGAATTGAACTTCATGCAGTGATGCACAGCATGAGGCATGTACTACATTTGGTGCTAAATAGCAGATGGTCAGGGACGGCTACCTAGCCCCAAAGCCATGTGGCATGAATTGGCTGGTGTAAGCAGTGCTCATGGCTGCTCCTTAGAGTGCACCAGGCGCATGCACCTTTCAGTATCATTTGGCCCTTGGTCTTCTCCGGGATTATGCAGTTCACTTACGGACCTAGCACACAGTTATCATCTAGCGTGTTTTGTTGTGGCTTCTTTTTCAGTTCAAATTGTCTGAAGGGGCAATTCTGCAGCTCAGTAGAGTGGTGTTTGTGTTGCAGAGGTCTGAGAAGATGTAGAGAAGCGTTTTGAGTATGTAAAGTCACATGGGATAATACTGAGGGACTGCATAGCATGTAGAAAATTCAGCCTTGCATGGTCTTGTGTGTAACTGCGTTTTTTGGATGGGATCCATGGTATGAATCACATCTGAGCTCTGCTTAGGCTTTATCATGGAGAGACCTGGCCGGAGTGGTCCAAAACAGAGCTAGGATGAGCTGACCAATAAGGTAGTGTAAACAATGGAGTCTGGTGCTGGAGCTCGTTTGTTTACCTTTTTTATTGAGCAGTGTTGACATATCAGGTGTCTAACTTTGTGTTACAATAGTGAGTTTGTTTCTAAATAGTTACCTCTTTTAAGAGAGTAAGTGTGATACATAATATACACCGAGACTTCAAATCCTCCAGAGAACAGGGCGTTCTCCTGGCCGTATGCATTGAGTTTACTTTCTTTTTTTATCAGAACCACAGAGATATGCATGCGTAAACCAAGGGTATAATTACAGTTTTAGTTCATTTCAGCTCTGAAATGAATCTATGGTAAGTTATATTTCAGAGCAAAGCTCCAAAACGCTGGCTGCAGCAAACTCACTGGTATGAGACCCCGACAGATCTAGCTATCAGTCTATAAGCTAGAATTAATTTGATTCTGTAGCTTTTTGAATGCGCACAAAAATGTTAGGTATCTCTTAAAATGCTGATTCTGCTTCTTCATGTTTTGGCAGGACATTGCAAGCTGTAGGCATCAAATCTCAATGTATGAGGAGAAAAAAAAATTTTACACCTGAAACCTATTAATTGCTGAGTGGAACAACTGATAACTAGTCATTCATTCCTGTCATTGGCATTATATCGACTGTAATTGGAAAATTTTGTTTTAGATTCTTCTGTTGGTTTCATTGTTGATAGTTGTTTTGTTTAGATGACTGTTGGTTAAGATTGACTGACTCGTTTGATTTCAGATCAGTAAAAAAGTTCAGTGTACCTGAAGAGCAAAACTCAAAGGAGGGATGAGAAAGGCCTTCCTGTGGTAAAGTCTTGGTCTGTTAAATGGGCAGATTATCTGTCTGGCAATGTTTTATGTTTCCTCCTAAAGAAAAGTTAAAATAGCTCCAAACTTCCATTTCGCAAATGTTCACACTTCCTTTGGAAATAGTAAAGCTGTTCACTATAAGATACATTCCTTCCTGGGATCCTGGAAAAAGAACTGAGTTATTCAAGCCTTTAAAATATTTCTTCACCATGAGGTGCCTTAAAGTATTCCAGAGTCTTATTTCTAATAAAGATAATTTTATACAGTAGTACTGATAACAATCCCTTACAGAACTCTTGCTTGTTTGTTGTAAAAGACTAGAGCAGCCTCTACTTCTGATCTCAAGAATTGTTGTCCAGACATTCATTTTGGTCTATCTTTACTCCACCTCTCCTCAAAAGACCACTAGGAGAGTCAAAGACACCACAGTTCTCAAGGATAGGTTGTCTCTTGTCTTGCTTATTTCAAGGGCAAAACTCTTTATTGAGAAGGAACCAGAGCTCACTTTTCAGACAGGCATAGTCTTCTTCAATCTGACCTCTGGAAGAGGGAGGAGCTTCTTCTGACCAACATCAGTGATGCTGGTTGCTCGAGTGATGTTCATGATTTGTTTTAACCTTCCCAATAAATGTTTAAAAGGAGACTGAAAAAAAATCTGAAGGGGACAAAAGATCCAAATGTTCTAGACACTTTCCTGAAAATGCTGCTTTTGGCATCAATCTGACCCTTTGAAAATATCTGACTTTAAAGCTTGCCCCTCTTTGGGTGGAGGAGAAAGAGTCAAAATCACTGATTTCCTGGGATGGCGATGAGCATCTGACACTTCAGCAGAAGAATGTGGCTTTCTGTATGTGTTTTACATAGTGTAACAGCACACTGCTTTTTCATCATTTTAACTCTGGGTTTGTTTTGTGTTTTGCATTTGTATAATAATTTGGTTTTGGTATTGCCGTGGAGCGATTTCTGTTGTTGACGTTCACATGACAACTCCTGTTACACAATAAAAGGTGTTTCTCAGAAGTGTGCAGAAATCTGTCGTCATTGCAGATGTGTGATTGAAGGCAGAAATGCTGGGCTGAGCTAAGTCAGGTCATGCCTGAAATTTTCACCTCTTGCTGGCATCCCCAGCTCCCAAGGTGGCATCCCCAACTCCCTCCCTCCCTCTGGAGGTATGATACGTTCCAGCTTTATCTTACCAGTCTGTGGTCTGAGATCCTTAAACTTCATTATCAAGCTCTTCTGCTTCAGTGACAAGGGCTAAAAATGTAATACACCTAGATTTTAAAAAATTGTGACAGAAGAAGCACAGAGCAATTACACAAGTGCAGATTGGGTATGGTCTCCTTCAAGCAGCTGGCGAGCACAATAGACTGAAAGGCCAAAAGGTGGAAAGTTAATGGATACAGAAGTGAAGTGGGTTAGCACAACCCAAAAGTTCTGCATAATCTCTCAATCCTGCGCTTCTGTCCGATGAGCTTGTTGCTTCATTTAACAAGATGTTCTGAAACTACTAGTTTCTGGAAACTGCTCAGTTTCCGTCAACTGCCTCAAGTACTCACATCTAGTGTTTTGATTCCATATTTTAGTACAAGGTGAATCGTGCATTTGTCAATAATCCCCCAGTGCAGCAAGTTCCAGGGCTTGATACAACATGATCACTCTCTACAACTACCTGAAAGGAGGCTGTAGCAAAGTGGAGGCTGGTCCCTTCTCCCAGGTAACAAGTGATAGGATAAGAGGGAGCAGCCTCGAATTGCACCACAGAAGGTTTGGGTTGGACATTAGGAAAGATTTCTTCACCAGAAGGGTTGTCAAGCACTAAAACAGACTACCGAGGAAAGTGGTCAAGTCACTCTCCCTGGGAGTGTTCAAAAGAGGTGTAGTTCTCAAGAATATGGTCTCATAGTTGGCAGTACTGGGTTAATGACTGCACTCAAAGATCTTAAAGGTCTTTTCCAACCTAAACAATTCTACACTTTTATGAAATGCGATCTGTCCTTTTGTAACGTGGCAAATTTCTCATGTTTCTACCAAAGGTCTGCTTCACAACAGCCATGCAGCTTTCTTAATTGCCTGTAAGTGGCTTTAGCTTAGGCTGTCACAGCACAAGTCACTCAGAGTATGCGCAGTATCCTCCTGGAGCATGCACTTGCCAAATCCATGTGCTCCCATGTTAATGCAACAGTTCATGCAGAAATGGGTGGGGTAGATTTGTTTGCTCAGCTGAAAGAGAGCTGCTGAAAAATAGCAAAGCCACAGATGTGTTTTATGAATCTTCTCACAAAACAAGCATCAATTTCATAAACTCACTGTATAAAGCTGGTTCATGGATTTTGAGCAATATTACTATATTAAAAACAGGGTCATACTCTGACCTCTGAAATCAGGTTTCCATTGTCTGCACCCTGACACCACTTAACTCCCAAACTTGCCTGAAATCAATAGCCTCTTCCAGCTTGAGATACAAAATTCCCTGTGGGTTTTGGCCACAAATCCATCACCTGCTCAAAAGTACAATAACCTTGAGAATAAACAAGGTAGTCCCACTGCCATTCAAGCACCAGGGCACATTCTAGTCTAATTTACTAGAGAGAGTCACTGCAAAGTGTTTAGCTCCTACATGCTTTCTTCAAATATGGCTGAGTTAAAAGCTGCCCCAAAGTTCTTGTCCCTCTCCTGCATGGGATACCCTGGATTTTTAGAACATTCATTCAGGAAGTGGGAGACAAAGGTTGCCACTTGGGTCTTCTGTTTTCTGCAGAAGCATAATATTTCAGGATGTTTTTGATGGGAATGTTATCCCTGAGTGCGTGACATGGGGGATTGTTTCCTCCGGGATAAAGGAAATCCCAGGTTCAGGTCACAGTTCCAGGGAGTATTTAGGCATTTTGTTCAATGATTGTCAGCAAAAACACTATGAGGAGCTGGGGATTCTGCCACAGGGCTCTTGTATTAGTGTAGCTGGGGTGTCAGGACAGCAGGATCCCTTTGATTGTGTTCTCTTCTGCACTGTCACACCAGCTAGGCAGTGAAGGCTGAGACTTCACAGCTCCCACTGTGCACAGGCTTGCTGTTTGCAGTCAGCGATGGGCAGCTCTGTGAAAGAAAACACATTTCTGCCTCCCCAAGGATACTGTTGCCCTCAGTGCTGTTGCTGCCATGTAGACCTCTGCTTTGAATGGGATGCTCTCTGTACCTGTCTGTTCCTACTGCAGCTGTTCCTTGTGCAACATATGGGCAGTGAGTCTCCCTATAGACCAAGGTTTTTCTTTGAATCAACAAAGCTCAGAACAGAAGTGCTCTGAAATACTAGCTGAAGGCTCTGTGTTGACTATGTCCCAAAGAATAAAATGCCAGTTTATGCAGTTTAAATTGCTGTGTGGCAGCCCAGGGAATGTGTGTCACTTGGTCACTCTGGTGCCTGAAGTGTGGCTGATGAATTGTGTTGGGCACATAACAACCTACAAAGGAACTATCGTGCTCTTTTAGCCTTTTTTTCTTTTTCCCTTTTTTTTTTTTCCTTTCTTGTTTTGTGTTTGCTTGGTTGGTTTGGGGTTTTTTTGTTTTCTTTATGTTTTGGAGACCTTATAGGAAAGCAAAGTGGGGTGGGACAGTGAAAAACGGTACCCTTTGTTTAATTCTAGTAAGCTTTATTCCTCTCCGTTCCAGCACAGATAGCAAATAAAGGAAGGAGTTATTTATCCTGAGAGCAGCCTCAAGAATGCAACTCTTCCTAGTAGCGCTCATGCCAGTTCTTCATGGAGCCCTGTATTTTGCAGGAAAGAACCGTAATTGCTGTATTGCATTCCGTTTGGTTGGGTGGGAAACGCGACCTTAGCTTTATTAGTCAAATTGTCATTGTCAGCAAGACCTTGCTCTTGAATCTTGCAGGCCCAGATTTTCTTAACATAAAAGCCAGGCAGGCATAGGGCATAGTGCCAGAGAGCACTGCCGAACTGTCTCTTGAAAACATTACAAGGTTACCAAAAAAGATGATTCCTTCCCTGCCCAGCTGAGGAGATTTGTGTTCATTCCGTGCTGGCGAGACGATGGCATTGTACCAAGAATATGGACCGCTCTGTGTCTTGGTTGATTTAACATGTATGCACTTTTGCAGAGTAGTGATTTCCGTGAGTGGAGTTACGCAAGTAATACACCGTGAGTCATTCATGCAGTGAATTAAGTGCCTCTCCCCACAACCAGGTTGTATCCTGACAATCATTCCTTCTTCGTTTTCTTTTTTCCCCCTTCTTCTTCTTTTGTTGGTGTGGGTTGTTTTTTTGTTTGGTTTGTTTTTTGCTGGGTTTGGGTTTTTTTGAGGGGAATTACTCAACAAATCCTTTTGCAATGGCTTTTAAGCATTCTTTGAGCACACAGGTATGTGGTTAACATGTAATTTTTTTAGTCATATTCATTATAGATCAGAGAAGCTGCTTAGTATTGCCTCTGCATTGGTTGTTGTAAATGTCCATACCTGCAAATTTAAAATTTTGTTTTCACCTGGCTCTGGCACGCACACATGTGCTCATGTCTGTGAGCATCCGTGTCAGTAAGGCTAGATTTGCTTGAATGGCATGTCACGTCATGCATGCACATTGACGCAGAAGGGAAGAATCACAGAATCACAGAATTTCAGGGGCTGGAAGGGGCCTCGAAAGATCATCTAGTCCAACCCCCCTGCCAGAGCAGGATCACCTACACCAGATTACACAGGAACTCATCCAGGCAAGTTTTGAGTATCTCCAGAGAGGGAGACTCCACAACCCCCTGGGCAGCCTGTTCCAGTGCTCTGTCACCCTCACAGCGAAAAATTTTTCCTCATATTTACGTGAAACTTCCTATGCCTCAACTTCCACCCCTTGCCCCTTGTCCTGTCATTGGGCACCACCAAGAAGAGCCTGGATCTATCCTCTCAGGACTCGCCCTTTACATATTTATAAACATTGATGAGGTCACAAAGAGAATCTGCCTTTTTCAAATATCTTTATGGAAAGATCTCTGTTGCCATTCCTAGCAGTGAAAAATAGAGACAGCTTCTTAAGATATTAGGAAGGTGCTTCTGCACATGCTAAGAGAATGTAGAGAGCAATGAGTCTGCTGGGACAGAGCAGGGCTGCAAAGAGTCTCCCTGTGCTGGTTTTACTTGCCATGGTTCTTTGTGCATTTCTGTGCATATAGGAAGTTGCAACAGATGCTGTGCAGAACCAGTTCTCATTGCTGAAAGCAGAAAGTGAAAGGCCGAGTACAAGATGGCAAGCAAGGTAAGCAAGAGCAGATGTTTATCCTGTGCCAGGCATGGTCAGAGCCAGTTCCCCTCAGGTGTTGTCCTTACAAGCATGCTGGATGACTGTGCATCAGCTGGTTTTGAGTAACTGGGCTTGTTTTGGAAGAGGAGAAATATCTAGGGAGGGCTTCCTAGGTTGTGAAGGAAGCAACAGAGAGGTTCCAAACTGAGGTCTCCATCTTGCTCTTTAGTCCTCTTCAGGGTGCATTTTGGAGGGATAGCTCACAAAGCTCCTGGGTGCTCTGTGAGGAGGGTGTAACAGCCCACAGTGGTTATGAGGACCTCCTAATGGGTTGGTTAATTTGGTAATGGGGGTACCTTTGCTGCAGCCTAATGAATGTGAGTGCAATGATTACTTAACAGAGAGACATGTAGATCTCTGGGAGATGACTTTGCTGGATTGCCATAAGGAATGGGCAACAAACCAGTTGGAGCTGCTGATGCTGCTTTTCTTCCCAGCATTTTTTTTTTTCCCCTCAAGAAGCAATTATTAGTTCATCCTTTCCCTGGAACTGATACTGGGGCAAACTTCTATCAGATATTTCTATGTGTAATGTACCTTTCTGTGACTATGCCTGGGTGGATGAAAGCTGCCAAGCTCACAAGATATTTAAGCTTTAGTACTGCAACTGTGTTTACTGTTGTTGGTAGCTGTTCAGCACTTTCATTTGCCCATCCTAAGGGGACTCTAATAAAGACTATAACCCCTGCTGTTAAATTCTTCTTTTTTGTTTGTTTGTTTGTTTTCCCGACTGGGGAAGTTGCTTCTGCACTGCGAGAGCTGTCACCTGTGCTAGAGTTTTAGCACCTAATCATATCATAACTGAGTGAATCAAGCTGAATGTGTCCCTCTTCTCTAATCCATTGCATTGAAATTGAGGAAAGGGTTTGATTTCTCACTTTGATTTATCTGGACAGCCCTTAATCCTGAGTTTCAATGAGGGGCTGATTTATTGTCCAACATCTGCCACCCAGCGTGTCCGCTTGGGGGGAAAAGAAAAAAAAAAGAAAGGAAAAAATACAACCTCCTCTGCTGTAGGTAGGATCAAACCCAAAGGGTATAGACTGAACTGAAGTCCATGTGCTCAGGCAGTTTGTCTGGAAAACCACTGCCTGGAAACCCTAGAAACACCTGATGCTTTACCTCAGAAGTTATTGAGGTGCCCAGAACCACACTCCTTGGGATCGCCAGAGCTGCCAAGACCAGGCATCCTGGTGCCTCACATGTCTCCCTAGCATGGACAAAACAAATGTTTTACTTGTTTAGGGGCTCAGCAGGCCTGATAGCTGTACCTGGCACCTCCACACATAATGCCGTGGCAGCTCCAGCTCCAAAAGATGACAGTCATGTAGGCATTCACAGACAGAGTGGAAGAGGAACAAATGAGAACTCTGCCTGCCACTTCCTGGGAAGGTGCTATCATGGATGCCCAAGGAGGGACATGGGAGGAAGAAGCCCTCTCCATCCATCACAGTGCCACCTTGCTGAGAGTTTTCCTAGAGTCATGGTGCCAAGGAGAGAGGAGGAATTTGGATGCCACAGTCAGCGTACAAACCTCCTTGGATGACAAATATCAGGGGAGTGAGGTGGCCAGCCTCAGAGCAAGGTTTTGGCATCAGACACGCGCTCCCTGCTTGCTCTTCCCCGCCCTGCCCCTGGCCTTCTGAGTCTGAAATTCCTCACTGTGGAGCAGTGCAGTTTCAAAGCAGGGGTGGAGGAGGATCCCCCGCCCAAGGTAGCCTCCAGCCTGGTTGTTGGGGCGCTCTCATGGGATGTTGGGAGACATGGGTTGGGCCCCTCAGGCTGAGGCGGGAGAGGAACCCAGGCCTCCCACTTCCTCAGCATATATTTTGAATACCAAGGCATTATATAATAAAAGCTATCACCACCTTTTCTTCTTCCTGCTTTGTTTTTAGAAGACTGATCTATGTGGAGTCTTTTGAAAGAAAGGGCGTAGGTACCAATCTCCAAGAGAAGATTTCAGACAATGGGTCCCAAGCAGACAGGATTGCCTCACTCCAGCCTCAAGGGGCTTTTGGTGCAAGAGAGAATTCCAGATACACCCTTGTCCTCCACTTTTCCTGTTGCTTGCATGTAAGCAGCTGTGTGCTCCTTCAAGAAGATGCCACTGTATCCTGCCAGCTGTCTTGAGTTCAACTCTGAAGCACTCAACTCTTACCATTGTAAGGAGTCTGAGTGCAGCTCATAAGCTGATGGAGCCCAGAGTACCCTGAAATGAAAAATTTCAGTGTCCAAACTTCTCCTAAGTCTAATGAGATCTGAGGCAAGATCAAGCAGGATGTACTTGTATATAATTGCATAAGCAGGTAAGACAATTTTTGTTGCTTTGAAAACTTTAGAAGACTTTAGAAACAAACCTTCACCTAAATCATTGCACTCTGTGAAGACTCATTTGAAAATGTCTGGGCAATCAATTCTGATGTAGCTCTCTGGCTGAAAAAGCCCAGACAGTCACAGATGTCTCTTTGATGCAGAATCACACAAAGATTCAAGTTTCCATTGCCCTAACTGAAGGGAAAGAAGCCTCTGCTTCCCAAAGCATAAATGTGTTGCACATGGAGCCTGTTAATCAATGGAGTCAAGTCTGGATCAACAACAACTCTCGTAACTTGTACTCAGTGGTGAGATTATACAAATAAAGCTTATGCAAATGCAGTTTTTTGCAATCTTGACATTTTTGTGTATAACTTGCTTTTAAGACATTCCATCTATGGGAATCTTTTATTTCATCCCCATTTTCTAGGCATAAACTTCACTCCAGATGGGAGGAGGTCAGGTAAGCAGTAGGGTCTTCATGGAAGATTGAAGTCCTCAGCTTATGGCAGCAGATACTGCAAACTGAAGATTGGGCAACCAAAGTGAAGAAAGGATGTCACTGTTCATGCCAAGAGAAGTTCCCAAAGGATGGGAAAGACCACCTGGAACTCCTTCATTCACATCTTCATGATCATAAGTTGCCAGTGGGGCAACCAGCTGCAGCTGATTAATTTTCAGCCATTTTCTCTCTTCTCTGTAGATGTTCATCAGTGATCAGTACTACGTGAAGGACACCAGCTCTGGCAGAAGGGATAGAGGCATACTCCATTCTTGGAGTCAGTCAAGAAGTCCGAAAGGTATTAAATAGAAATCTTTCCCAGGATGTCCTGAAAGACTAGTGTATATTTGAGGAAGTCCAACCACAGAAGAAGTGGCTGGTTACCCTGGACCTGGACTGATTGCCCAGATATGATGCTTCATGGACCCTCAGGTAGTTTTTGCTGGCTGTTGCAATGATATACCATCAGGAGATACTCATCACAGTGAAATAGAAAGAGGGTATTATAGAGGATCATTTCAATACCTTACACTCTTACACTTGGCTAATTGTGTTTGTTCATTAAGATAAAGATCAGCATTCAACTTCTCCTACATTTAGGTCAGCCTTCCAGTACATTTGCACTTGCAAGGGAGAGCTGCTTTAATGAGGGATAATGAAACTTGCTAGGCATTGCATCATGACTTCAGTGTTAATATCATTTACACATGATAAAATGCAAATAGACTGTCAATGCACAATCATGCTTAATCCTCTAAGCCCACACACACATGTGCTAAAACTAATCTCCCTAACAGTAAACAAAATATACATCTGTGCCTCCCTCTGTCCTCCTGAGAACATTCAGTTTGTCTGAACTACAGAGCACATTAACTCCATCCGTGCAGACAATGAAACAGGTTGCCAGTGGCTCAGAAGTGCTCTGACTCCTGTAGAAACCCTCACCCTCGGTTTGCAGTTCACAGAAACATGACATTTCCATGAGACCTTACTGTAAACAACCCTGTTAAACAGGCCCACACCGTACTGCAGGCATTCGGAGAGCATTTCTAATACGTAACTCCACATCACTCTCCCAGTGCACTTTGGCTGTCCAAGGCCTGTTTGTCCACCTTCTGTAGGCACTCTGAATTTTGAAATGGGCAGCTCACTTAATGGGTAGCCAGCAGAGATGCTGAAACTCTTCTTCTTTGGAGATTTGTTCTGCTAGAAGGGTACCAGCACTCCCCCCCCCCAAACACACACACACCTTGGGAGCTGGAATGAAGTACAAAAGGTGAAATACTAAGCTGAAGTGAGGTCTGTTAGTTACTAGCCATGTTCAATAAATTAATGTTCCCAAGGTTAATGGTCCATGTGTATTTTAAGAAATGCAATTTAAGCACAAAGTGGAAGTTAAATCTATTTTACTGTAATTCTGTTGTGGGAAGTTCAGCTCACAATAAATGAATAGCTGAAGCACTTTCAGGTATCATTCACATAGGTGTTTGTATTTCTGAGAGAAAAAAAAATCTTTGGGTTGCACAGCTGTTTCAGACTGCTGTGTCTCAGCTGCATGGTTTTAGCAACTTTCTGCATCTCTGGTTCCCTGAGAGGTGAAGTGCTATTTTATCAACTTTTTCTTACGCTCTGAATATAAACAAATTTGCATTGGTTCAGGACTGGTGAAGAACACTCTCTGGAAATTTCTCCCTGGCTTATGGAATGCAGGGTTGCAGCAACTATTTCCTAGGTCTCAGTGCTGTCAGCAAAACACTGCCTCGGGTTTTAAGGACCCAGAAAAATGCAACATGCAGCAGTTGCCTGATAAACCATAGAGTGTGATCCTTGGGGAGATGTCCCACTGGTGAAGAAACCCGGAGGAGTAGCTGAACAAGCTCAGTGTCTTTCAAAGTCACTTTTCTCCTTTGATTACATAGGCTGCTATTTCAAGAAGGCTGTTTCATGAAGGTAGTAAAATTTTGCTTCACAATGCCTACCAGCACAAGTCTTGCCATTGCTAGTCAGACTTAGCAAACAATGTTTGCTCTCTGGAGAAGGGAAGTACCCCAGCCATTGACACTAGCTAAGCCTGGCATTCACTAAGTTGATCAGAGAGTTTTCATCGTTGAATACAGATGTGCCCTTCAGACACATCCGAAGCTTGGGAATAGATCCTTGTGCCTACCTGTAATAACATTATACTCCCACAGAAGCCATAATGTTGGAGTGAAGGACCTGAAGAGACGTGATGTCTTCATAGGAGCTGTCTGTGGACTGCTCCCAGCTGGACAGTGTACTCAGTTTGAGGATTATACATACTAGATCTTTGCTCTGATACCATCACTTGGGCAAAGCCTTGGTTCCATTTGCCCCAGCTAAGTCAGACTTGGGTGAATCAGCCTCCCTCAGACTATGCAGCCTGATTCATGTGCTAGGAATCCAGCCTCTCCTTATTGCAGAGTAACCAGTGTAAGCTCCAGCAGTGGAGCTGCCTTTAGTATCAGCTCCACAGGTGTTTTTGTACATGAACCAGAGGGGTAGAAATCCCAGTCCTTTTGAACCCTGGTTGGCAGGAGTGTGCCTTGGTTTACTCAGACAGGATTTGCAAGAATGAGGCTGTGGAGGCAGAGGTGAGACCATGCTCCTAAAGAAAGCGTACAGAGTTTTTGTCTAACCAGTAAGATTCAGGACTGGAGCTCTGTGCTTGTGGTGGAGTAGGGCACCAGGGCACGCTTAGAAGTGGGTGCACCCCGGTATGGTTTTGGCCTATGGTGGCTAACACCTGCCTAGGTAGCACAGAGTACAGCATTCATCAGGCTCTGCTTTTCAGGGGCCCTATGGATGGTGCCAAGTGTTTTGGAGGGGAAGGAGGGTTTACCCACGCATCTGCAAGTCATGCATGACATTGGAAGGATCTGCCATCCTGCTGCTAGAGACTTCTTTCACAGACACTAATGTGTATGCGAACACAGACTAGAACGTGAGGTACGGAGGTGATAATATGATACATGCACGTATATACATGGATGCATAGGTGCCTGTAAACATGCACACATGCATACAGGCATACACTGCACTTCCATGCAATGTCTGATTTTAATAACTACTGCAAACTGAGAACATGGCCTGTTGTTTTGTCTCTTTTTTAGGAGAAGCTAGGCCAACCTGAACCTTTTCTGAGCATCGGTGGGCTTCAGTGCCCTCAGCACAGCACACACGTGAGTTGTTTTTTCTCCCTCAAGGATGATGGGACTAGGGGTGATGAATCATAGTGCTACAGCCCCTCCAGAGTGAGGTTGCTAAAGCCTAACTACAGCTTCCCTCACACCATTTTAGCACCATGTCCCAGGCACCTGATTTTGTTCCCTGTCTTTTGTGTAGTTCTCTGGACTCTTCTCCACCAAAAACTCACAGACAAAGAATGCTTAACCTGCTATTTGTCGAAATTCTCACGGATGAGAAAGTTAACACACACACACACACACACACACACACACACACACACCCCCCTCTTTTTTTGTTGTTGCCATGGTCACAGGAAAGGAATTAAAGCATCAAAGCCTTCCATTTCCTGATGATGGATTAAAGAAATTATTAATTTGTCTTACAAAAAGGCAGGTTGTGTCTCTGCAATTAATGTTAGAGGGCCCTTCATGAGGGGAATTTCAGCCTCCTGGGTGGAGAAGGCTAAAACATCTGCTTATTCACCAGCTTAGATAGATGGGGCTGCTATGGGGGTCTGTGCTGTACCTCCTGCTTTCATTAGTCACTGCAGATAGGATTTGGTTGCCTAGGCAGTAGTTTCTGTGGGGCACTGGATTAAAAATTCAAGCTCCCCTATAAATTAAGCCCTCTCCTTTATCCACTTTTTATGCTTCATCCATGATTTCTCAGGATTTTTCTGTTGCAGAGTGAGAACGAGAAAATTTAGGGGGAAAAAGCTACTTACATATAATTGTCTTTGATATGTTTCTACTCCTCTGTTATGCTCCTTTTTTTCTGGCTGCCTAGTGCCCAGCATCTACCAGTGTAGACAAGGTGGCTATTTATTTGGGAGCTTTTTGCAAAGGGTGGTTTCATAATGGGATGCCTTCTACTGGAAGACTAGGAGCTTGACCATGGCCACCATACCTTCTCCAGTGTATAGCACATTTTGATACTCTGGGATTCTTCTCCATCTTGCATTGCTTGGTGAGCTGCCCAAAGCAGGTGAAGGTGCAGGTGAAGAAGCCTCTGCAGGGAGCATCTGAATCTTACCTCACTTTTGAGGCTACTCATGCTCATCCCTTGGGAGTAAGATATATTCCCCTGTCTGCTTCTGTTACAGCTTCTTTTGCTTCACCTTTTTTTCACCATTTCAATTTTTTTCCTGAACAATTGCAGAAAACACAATTTTTAATCCCATCATGTGCCTTCGAAATTAGGAAAAACAAGCAGGGCCAAAACAGATATTTTTATTTGAGACACATTAAAACTCATTTGGCTGCACAGACAGAAACATTGTCCCAGGCTTCAAGAGATTCCTGAGCCAAAAGGTGCTGCTTTGACCTTCCATTACTGGCAGCAATGTTGTCTAATGACAGAACATGCAGACTCTTAACTTTTTTCTTTTGTATTTCTTCTTGGTGCATTCAGGTAATTGAGCCCTTTTATTTACTTGAGCCCTTTTTCTTCTTCCTGAAAGGGAATGTCTTAATGCTATCCATTGAAACCCGTGGAAGTAAATTGTTGCAAGATAATACGTGGTGAGCCAGTGCCAGCTGGGGTAAAGGGAGGCTGAGCAGCACTTGTGACATGGAGCGGTGCCTCATGCTAACCTCGTGGCTCATCCCTTTGATATGGTGTCTCTCAGGCACTGTGCTTTGCCTACCTTGCCGCGGGAAATGCAGGAACTTGTTTGTCACTTTTCCTTAAGCTGAAAGGGCACAAAGGACGAAAGGATCTTTGCTCTGAGTGGTAAGAAACCCTGTCCCTTTGATCCTCTTTATGGGATTCCCTTTCCCCTCCGAATGAAAAGAATGCTAGGACTACTTCTTGGAAAGGCTGAGTGCAATATGGAAACTCAACAGGAGTTTGTATACCCACCGTCTTTCTATGAGTAATTGAGTGTTGCTCTCCCAGGTGACCACATCCAGACCACACTCGGCTCTCATATCTTTCTGGAAGACACTGCCGCAGTCAGAACGGCTCCTTCAGTTGATTGAAAGATATGTTCCTGACTCGATGGGTCTGTAATTAAGAGCTTTAAAATCAATGTTGTAACTCCATGAAGAACGTTTCTTTAACATAAAACAAGCCAAATGACCGACTACTCTCAGATGCTGAGTGGTAGACCTGAAATTCTCCGCTGTGGGAACAAAAGCCTTGATTACCTCTGTGTTTGTGCTATGGTCATGAGTCCTGGCTGTGTTGGTGTTACAATAGCATTTTTCCATGCAAACACACCAGATACCTACAATGCCTAAAAAGCAAAATCTTTGACCGTGTGTACCCTGGGTATAATTATACATTTATTTAGCCCCCTGGAATTGGGGTTGTTTATTTATCTATTTATTCTCCCTTTGATCAGCAATGGGTACACAGTGTGCAGGGCTTAAAATGGGCCCTGGAGGAGTTTAGCCTCTCCACAGAATGCATTTGAGTACTCAGAAATACTGATGTCATCTTCTCCACCATGTCTTTTCTCTCCAGCGGTGTTGAGTAATTGAGGTGGCAGTGCAGGTGGCACCTCAACCCCTCCACAGCCCTTGATATCAAGCTTTTTTTTTTTGGCCAGCCTGAAGCAAATATGAATTGTGCTATCCTGTGGATCTTTGCTTTCTTCATATTCAGTACTAGCAGGATATAACGCTTGCCATAATCTCTCCTTAAGCTGTCGTGGGTGTCCAAACACTGGTGACCACATGCACATATATCCTGATGTTCAACATGAGAAGTGTGGGGAGGGAAAGGTTTCTCTATCGAAAAAGAGGATAGGAGAAGCTGATGAAAAGCAAAAAGCCTTTATCCAGGCCACACTTACCTTCAATCAAGAGACAGAATTAGATTTGCATGTAAATCTCTTTAAATTGAGCAGTCCTCCTTGTAATTCAGAGAAAACTGAAAGAAAGAAAAAAAAAAAAAAAACAAAAAACCAACCAACCAAACAAACAAAACCCCCCCCAAAAAAAAAACCCCACAGTATTAATCTCATCTGTCCTCCTATTTCCTTCCTCTGAGACTCTGAAGAAACCAAACACAGGTCCCTAGGGGAAGTCTGCAAATGTCTTCTACTCTGTGTCAGTCCTGCTGTGAGCCCTACATGCTTTCTAGAGAATGTGGGAAATGCCTTGCACCATATAAACTTTTCTTTCTGGCTCATTTGCTTTCTTTCATGGATCCCTATGTGAAGGTTTCCATGTCATGGATAGCCTGCTCCACAAGATTAGGAAAGCTGGGATCGGAGACTTTAGTCATGGAGTGACTCCAGTTGTCTTTGACCCTATAGATACTGCCAACAGAAGCGCACAAGCATCCAAGTATACATATAGACGTGGTAATCCATTTCCAAAGGGATATACATCATCTTTTGTAAGCCTGTGGAAAACCAGAAGGGGAGCTAATGTTACAAAACCTAGGCTGTGGAAAACTCACTAAGAATATGGGTTTCTTCCTCAAGGGGATGAAGGACTCAGGATAGAAATCCTGAAAAAAAAAACCAGCCTTATTTCCAGGTAGTCAAAGAAGGAAATCAATCCTGGGAGCAGAAGATGTGCATGCTCGTTGCTTGGGAGCTTGATGGCTCGCTCACTTGGAAGGGTGAGCTGCAGTTGAGGTAAATTCCTATGGAACTTCCCAGCACCTTTTCTTCTGCAACTGCCCAAGCCTCTCCAGGCAGGTGGTCAGCTGTTGCCAGTGTTGCAGCTTCTTTTCCTTTTCCTGTGCAAGGTGCTCAGCTCATTTTGTGTCTACTACTAGATCCTGACAACTCCCTCCCAAAGTAACTCTGGTCTCATTTGCCAAATTTTTATCTCATGTAATGCACCTACCAGGAAGGCATCTGAAACCTGTGCTGCCAATTTTGTTGTTCCACAGGAGCAGGTCTTCCCATTAATCAAACAAATTACATTCCCCCTGAATGCCATTAGACAAAATCCTCAAGGTTTAACCAAAGTCACTTCCACAAAGAGCAAGAGACATTGCTTATGTGGAACCTGCTGATGTAGACATAACAGTATTCACATTCATTTTGTAATAGACAAAATTTTTCTCTTATAGAATGAATATTCACATATAAATAGCTACATATTACCCCACAAAGGTCACACCTGGAAGTATCATATGGGACTGGCTGATAGGACACACAGCTGCAGAAGGCTTGAGCAACAGCCGGAAACCAAGTGAGTATTGCTGGAGTGTATAAAGTAGCACTAGATGCATTGACATTGGGACATGTATTGCTCTGGAGATCTGGTGGCAAAGACGATGGACATATGGCTGCCAGGCAGGCAGGAAGTAAGTAAGGAAGGAGAGTTTAGCTGCAGGAGTTTTCAGTATAAATACTAGAAATAGTTTGATTACATAAAGAGGGTAATGGGTTACATGGGACAGAACAGCTGATATATTGAGAGAGAAATGTCTATAATTTTGTAGAGACAACCAATGGAAATTTCTTTTTCAAACTCACAGAAAATAATAATAAAAATAAAAAGTCAAAAAAAAGACACAAAAAAGGAGAGAGTTATAACCTGACTCAATAAATGAAATATTTTGGAGGGGAAAATGCAATTTCCTGCTCAATTTACTCCCAGGAAGTCAGGTGACAAAATAATGGCAAAAACTATAAAACTTCCTGAATGCTTATCACAACACATGGGATGCCACTACTGAGGCACACTGGACTTTCAGCAGTGAAACTAACAGCAGGGCAAAGCTGGATCCTCTCCTGTACCACAGCAGCATGAAGGACATTATCAGAAAGCTGCAGGTTTTGTGGCAACTTGAGTGGCAGATGGGATCACTCCTGGAAGTACTCAGGTGAGAACCATGCTTGAGGCCTGGCATTTCACTGTGTCACCGATGCAATGGAGCTGGTGGAAGGGTTTCTGCCCTATGCTGAGGCAGAAAGCAAGCAGTGTAAAGTAACTGCAGCATCAAGGGTTGCAGAGGAGTCCTAGGGGGAGCGGGAACATGTCACCAAGGGAGCCCCCTCTCACCCACATGCCCATAAATTTAGAGGTGTTTGAGAAGGTGTAATAGGAAAGGGCACCTCTGGAGAGGCTGATGCTTAGGTAAGGGCAAAGAAGAATCACTGCTGAAGGATGGTAACCTAAATAAAAATAAGCGTGCTGTGGACGCAGATAGTTCTGCAGACTGGGACAGCCAGTTTGGAAATATTCATCTTGTGCAAGATGGATAGAAATATAATCTGGTTAACACCCTGGGTAGTGGGGAGAGACTGGAGATGAAGCTGGATATAGGATCATCACATAGTGGCTGTCATCCTGCTTTGGATTTAAAAAATCCTTCAGTGGCATTGCACTAATGCAGACACCGGTGTCACTGAGGATTTAAAACTCTGGAAAAATGGAGAAAGCCAAGACAGGGGCAGGGTATCTGCATAGTACCCAGAGAATAATATCCAGCACTTCAGGGGCAGAAAAAGCCAGTGAAATTTAGCTAGACCAAGGCTGCAGTAACACTGCCCTGCCTCTGCCCAGCATCTGAACATATCCCCCAGTTCAGGCCAGCTGTGTCCTTATATTGGGATGTTTCTTGGAGGAGTTTTGCCTCACCAGCTGCCTTTGGCGGGGCAAGGGCTTGTGCCTGCACCTCACCACAGATTTCAGCCAGACATGCCAAGTTAGGCAGGATGACTAGGGATCCAGCTATGTGAAATATTCAAGGAGAGGATCACTGGATCCCGAGGAACGTGAGTCACCGTTTCATATTTGGCACCCCAGGTCCCACCACAAAAGCGTGCTTCAGCACATAGCAGAGAAGCTTTCATGTCTCGAGTTGTGGCAGAGGGTTGCAAAAGGCTGTCATGGATAGTATCTCAATAGCAATTTCTGGCCACACCAAAGTGGTTGGATTTTTTTAAAATGGTTATGGTAATAATTTACCGTGTTACTAATTAGCCTATTAATTTTGAAATGATTCAGAACAAGGAAGAAAGAGGATGATTCATATGTATTGTTTATCAAGAAAGACTTCAGAAAGGGCTACTCCTTATTACAAGTATATCACATTATGAAATCAACAGAAGAAGAAGGAAAAAAACAACTCAGAAAATAATGAAAAATCTGAGGCACACTGTTCAACTACTGGGAATAAACAGACAAGCACATTATACATTCAGGAAATTAATATGAATGGTATGAAAATAAAAATACATCCATAGCATTCACTAAGCATTGTAAGAAGAAATAAACTTACTCCTCTCATCTTCTACACTTCCAATCAGCTGAGTGTCTTTTGTCTCCTGGTACATGATTATACACAGTTGCCTTTCGAAAAAGGATCATCTGCCTTCACAGTATCACCAAGGTTGGAAGAGACCTCAAAGATCATCGAGTCCAACCTGTCACCACAGATCTCATGACTAGACCATGACACCAAGTGCCACGTCCAATCCCCTCTTGAAAACCTCCAGGGATGGTGACTCCACCACCTCCCCAGGCAGCCCATTCCAATGGTGAATGACTCTCTCAGTGAAGAACTTTCTCCTCACCTCGAGCCTAAACTTCCTCTTGTTCTGGTGCTGGTTGCTAGAGAGAAGAGACCAACCCCTTCCTGGCTGCAACCACCTTTCAGGTAGTTGTAGAGAGCAATGAAGTCACCCCTGAGCCTCCTCTTCTCCAGGCTAAACAATCCCAGCTCCCTCAGCCCTCTGCCTTGTTGGTGAATCTCTTATCCTAGTCCTATGCTCAGGTGTAACACCATTTCTTGGTCATTTTCCTGAATAGAATAGAATAGAATAGAATAGAATAGAATAGAATAGAATAGAATAGAATAGAATAGAATAGACCAGGTTGGAAGAGACCTTCAAGATCATCGCATCCAACCCATCAACCATTCCAACCCACCTAAACAACTAGACCATGTCACCAAGCATCCCATCAAGTCTCCTGAACACCTCCAATGATGGTGACTCCACCACCTCCACAGGCAGCCCATTCCAATGGCCAATCATGCTCTCTGTATAGAACTTCTTCCTAACATCCAGCCTAAACCTTCCCTGGCACAGCCTGAGACTGTGTCCTCTTGTTCTGGTGCTGGCTGTCTGGGAGAAGAGACCAACATCTGCCAGTCTACAACCTCCCTTCAGGTAGTTGTGGAGAGCAATAAGGTCACCCTTGAGTCTCCTCTTCTCCAGGCTAAGCAACCCCAGATCCCTCAGCCTCTCCTCATAGGGCTTGTGTTCCAAACCCCTCAGCAACTTCAGCAACATGCTCCAGCAAGTCAACAGCCTTCCTAAACTGAGGGGCCCCGAAGTGGACACAAGACTCAAGGTGCGGCCTAACTAGTGTAGCGTACAGGGGCAGAATGACCTCCCTGCTCCTGCTGGCCACACTGTTCCTGATGCAGGCCAGGATGCCATTGGCCCTCTTGGCTACCTGGGCACACTGCAGGCTCATGTTCAGCCTACCATCAACCAGTACCCCCAGGTCCCTCTCTGCCTGGCTGCTCTCCAGCCGCTCTGACCCCAGCCTGTAGCACTGCATGGGGTTGCTGTGGCCAATGTGCAGAACCCGGCACTTGGATGTGGTAAATCTCATGCCATTGGATTCTGCCCATCTGTCCAGCCTGTCGAGGTCCCTCTGCAAAGCCTCTCTACCCTCCAGCAGATCAACTCCTGCCCCCAGCTTGGTGTCGTCCGCAAATTTACTGATGGTGGACTCAATGCCCTCATCCAGATCATCAATAAAGATATTGAAGAGCATGGGACCCAGCACTGATCCCTGGGGCACACCACTAGTGACTGGCCACCAGCTGGATGTGGCACCATTCACCACCACTCTCTGGGCTTGGCCCTCCAGCCAGTTCCTAACCCAACGCAGTGTGCTTCTGTCCAAGCCATGGGCTGACAGCTTGGCCAGGAGTTTTCTGTGGAGTTGGCAATGATTAGGATCCCTCTTCAGAGACAAATTCACCGACAATCTCCAGGAATTAGGACAATAGGAAGACTTCCTCTTTGGTCCCGATGAAGTGTTGCAGTGTTGATGCTTGAAAACTGAACATAAGGCCGTTTTAATGCCTCCTGTTGTACTACTATGACAATAGGTGCTCCTTTTTGAATCACTGGAAAATATACTATTATTTAGTATAAATATAATTATTTATTATAGTATCACAGTATCAGAGTATCGCTAAGGTTGGAAGAGACCTTGAAGATCATTGAGTCCAACCTGTCACCACAGACCCCATGACTAGACCACGGCACCAAGTGCCATGCCCAGTATACTACTAAATGCACTGTATTAAAAATATATGATGCAATATAATACAAAATATTATTTCATAGGAACAACCTCACTAATGCAAAGAAAAGCTATGAAAACATAGCTGGTACATGAAAACACAGACCTAGTAAACCACAGGCTTGAGTTAAAAGGGACCTTAAAGACCATCCAGTTCCAAGCCACCTGCCATGGGCAGGGACATCTTCCACTAGACCAGGTTGCTCAAAGCCTCAGCCAGCCTGGTCTTAAATACTTCCAGGAATAAACACAGAACTTTGATAAGTTTTTCCTGGTTTACAAGGAGCAAGATGATCTTTTAGATGGAGTTGAGGGGTTCTGTAGATCAGTCAGCCTCTGACCACCCTAACAGCCTCTCTGAGAGGAGCTGAGCAGTGTTTTTCCAGTTTGCAACAGGGATGTGTGTAGTCTGGCCCTTCTCCCTCCCTCAGCCGCCGCTAACCCCGTGTCCTTCCTTGCAGTGTCCATCGGATTGCCTTTTAGCTGCCACTGGGCTGTGGCTTCACTATGCTAAATGTGACTGACTGTACCTCCCCTTTATATTACACACACACCCCACCCCACCCCCCACCCCCCACCCCATCACTGGAAAACTCCTGTTTTGCCTGCAGTGCAGGGCTGCGAGGGCAGGCACCCTCCCTGGATGGAGAACCTGACTCCCATCCCAGGTTTCCCTGCCTAGTAAGTACACTCTAATTTACATTCCTCCCGAGTTAGTAAGCTCAAGTTTAGCCTTGAATCCTTCTTGAAAATCCTGGACTGATTCATTTTCCCCCTGAAGAAGCTCCTCATAAACTCTGGCTCACCCCACATACATACATTTCATTTTAATTAAAAAATACCTTGCTGGCACGACAAGCTATGCAAGTTTTGCTAAAATATTAAATAATTCTTTAAAAAATACCTCAGAACCCTCAGGTCTCTGTCACAGAGAGATACAATACATCAAACATCTGTCCAGAAGAGAGCTCAGGATAGTCACAGCATTTCGAGGTTTAACTTCTTTCCATTTATCATTGTGGCATGTTTTGAATTTGGAGGCAAGTTCCTTTGCAGCATGATCATAGGCCACCTTTTTCTTTTCTCCCATCACTGTGTAAAGGTTTCTCTCAACATTTTTCTAATGCAAAGTCTTTTGCCACTTTTAAATATTTTTTTTTTTTTTTTTTTTTTAAGAAAATCTACTCCTCACATTTCCACCCATTTGGGGCACAGAAATAGGATGCCTTTCTCCATTTCAATTCCTTCCCTATCACATTAGTTGCTCAGTGATTTCTTTTCAGTTCTGCACTGTGCTTTGCCTCCTCCAATTTCCACTCCTAGTTTACAGTCATTGATTCTTTATATGCTGAGGATCTACTGCAGGCTGGCACATTTCACCCTGTGAAGCTATCCATTAGTCTCAAAGCACTATTTAAAACTCTTCAGCAAGTCCAACTTTGGGGCTTTAATATATCTGTGACAGTGACCTGTGTATAGTTTTGCTGTAGGGTTAGACCTGGGGATGGATATATGTGCTTTCTCCACATACTCAAGTCCCAAACTCCCTGTCCCAGTGTTGGGGGAGGAGATATAATTCAAGAAACTTGTGTGAAGTATTGAGAGCTGTATAGGCAAGCCCAAGGAAATGCGGAGCAATAAAGTGGAGTGTAGGTGCTACTTTTGGTATGTGGTCAGGCAACTCCAGCAGTTCTTAACCAACATCCTTTTGGAGTGTTGGGAGAGAGCAAATGTGAGTAAGCGGTCAAGGAAAGGCATACTGTGATGTAAACCAGCACAGGGACACTGCTGAACAAGTGCTACAGTGGTGTGTTAAGATGGTGCTCCACCTGGACAATTATCCCTGATGTTATAACCCTTCTCTGAAGATGCAGCAGCCCACAGCCTGAGGTTTCACTCAGCAGAGGCATAAGGGACCTGGGTGGGTATTCCTAATCAGCTATTTCTACTATTGAGAGTACCTTAATCACGATGTGCTGGGTGCATCTTGCAGATCATCTTCCTACCTTCTCAGTTAAGGTGAGCTACTGTGCAGAGAAGCTGCTCAAATTACAAGACACCAGGGAGACAGTGGACAAATGCTAAAGGGAGTATACACAATGCCAGTGTGCAAGCCATTGGTTTTGTCAGGTTGGAGTCCTCGTTTTGTTACGTGTAGAATTATCAGTTGTGGTGGCTCTCTTCTACTGATCCCAGGGCTCAGCTTAGCTGACCACATAGCAAAGGTGTTGGTTTACTAGAGGTTCAGGGCTGAAAACAGGAGCAGCACAGTTAGAACACTTCAATGCCATGTTTGAGCAACTCAATTGCCCCTCTCAGTCTGGCTCAAGCACTGTCTTGCTGACAAGACATTCTCAACTCCACCACTACCTTATCAGCTTCTCACATAAGGGTCTCCCCACTGTGCTTCAGCTCAAAGCTTAGACATTCCTAGAGATGTCCCCAGGGAAATTATTTTGGTACCAGGGTGCATGTTGATATAAGTTCTTATCATCCAAACTAATGTTTTAATCTGCTTTGGAGGCGCTCTTACAGTGACAGTTTTCTGGAGTGCATTTCTTGGCCATATAAATTCCTTTGCTATTCATCCATGCACTTAATTTCAAGAGCAAGCCACCCGGATGACAAAGGCATTCCACCTCCGAGCCATTCTGCTGATGTTTCCAGAAGTGTGGTCTGGTGGATTTAATATTTATTGTTATTTGTGCAGCATTTAATACTTATTTATTGCCTGTATAGCAATAAACATGTTTGAGGCATGCAGTAGCTCAGCAAAACAAAGTCCAGCTAGACGGCATTAACAGACTGCATGCAAGGAGAGGAGGAGAAAAAGCAGCAAAACAATGTCACCAAGCTGAGACATTTCTCGAAAGTCATTGTAATGAGAACAACTGTAACACTGGCTGCAGTAGTCGTGCACACTGTCTGAGATAACGGCTCACACTATGTATGATGGAGAAGGAGATAAGAAATTGCAGCATGGAGAACTACAGTGTTAGAAGTTAAGAGAAATTTGCCTCTTAACTCTCATTATTGAGTTAGAAAAATGGTACGGGCTGTATGTGACTGATTATTGGCATGACCATGAATTTCTTGCCTTCCCTCTTCTGTCCCAAGACCTCAAATCAGTATCCTGTGGTCCCTCAGCAGCCTCCAACTCCCTTGGCCATAAGTGCTCATCTGAAGTCTTTAAGATGCCTAGATTAGATGTAGAAGGCCAGATCCCTGCAAGGTCAGTGCCTTACAGTAGAGCAGGTGAGTCAGCTAGAGCCATAAGCCTGTGTGGCTGTGCTTGACCTGTGCCACTGGGGAGAACCTCTGTACCAGCCTGCCCAGCCCATGGCATTGCTGTTTGGGTCAATGGCCTCTGGCTCCTCCACAGAGGTCTCTGCAACCACAGGACATGGACATAATGCAACATAAATTTTTAGACAGCTCCCTTGTATAAGTAGTCTCTTTGTGTTGGAATGTTTTTTTTCTGGTTTTTATTCTTGCTAATGTACCATGACTCTCAATATTAATTCCATCCATATAAATAGTAGACCATTTTTAAAGCCTCTTTTTCTAGCCCTCAGTGGTATCTGTGGCTTAAGGTTCCACACATTAATTACACGTTGTGTAATAAAGTATTTCCTTTAGCAGCGCCTTAATTTATACAGCAGAAATTTTCTGCAAGGCAGCATTTCACTTACCTTGCCCACATTTCCCATTATTCATTTCTTCTCAAAACTGTCATCCCAATTTTCAGTCAAGCATTTGTCCTCTCCCTTCTTGCCTGTTTTGGAGCCAAGGATCAGCCCTGAGCACAACATCCATTCCCATATGTCCTGATAAGTTACGGTTTCAACGTTACCTCCTAAATAATTTCAAACCCAGCTAACCGTAGCTTGCATCCAAGTTTTCCTGGCCTCTGGTGTTCCTCTTCTTTGATCCTCACCCCTCTGCCTTGGACCTTTCTCTCCACCACCTTCCTTAGGGGTTTCCCATGCCCAACACCATGCAGAAACTCCCGCATTTTTTGTCTTCTGAGACTGCTCCCATTCCCTGCCAAGTGACAATGCTCAAGACCAGAAATCTTGCCCATTTTTGGAGGAAGTGACAGTGAAATCAGGGTTCTCTCAGGAAGCAGAGATGAAGCAAGCACACCCTTGTTGAATATTTTGGAGGTTACTGAGCAGTGGTTTACCCTCTCTTTCCAGTCTTTAGGGTTTAAGTAATGAAGAAAGATTCATAGCTTCTGTTTCATTGCATGGTTAGACAAAGCTTTATAAAAGTACAGTGGGTAAAACATTTTTATCACTTTTTCCCCGAGGAGGTGCAACAAATTGGCCCCATTTCCTACTTTACATTCCTGTTCTGAGAAGGAAAATCTTACATTGTTATCAATGAAGTGGTAAGTAATGAGAGATACTACCAAATTCTTTAGGCCCAGAACAGTTTCAGAACGGTACTCACAGTAATATTCTCTGCTGTGCAGCATGGGCTTGGCTGGGAGAAGGACAATGTGGCAGACCCAGGAGTTTAGCTACCTGTATAAACCCTTGTGAAAATGCAGTCTGACACAGTTTTCTTCTGTGGTGTGATTTCCATTCTTCTACCTTTAAATGTCTGTAGGTATTTCTGGTCAAATCAATTTTGCAGAGACAGAATAGCCATAAAAATGCACTAACACTGCAGATATTTAAACTATGAGGTTCCCATCCAGGTGGTTTTTTTTTTTAAATTAAATTTTATGCAACCATCAGTGCAGGAACTTTTTTCTGGGTTTCCTCAGTGTTGAGAATGTTGAGTGTGCGACTCTGTGTGTGTGTGCGTGTGTACGTACATGTGCATCTGTGGTTTTTGCCAATTCAAAACTACACTGCTGAGGGTGCCTAATCTTTTTATAGATTGAAGCTCACAGAGAGTTTGTTGGTTTTGTGTGTGTGGTTTTTTTTCGGGGGGGGGGAGAGTATTTTGTCTTTATTTCTCTTATACAATATCATTGTATTTATATGTACAGTTTTAATAGGTTCGCCCCCAACTGTAAGTAAATAAATGCATAAATAAGCAAATGCTAGGGTTTAGCATGCTGAGAGGCGTGTGCTGAAGCTGAGGCTGAGACTCCACACACCAAGCTGGACAAAATCATCTGCAGTTCTTGTACACAACATCTAATTTGTGGATTTAAAAGTCCATAACTGCTCATTGTCATGATGGATCATAATAGCTTTTGAGGGAGTTTTCAGCATCAACATGGTAAAAGATATTAATTTAAAATTGCTTTGCATACATACATTTTCCCCCAACTCTGACAGAGCATCAGTGCTGACCACTGTAATGAAAGGAGTCCATTATGAACTCTCTCTTGTTCCCAGAGGAAATATCTTGTAGAACAAATAAAGGGAACTATGTGAATGTACGCACACGTGTTTTTCTCATTGTGTTGAGAGACAGAAATAAGACAAGAGTAAGGTAGCCTGGTACCTGGGAACTTCAACCTAGTGCTGTTTGTCTGTCATCTCCATCAATTCCATTTCATGATGCATGAGGCAAAGGCACTGAGAGTTTTTGTAAGCCAGCTCTTATTCACTACATCTGCATCTAGGTATTGCAGATAGTAGAAACTTCCATCAGGGGTCTCTGGCTTGCAGATGCTCTTTCACATCATGTAAGCAGCATGTGGGAATTTGGAGAAGTCTGCAGAAGGCGTTTGAAATTTTTTAACTATAAATCAGCTGCACAAGGCATGGGCCTTGACCGTGATGCAAGTGTGTTGGCACAGGGAGTCCCTGCATGGACACCCTGACCACACCGTAGTGCCAAGCCCCCTGGTGCAATCCCACCCGTGGGTGCAGAGCATAATAAAAGCATCACTTAGAAACAACAACAACAGCAAAAATCACAAATCAGCTGTTAGGTCTACATTTTTTTGCCAAGCTGCTCAAAGTCATGACTCCAGGATGCTGTAAAAACCACAGGACTGGATCTGGAAATGGCTCATGAGAGGTGTCAGGCAGTCGCCTTCCCGGTGTTTCATTTTGTGGCCAGTGTGTCTGTCAGATTAGTGAGGTGGCTGCATGCATGTTGGGGGATAAGGGAGTTAGAGACCATAAATGGACATGCAAAACCACAGGCTGCTGTTCTTGAATGCTCCTTGTTTGCAAGCGGCCTTGCTCAGAGTATCTCACTGCCTCTTGCTTAGACAAGCTTTAATAAGTCAGATGAGGAACAGATACACCTGGAAAGCACAGACGAACCACTCGTCATTTGGCTTTCTAATGAAAGTGAAATGTGGCAGCAGGAGAGGTGAGGAAAGGGCTCCTGAGGAGGAGGAGCCCATGAGCAAAGCCTTCAACACTGTCCTGCACCACCTCCTGGTCTCCAAGCTGGTGACACATGGGTTTGATGGATGGACCACTAGATGGATAAAGAACTGGCTTGATGGCCGCACCCAAAGAGTGGCTGTCAACGGGTCCATGTCCCAATGGAGGCCAGTGACAAGCAGAGTCCCTCAGGGATCAGTCCTGGGACCTGTCTTGTTCAACACCTTTGTGGGTGACATGGACAGTGGCATCGAGTGCACCCTCAGCAAGTTTGCTGATGACACCAAGCTGTGTGGTGCAGTGGACATGCTGGAGGGAAGGGATGCCATCCAGAGGGACTTTGACAGGCTGGAGAGGTGGGCACAAGCCAACCTCATGAGCTTCAACAAGACCAAGTGCAGGGTCCTGCATCTGGGTCGAGGCAATCCCAGGCACAAATCCAGGCTGGGCAGTGACTGGCTGGAGAGCAGCCCTGAGGAGAGAGACTTGGGGGTGCTGGTGGACGAGAAGCTCAACAGGAGCTCTCAATGTGCACTTGCAGCCCGGAAAGCCAATCAGATCCTGGGCTGCATCAGGAGAAGTGTGACCAGCAGGTCAAGGGAGGTGCTTCTTCCCCTCTACTCAGCTCTGGTGAGACCCCCACCTGGAGTATTGCCTCCAGTTCTGGAGCCCCTATTACAGGAGGGATGTGGACGTGCTGGAGCATGTCCAGAGAAGGGCCACGAGGATGATCAGAGGGCTGGAGCACCTCTCCTATGAGGACAGACTGAAGGAGTTGGGGCTGTTCAGTCTGGAGAAGAGAAGGCTCCGAGGTGACCTCATTGTGGCCTTCCAGTATCTGAAGGGGGCCTACAGGAAGGCTGGGGAGGGACTTCTCAGGATCTCAGGTAGTGACAGGACTAGGGGGAACGGAATGAAGCTGGAAATAGGGAGATTCAGGCTAGATGTGAGGAAGAAGTTCTTCACCATGAGAGTGGTGAAGCCATGGAATGGGTTATCTGGGGAGGTGGTTGAGGCCCCGTCCCTGGAGGTGTTTAAGACCAGGCTGGACGAGGCTCTGGCCAGCGTGATCTAGTGTAGGGTGTCCCTGCCCATGGCAGGGGTTGGAACTAGATGATCCTTGTGGTCCCTTCCAACCCTGACTGATTCTATGATTCTATGATTCCATGAACCACTCTAAGGAAGATCTGCCTTCTGCTGCACAGAGCAGCACATGTGAAGCATGTGACGCAGCTCCCATCAACGCAGGTGGTATATTATGTATACTCTGGTGACATGCATGTTTGCTTACATACGTAAATGTTTGTGTTTGTCGACAAGACTAGATTTTAAAGTTCTGTATCACGGGTGTATTATATAGTGCCATAGCACCTACAGGTCCAGGGATTGTTTTGGTAATTTTACTTTTCTTTCTTTCTTTCTTTTTTTTTTTTTTTTTTTTTTAATTAAATTAGACAAATGTGAATTGCCTAGAGTCTGAGTAGCCTAAGTCTCATCTTCAGAAGTGATTTAGGAAGAGAGATGCATTTTGTGCTGGCTTTTCTGAACTGAACCTAAGTAAATCTTCAGTGTTGGGCTCCTGTGATTTTGTGCAAGTGTTTGTGATGGTAGAAGCAGGCTGTTTGAGAGCTGTGTGCTGTTGGACTGGCCTGCAGTGCATGCAGAATTCCAGTACAACTGTGTTTCCATGAAATACTTTCTGTGTGGTATCGGGTTTTTTTCAATCATGCTTTGGGTCATAAGAAATGCATCCTCTCTCAAACAAGTGCCAGCAAAACCTTTATACTCTGGCCCAACATGGGCTATTCTGTATATGCTACCTTTTATTAAAGAAATATTTTGGAACAATCACAGAGAGTTTTTAATAACTTTATTGGCACTCCAGCCTTCTGCCTCAAAAGCCAGATGACTTGGGGCTCTGTAAACATCGGCAACACTTTCTTCATGTTGGTAGCCTTACTGACTTCAACTCTGTACAGTACCTGTAGCAAAACCGAGAGTGCAACTCAACCACATGAATAGTTTTGGTTTTTTTTTCCCCTACTTTAAAACCTTTTACCATACATCATGCTGTCATAATTTTATGTTATAAGAAAGCTCAGGAATTTCCAGGATGACAAGCAAGCATCTCGGAGGAAAGCTAAAATTCCATGCTCACTTGGTGGAAACCTCTCTACCCTCCACTTACTGCACTGAAAACCTTTAAGCTGATCCCAAGAAAACCTTGTGTTGCAACTTGGTTATTGCAGTCCTGAGGAAGCTGAAAGACTTAAAGCATGAATTTAACCCAGAAGCCTTGGGCAAGCTCCAGTAGGTTTCTGTGTAAGATTGACAATCTAATGCCTCCTGCAGCCAGGAGCTGGATGTCAGCTGGTGGCAGAGCACATGGTGGTGGTGGTTGCCTCTTAGTTTGGCTGAAAGCACAATTTACTGCAGACCTTCAACCACTTGCAGAATTGTGATTTGGTAGAAAAGGGAGAAATTTTTACCTGGCAGGTCAAATTTAAAAAGGAAAAACTTAAACGACAGCTGCTGTGAGATGTTTTGTGCTAGGGAATAGAGAGAGCAAAGCCAACAGAGAATGGTATGAGATGGGACAGAAAATGCAGATGACTATGTCTGGAAGGCATAAAACCATAATTCAGTATGCAGTTTTACAATTTATCACATACCTATCACCCTGCATGTGTTGTGGATGAGTGTGTGCAAACAGACAGGAGGATGCTGAGGGCGTGTGGATACATGTGGACCTGCATGCGTGCAGCGGACCATAGGGAGCTCGGTGCAGTACCTTGAGTACCACCACTGTCATTACAGCCACCACCGACTCTGTGGGGCTGGCAGCAGACAGATGCTTCTGGGAGGTTTTACACCAGCCCAGTGACAGGAGCACCTTGCTTTCCTGAACACCTGCCAGCCAGCTGTGCTATCTCAAGTGGGGCAGTGCAATGGGTGCTGGCTTTTCCCACTCGCCAGTGTGTGGGCAGTGCAGAAGCAAACATCCTTGGTTCCTGTCCTGCTGCTTCTGGGCTCCTGATGTACAGCACCAGGAAGGCAAATCCCATCCTTCCCCTTACTGAATGTGTTGCTGCCGTAGAGAAAATAGATGTTGCCAACCCCTCAGACCTGGCAGGGCTTCCTTGGCATCTGTGTAGTTCCATATGAGAGCAATGAGGCCATGCAGATTGGGGAGTGTTACAGAGGAAAGGTAGAGTAACCTTGCAGGTACCATGCAAAAAGTCCCCAGTTCCCACATGCTTCTGTCTGATCCACTTTGCAAAGAAAGACCCAACACCAGGACTGGGAACAGGGGCTGCCTTCCATCTTGTGGTTGCAGCTGTCCACAGTGCTGTGTGTCAGCAGGAGATGCATTTGGGAGTGTACTGCCGCCCTGCTTGTAATACCTTGAGTGACAGAGCATCCTGCATTCCACATTTCCACGTCCTGCATCCCACATCCCACACACCCCTGTCTTGCACCCCGCATCCTGCAGCCCTTGTGGGACCTACCAGAGGGAGGAGTGGGAGCCTTGCCCAGTGCCATGGAGTGCACACATGGGGTGAGAGGAAAGTTAGAGGAGTTCAGGGCTGCTTTGATAACAGGCTGCCCTGCATGCTCAGCTCAATCGCCAGTGTCAAGGAAATATGTTGCAGCAGCACCGGCTGTAGCCAAGCTCTTGGCTTTTTGCCAGCTCTGAGAAAAAACAACCTTGAGTGTGTGGATGGGGCGGAATCCCTGGGGGGCAGCCTGCCCAGGCCCATGAGCCTGGAACTGGGACACTTTGCCTTTGCAAGTTGGGCTGTAAACAAGCACCTAAGCCCGCATCTGGCCCGAGTCAGCCTGCGACTTCACTCCCCACTGCCAAGGCTAGAGGAAATTTGGAAGACAAAGTCTTTCCCCAGACTGTCAGCCCCTTTGTTGGGAGCTGGGAAGAAAACCTGTCAAAGTAAAGGAGGAGGCAAGGTGTGCCAAAAACTGAATTGCAAAGCAGAAAGGCAATTTTGGCTTAGCCAAAGTATCCTGAGTTTCTTACTTAGGGAGAATAAAAGGCACGGTGTGAGTCTGCAGCTTAAGAGCCTTCCTAAAAGTGTCAATAATTTCCATATACAAAGAATTTATTTTAGCTCAGGATTTCAGTGTAAAGTGATTCAACTACAGTAAGTAGGACCACTTTATTGCTGTTCACAAATTCACATGCATTTATTCTGCTGAAAACTTGATATAGGGCATTTTTTGTATTCCCATTTATCGCTTGCCAAGAAATAATTAAGAATAGGAGCTAGAAGATTAATTTTAAATAAAAAATCTTCTCAAATGAAAATGTCAGGTCATAAAAATTCCTTTTAAATCATAACAGCATATAAATCTTTGAAATTAACCATGTAATTACAATGTCTATCAACTTTTACCTTGAGCTTTGAGCCTCTCTTTTTAATCTCCCATTCTTTTTTAATGAATAGCTATTTTGAAATTAAAAAGTACTGTTCATTACACATGCCCCACTATAATAGGGTTTTTATCATATTTGCTCTATTTAAAAATACTTGCTACTTTGTAATTATTCACACGCCGATCCCTTCCTATATTGAGTAGAAAATAAAAAATGAAATAGAAGTCAAAGGTGCTTTAGAGCTGAATGATTTACACAATTCATTAAGGACGGTGATTTTTCAGTTAGCATCAGATTAAATGGTTACTTACTCTCAAATAGCCCTTGGGGAGTTGAATTGCTGGGTAGCAAACAGATTAAAGTTTGCATTGAAAGAAAAATTGAATTCAGAGGTAATCAATAGCATAATAGGGGCAGTGAGTGGTGCCTGCTGCCTGAAATGAAATTACCATATTTTTAATCTTAATTTTCCACTCTGTTTATCTGACAGTGTGGATGTGCAATCCAAACAGATAATGAGAGAGTGGGATATTGACACTGCTGTCCTCTGGAGTGCTTGTTTTCAGTGATTAAATGCTGTGATCTGTGATTACTTTGTGCAGGGATGTCAGAGCTGCTGGCCAGGACTATGGGAGGGACACTAGCTCAGCAGCTGTAGCTCTCTGGTCTCTCAGGTCCTAATGTCTGAAATTCATTTTCTGCTGGCTATGCTGCTGGGGGCGGGGGGGGGTAGGGGTAGGGAATGGGAGGAGGGAATTGTCTATTTATGTATATACTTCTGCTGCACAAATTACAATAATTAATCCCATTACTATTGTTGTCCTGATTCAAAAATGTTTAATTAGATCAATATGTAGAGCACCCTCTCTGTAAGCACTATATTAACAAGCCACTGCACTTGCGAGGGATAGTAAGACGTGAGTTATTATACAAAGCAGCACGACTAGGAAAGTTTGGAGGTAAAGTGAATCATCTTTGTGGCCGAATAAGACAGATAATGGAAAGCATGATTGTATCGGAGATCCAGCAAAGCCAGTTGGTACAGATATATGGAAATCTGAAATGTAAATAATACCCATTGTAAGTATAACATCCACAGTCTTTTAAAATGCAAATGCAATGATAGAGATGTTTTTGTGAAAAACAGAGAGGGATTTGGGAACAAAACACGAGTTTTAAATTGTAATACATTAACATAGCTAACACAACTGGAACAAGGGAAAATGTAATGATGCAATCTCCTCTTGACAAACATCCTCGAAGATTTCTTAATTCTATGGAATACAAAATCTCAAAATATTCCTGGTGTTTGTTGCTTAACCCAAACATGGAGTGATCCATTTGCATTTTGATTAGAACCAGCAAGGTGGTGCGTTCAGTACCAGGGCCTGATCCTGCCTGATAATGGGATTACTGGGACGTAGCAAGGCTATTTGTGTTCCTCAGCCTTGCAGGGATCAGGCCCCGCAAGCAGAATTCGGGAAGCTTTTAAGTGTCTGCGTATGTGCCTCTGTGATGGATGGGTGGGTTACTTGAACTGGAGTATGTCAGACTTTGGTGTTGTATTTATCAGTGACAACTATCACATTCTCTGGAGAATTAACACCTCTCTATAATACAGCTTCCACATTTGATTACAGTCTGAATTGGACTTCTTACTTTTCTGATATCACCACTGGGAGACTCTCCTGGTTCACCTTCCCAAACCTCTGTATCAGGGACTGTTTGGGTCTAATACAAGAGATTAGCATTTAAACCAGTTATTAGATATTCAGGTATTTTTAGGTTTGGGGATTTGGGATTGTTGGTTTGTTTGTTTGTTTTATCTTTTACTACAATAGAGCACAGAAGGCAAGGCTTTATTTTCATGACTACTGGGTTCTCACAGATACTGTTGCAGTCATTTGTGTCTGCAATATTTTAATCCTCCTGGCAATTAGATGCAGTTAAAAGAGCTGAAGGACTCCATTGTGTAGCTCTGAGCTGAAAGCACAAGACCCTTGCTGTCTGTGAGTGTCCACATCTTCGTGGCTGGCTGTCATGTTTCTTACCTCTAGCCTTACAGAGGGCAAGAAGGGTACACTTCACAGCAGATAGTTCAAAAATGCCCAAAGATCAGATCCTTCTTCCCTGGCACATGTAGATGCATACTAGCATGTGTAGATGCATACTAGCATGTGTAGATGAATACATGCACATAGTAGTAATTTCTACAAGTTGGAACCAGGATATAATGGCAACAGGTGACGCACAGCTGTTGCCTGATCAGATGTTTTTCAGCAGACACACTAACAACATGTTGATTCACTCTTCATTTTGCTTTCCCTTCTCACTGAATACAGTATGGATACTCAGGTGGAAACAACACAAAAGAGCTTCTTTACCTAGAGAAACCAAATATTGGGAGCTCTGTAAGAGCTTGAGCACCTTGAGTACTGTGTCCGCACCTTGAGTACTGTGTCCAGTTCTGGGCCCCTCAGTTTAAGAAGGACATCGAGACACTTGAACGTGTCCAGAGAAGGGCAACAAGGCTGGTGAGAGGCCTTGAGCACAAGCCCTATGAGGAGAGGCTGAGGGAGCTGGGGTTATTTAGCCTGGAGAAGAGGAGGCTCAGGGGCGACCTCATTGCTCTCTACAACTACCTGAAAGGTGGTTGTAGCCAGGAAGGGGTTGGCCTCTTCTCCCTAGCAACCAGCACCAGAACAAGGGGACACAGTCTCAAGCTGCAACAGGGGAAGTTTAGGCTCGAGGTGAGGAGAAAGTTCTTCACCGAGAGAGTGATTCGTCATTGGAATGGGCTGCCCGGGAGGTGGTTGAGTCGCCGTCCCTGGAGGCGTTCAAGAGGGGACTGGATGTGGCACTTGGTGCCATGGTTTAGTCGTGAGGTTTGTGATTACAGGTTGGACTTGATGATCTTCGAGGTCTCTTCCAACCTTGGTAATACTGTGATACTGTGATACTGAATCCCTGAAGGCTCAGAGAAAACCCTGTGGTACTTATGGGAGTAAAAAGAGTAAATCAGCTGCTACTCCAAGAATTAACATGGACAATGGAAATTGCCACAGAAATGCTAACCCCCATATCAAAAACTTAAATATGGCAAACAAAAGGAATATTTGTACATATCAAATACATTTAAGATCTCAAACTGAAATTGATGTAGTGAAATTTCCTCTATTGCTCTTCTTAAAGAAGTACTTTCTATAGAAGTACTTTTGAGGGAACCTGTTTCCACTCTAGAGGAACTGATAGTAAAAAAGGGAAAGACAAGGAGCTGATGGAGCAGGTCCAGAGGAGGGCCACAAAAATGATCAGGGGTTGGAGCACCTCTGCTATGAGACCAGGTTTAGGGAGCTGGTGTCATTCATCCTGGAAAAGCAGAAGCTCCATGGAGACCGAATAGCAGCCTTCCAGTACCTGAAGGGGGCCTACAAGAAGGATGGAGAGAGACTGTTTACAAAGGCCTGTAGTGATAGGGTGAGGAGCAGTGGCTTCAAACTAGAGAAGAGCAGATTTAGATTGGATATTAAGAACAGGTTCTTTACATTGAGGGTAGTATAACATTGGAACAACTTGCCTGGGGAGGTGGTTGGTGCCTCAACTGTGGTGATATTCAAAGTGAGGCTCAAGAGGGCTCCGGGCAACCTGATCTAGTTGCAGATGCTCCTGCTTAGTGTAGAGGGAGTTGGACTAGATGTCCTTTGGAGGTGCCTTCCAACCCAGACCATTCTACAATTCTATGATTCTATGACTTCAGAGGGAAATGAAAAAGGATGATAAATCAAAAAAATACTTCAGCATGTGTGAGTCCTCCCAATATGGAAGCCAGATTACATACTGTAATCCCAAAAGCACTGGTCTGGAATACCCCAATTTAGTTTCTGCATATGGTAAGAATTTAGAATTTGACATAAACAAATATAGCAGAATGTAGGTCAATACACACCAACAGAAAGATCTGAAAGTATTTGTTAATCCCTATTAATATTGTTCTTCTAAGTAAATCATGGTTGGTTCTGTATCTTGCATGGAGCTGTTTTTCTTCCCTTACTTAATGCTTGCACAGATGAAGGCTCTGATGCAGCACTACTGCAATCAATAGAAGTTTTAGCACTGACTTCTGTGGGAGCAAGACCAGGATCAAAATGCCTGTAGAGTTCTCCCCAGACTTATTTCCCTATTAGTGGCTGGCCCAATGAGAGGATGGGCAGGACAGCGCCATGAAAGCAGTTGCTTTTGAAAGGGAACCCTTAATTCTCTTTTTCTCTTTTTCTGATTTCAAACCTGGCTGTTGGCTCAAATGAGATAATTACACAAATATTTCTGGCATGAATAGTCATGCATGCTAAATGATAATGCCTTTCCAATGAATACTTAAATATTTGACCTTGAAATTTGCCTTGGTTTTTTTTTTTTTTTTTTTTTTTTTTGCAAATGCTTATGTCAGTAAAATTAAAATACACTGTGGTGCTTGGAAAGTGAGTGTAAAAGAGGCGTGAGTGTGGCAGAAGCAAATCCAGTAAATGTCTGATCAAACATTCATGACAGCATTCACCCACTTCTAGTAAGACGGCAGTATCCAAAATATTCATAATCCTTGCTTTCAGCAGCTATTTAAGAGGACATTATTCTCATATTCATCTTTGACTGTGCATTGAGGTGATACTTTGTCACCTCCATATGGTTAATGACATGAGTTCCCCTCAGAATTGCCAATATCTCACTGAGTCACTTGCTTTACAATATTTCTTTGAAACTGTGTTCTCCTCAAATTACTGTATCTGCTGTTTGTCACATCCATTAATATAAAATACAATGAATTAATATTAGCCGGGTTTTTTTAATTGCTAAAGAGTCTTGACATGAGAAACTCCTTTGATTCATGATGTGGGGTTCAGATTTGCCCTACTTATTCTGCAACATATTTTAGGTAAAGATGGCATAGGCATTTTCCACAGTTACTTAGAGTTTACAAACCTGCTGCAGTTGAGGAATTTGTTTCAGGAGTTTCTGGAAGAGATGTCAATAGGAGAAGCAATATGGCTGAAGTTGTTTCTCATACATTAACATCCAACCACCATTTGTAGAAAATATGAACTCAGATGTGAGCATCTCTTAGTCACAGTATCACAGTATCAGTCCTCTACCTTTCTTTAAAACAGGGACACCTAGAGTGGTGATTGCTCTTTGCATTGTGTTGTCTGTGTGTGCATCAAACTCCTTAGCAGCAGTTTAAAATGCTGACCTCTGAGACTCGTTAATATTGCTAATAAACACCCATTGAAATGGAAAGCGGCTAAAAAAGTGTTTGAACTTCTTTCCTGTCTTCTGACTATAGGGGTATACTCCAAGCAAACGCTGGGGTTTATAAGAGCACAAAAGCTTTCTACTGCCCATATACCTACAGTCACCACTTTAAGTATATTGAGCTTCCGAGCACACAAAGGAGAGGCAGAAAATCCAAACCAATCTCTTCCCTTTCACTCCTTAAATCCTGACATGCTCCATCACCTCTTCAAAATAGTGAGCTGCCCTTCCCCAAAATAGAGAAAAGAAACAAAATCAAATGCAAAACAATGAAGAAGGGATAATCTGATCTTTAAATAAGGAGACATGTTGCTTGGGGCTTAAGCAGGGTGAAGTTTCACAATGATGTCACCTTCTTCTGAGAACGTGACCCCCGTGAGAGGTGAAGGGTGAAATATAAATACCACTAATCCATTGTGTTTGTATATCTTTTAAATATGTGCCAAGTTTGGCATGGCTGACTCCACTGTCTGGTAAACTAGGAAGTCTTCACTACAGGCTTTGAATGGACAGTATTCATGGAAATTAAATGGCTGCTCTTCTTTCTCTAACTGAAGTACAGCTCATTAATGCATTTTCTTTAAAAATTAAACCTTTTTTTTTTTTTTATCTTGTTTCTGAGAAAGCTAAATCTGCTTTCCACACGCAAACCAGTGAAGCCATTGCTTTTCATGCAATCATCAACATCCACCATATGTAGCTTTTTCCACCATCCTAATTTAAAGGCATATGAAGTCCCTTGTGCGTTTCTTTGTTTTAAGTATGTCCTCCAATCCAAACAGGAATGCATTCGGGAAAGTCACTGCCTGTGCGATGGAGGGTCTCAGAGTGGATGACAGAATAGCCTCTCCTTGCCTGGTTGAAAATGTATTGGTAAGGTGGAAGAGAGCTACAATGGTACAGATTCCTATTTTTAAGATATGTTCTCTGTGAAGGTGATAGAACACTGGAACAGGCTGCCCAGAGGGGTTGTGGAGACTCACTCTCTGGAGATATTCAAAACCCACCTGGATGTGTTCCTGTGTGAGCTGGTATAGGTGATGGTATTCTGGCAGGCCAGTTGGACTAGAGGATCTTTGAGGTCCCTTCCAGCTCCTAATATTGTGTGATTCTGTGATTTATGAACTATCTTGAGAACAGAAAAGTTTTATGATTTTTGTGGCTATCAGTGTGCAATATTTCTTTGAGCATCCTTGGAGAAAGTCTTGTGTCAGTGTAGTAGGAGCCAAACTGCAAACTGATTGAGAAAACACTGTCCAAGCTTTTTCTATTGTCCATGTGATGCCTGTTTGCTTTGAAAACCAGCAACATATGAAGCTCAAATATATATTGCATTTCAACACTATTTTTATTTAAAAGCACAGATATGTTTAGGTAAAACAGCTAGTAAGAGAACCACAAGATAGGACCAAAATTAGTGCTCTGCCACTTGGGCCAGGCAATTTGTTTAATTCAGCATTTTTCTGCAGAGAACATTACCAAGGGGGAACAGAAAAAAGGAGGATGAAGAGAAAAGAAGAAATATTTACTTCTGAGAAGAAAGACAACCTTTGGCAAAATATTGTACTCCAGGAGGCACAGCTTTTCCATGCAAGGACAAATCTTGTAAAAATCCTTTTCTGTGACCATGAGAAATGGTTTTTTTGACTGCCTCCCCCCTAGACAGGTCTGCAAGCATTTTTGTTTCTCTCCCACTCATGTCTCTTACAGTGCATGAAAAAGGTTTCTTGTTTTCATTGGTAAAGGCTTTTGCAACCTGTTGGCATCCAACATTTTGTCTATGTATTAAGTAGGTCCCCACTAGTTTTGACTGGGCAAAATACTCCTCCTTCCCATATTAAATTTGTGCACAGATACTCTTGGACTTTTTCCAATCCTGGAAAGGGTTTCCTGTGAGGATCACAAGATTATCAGTCAGTGATGATTCATTTTATTTCTCCAGGTTCTACTTTTTCTTCGTAGCAAAGACATTCCTAGTTCCTGCAGTCTGTGCAGTACTCATCATAACCAAATCTTAACCCAAGGATGAGAATCCTGGTTGGTCCCATAGTACCAATTCAGTAACATTTAAAACAGGAAAGACTAAATATTTGTATATCACATTGTTCTGGTTCATACATTCATACATGTATCAATTTTCACTACTGAGACTGCAGTCTCCGAAGAGCAGGAACTGTCCTTTACTGTCCTCATGTTCAAGGGAGGTGGCTACAAGTCATATAGTGACTCACCTGTCATATATATGTGTGTCATATATATGTGACTCACAAGTCATATAGTGACACACCTGAACATGTGTCTAACATGATCTTAGATGTCTTAAAGCATCAAAGGCATCCATGTGGTCTGGAAGATATGACACAGGACCAACAGGACCCAGTGTGGAGAGGTTATGGCGACCAGGTAAGATAACCCTAAGCATCTGACATGAGCCTATGCACCTCTCATTAGGCTGTGAACTCCACCACAGCGACTCTCCGTGGGCCGTGTTAGATGCCTGTGTCAGGCTAGAGCGCGTCAGTGCATGGGTACTCCTCCACACAGGCTGGAAAGTCTGCCAGCAAACAACAAAAGTACTCGAGGAACATGAAAGTTTCAGCCTAACTTTTATTCAGCTGTTAATTAAGCCACTGGCTGTGTCTAGACTATGGGACCTGGGAGTATTGCCAAGTGCCTGTGCGCGGCTTGTACACACACTGCTGTATCCTGGCTCCAGCCCGGGGCATGATGCTCATGTTTTCTGCCTGTGATGCTCAGCCTTGCTGAGACCCCCAGCACATGGTCAACAGCACCGAATTTGGGGAGCCATGGTCACCACTCTGAGTGCCTCATAACACACAGCCAAAGGTTAGTGAGGACACAACCTCTGCAATCAAAACAGAAGATAACTTTTTTCCGGTTTTGTAGCCCCCTAAAAAGCTAGGTTGAAAATGTTGAAAAACAGTCTTCTAGACATGCTAATGAAATGCTAATAAAATAATGCAGCCAAATCCCACTAGCTGTGATAAATTAAGCAGGCAGCTAAGCTCAACCTCATGGTAAAGTTAAGTGATATTTAGTGATGCTGGGCAGACACCAGTTATCTGCATTAACAGAAAGTAAAGCCAAATATTGTTACTCTGTCTGCTGAATGAAAGATACTAAGCAAGCCATCAAATATAAGTGCTTCTCATTAGGCAAAATAAAGAAGTTGCCTCACTACTTAGAAGTTGACCATTTTTATTTGTTGACTAACTTGTTACAAAAAAAAGATAATAAAAAACAACCAACCTTGTTGGAGGTTAATATACATTTGAGGATATCTTCTGAGAGGGCCTCAGAAACCTTCGCCGTGTGGTTCACTCTGCATGTGGACTAATACAAGAGAACTGTGAGGAGAAGGAAGGGCATCTTGCCCAGGAATCGAAGGGAAATACGATCACTGGAAGCACAATTCAATGGCATTCTAAGGACAAGGGCAGAGCAAGTGTCAAAAATTGAGAAAAGAATTGTATTCTTTGACTAAATCACATCCTGTTTACTTCATACCACAATGCTTCTGCAAGGTTGGTATATGGTTCTCAGTTTAGAAGGGGATGGCAGAAAAAGTTCAGGTCCAGGGATTCAGAGTCACTTTTCTTCCTGAAATGTATGTGCCAGCTAGAGGTAGTATTTACCCAGAGATCAATAAAAGACAGGAAGAAGCAGTTTGAGAAGAGGTTCATTGTATCATAATACATACACCAAAATCAGCTTTTCCTTAAGAAGTGAGTGGCTTTTGTCCTTGGTTGAGATGAAACTTTGGAGCAGTCAGCTCACGTGCAGTCATCTAAAGGTCAGGAAAGAGAAAGCTGGTGCAGATGTTCTCTGCCAAGCAGAAGGACGCTGTCTGTAAACTTCTGCAGCTTCTCTGCATGGTCAGGTCTACCCACTGAGCAGAAGCTGTGTACTATACCAAACTCTTGGTTTCCTGAGAGCATCCAAACAGGGCACTCTAGATGACACCTTCATGTTAGCAGCAGATCCAGATTCTGAGTTTGTTTTGAGGGACAGAGAATGTCATGTGATAAAAAACCCACTGAGATAGCATAGACAAAAGGATGTCCAGTCACCAGCTTGTGGTTATTGGTTTGATAATGTCAGCTTGGGGCTTTGCCAGGCAGTCTCCAGAAGAGATGGAATCAGCAACACCATCTGGAGACACTTGAAGCACAACCCGTCTGCCCCTGGTTTTGGCTAGTGTCTACCTAAAAGGACCGCCACCTAATTTTTAACACTGAAGAGTAGCTATGGACACATTTTAGAGATCAAAGGAGAAAGCAAATTCCCTCACTGTTCATACAGCTGTTCTACCTAAAACCTGGTATAATAAAGAATTACTGGCAACACAGATTTTCTTTTTTATTTTCCTGGAGCAAAAACTTGCTATCAATCTAAGAAAAACAATTTGGAATGGAGACACCTGCCATAATATTATTTTCATCCGAGACTATATTTCATGTGGGCTTGACTTTAAAAGGACATGTGTGCCCTGTGTATGTTAGAAAAATGGTAGATTCAACTGTGGAAACTGGAGTCAGTGGTCATGAAAACTTTTACCATGTGGCAGGTATATAATCTCCCTGTAACACCAGACCGTAATACGTAATATATAGCCAGGAACTGAGCAGAAAAGTGAAAATCAGTCATTTACAAGTAGTCCCTTGTGTTGCACCTTTATTACAGAAAGGCTTTGCATACAGTCTGTCTTGCCAGCTTTTAGTGTGCCACTCTGCAAATGAAAGGGAGGAGGCAGAAGGCTTCCTGGACAGAGGTAATAATTTCTCTCCCTGTTAATGGTGAGTCCCGTGGAAAAGAAAATAATTCACACAGCGTAAGGCACGTAACCTACTGTATATGTAAGTTAGCTGTGATATAGAGCCCTGATAATGCCAGCAAATGAGGAGCTACAGCAACTAACTCCAAAGGCTGTAGGTCTTATAGGTATCACTCTCTTTTGGATCAATACGTAGCAGCAATTCACATGTATTTGGCAGACCGGGATCTTTAAAGTTTTACTGGCTGTGATTGTACAGCTATTCAGGATAATTCTTCCTAGGTGCTAGCAATGGTAGTAAATGTTTACATTTTTACTATGGCGGTGTCCAAAGGAACCAGTAGGGGAGCGTTATGCATAGAACTCCATTAAAAAGGGGAAAGATATAATCCCTTCCCTGTGGAGTTAACCATCTAGAGGACATAAATAAAGGGTAGAAGAATGGGAATAAAATGTACATGCAAATGAGTATAGTAATGAATTGGGGCAGCTTTGTCAGTTGTAAGATTTTTTTTTTGTAATTATTCCTTCATGAGAGAGATAAAGATGCACAATGGTTGCTAACAAGTCACTAGGAAATTCTAGGGGACTGGAATTCATTTTTGTTTTAGAAAAGTGGTTTTATTGAAACTTTCTAGCATTATTTTGTTTTCTTTTTTACATTATTCCTGCCTTTTTTATTTCTTTTCTTCTTTCTTTTTTTTTTTTTTTTTTTTTTTTTTATGGAGGAAAGCAAACAAACATAAATCACAAGCAATTTCTTCTTCTCTGGATGTGTAAACATTGGACCAGGGTTTTATTATCTATAACACGACAAGTAATGAGCCGTGATTTGCAAGTCATATGCATATACATTCAAGCCACATGAGAGATCCAACTGCTGGTGGCTGTCACAGCTGATTTTGGTACAGGGCTCACACGGCTAGCACATCAGCTGCAATCCCCTGGGAGAGAGAGACATCCATCCCTCTCCTCATGGGGCTGCTTGCAAAGCAAACTCCCACAAGTGTGCAAACACACCAGGTGAACAACTCCTGCTTCTTTAAAGAAAAAGAATTCAAAAAATCAGTTAAGTTACACTTCTCCCCTTTCCAAGCTCTAGTGGAAGAGGGGAGTAGGAGAATCACCCTAGCTTTGGGGAGATCGTGGGTATGGTTGCCATCATTCCTGGCCTGTCACCTCTGTGGTGCTACTGTGGGGCTGAAGTGGATGAGTGGGAGCTGGGGCTGCCTCTGCCCCAAACCCAGCCCTGCTGCCCACAGGAGAAGCTCTGGTGGTGAGCGAGCCCCAGGAGGAAAGAAATTTGGCATTTAGCTCCTGAGTTTAGCTCCCTGAATTGTTGATTGTTTACCAGATACAGTGGAATTCTTGGGGTGGGTATTAGCAAAGAAGAAATTAATTAGGCAACTTCTGCAATCCTGTCAACACTACTCTGGCTCACTAGCACAAGCTGAGGCATTTTCACATTTTATTTGTCTTTTTTTTCCTCTGAGCTTTTCCCAGGTAACAGGAAAAGTGAAGAAGATGACAGCTTTTTAAACTCGCCTCCCTGTAACTTAGCTTGACTGCAAGACGAAATTGCCTTTTCTCAGGTTTTCCTGGCATAATCCCTTCTTTCTTTTTGTTCTTCATGACAACCTGTAATCCTGGAGCTGATCTAAAGACGCCTTGCTTTACATGTATCTGTGTCTTACAAAATGTATTCTTCATCACTCTCCAGGAAAAAAACTGTCCAAAGACACTGGGAGCAAAGCAGAGCTTCAAGCAACGCAGTCAGAATTTCACTGTTTAACTTAAATAATGAAGGCTTAGGGGTTCTGGGTTTTATTTTTAAATGCTGGAAATTAAATATCATGGTGATGCCTGAGTTATGAACAATGTCACTTTCTTTTTTTCTGCTTAGGAGTCAAGAGTGATATTCCAGACTACCATGCTCTTAGCTGTGGGTAATATTGATGAGGTAGAGTTTGGGCGTAAATAGTTGAAAGAAAGGATGGCAAGGAGCATTAATGTCTTTTTATGTGCTGCTTTCTGGAAAATTTGATTCTTCTTTATTGTAGTTTGTCCTTTTCCTACAACACAGGAGTAAGAGGAGATTAAAGAAACATTATGCACAAACATAATATAAAGTTGGCAACTTACATTTACATAACTTAAATTTTTAGTTTAAGAGGTGTTAATAAGGGGGAGGGGAGGAAGGGGGAGCCACAAACCTTCAGGAATTCAAACAGAAGTTCTTTGGACATTGTCCTTTCAACATTATAAACAAATTCCTAATTGTCCAAGAGCAGAAAAAACTGAAGAGACTGTTGCTGCAGGAAAGGGAAGAAGGAGGTTTCAGTTTCTGAGACATATTAGAAATTAATTCTAAAATTAAAAGGACAGGCATTATTATGTGTTCTGACCTTAAATGCCTTTGTCTGACTCTTTGTTTCTTTTGGGAAGCTGCATAGAGCTGCTCCCTTTGAGAAGGCTATTTGGTAACTATCAGTGT
>CM066566.1:60044762-60164762 GCA_033816785.1 Picus viridis
CCTCTTAAAAAGATAAAATACCAGTAAATTAAAACCAAAACTGGAATCGTTGCACAGCTGCATAACAATGGGCTGACCATGGGAGATGTGAGCAGTGTGACAGGGATCCAGACCAGTTAGTCACCTTCCTCTCCAGTGGCTGAAGCCTCCAGGGAGACAGAGAAGATCTGCTGAAGTGGGAACTACTCAGACAACCGGGAGTATCCTCTAGAAGGCGGGGACAGACAGAGGAGTCAGAGTGGAGGAAGGCCCAAGGAGCAGTTGGTCATGAAGGGGCCAGTGTTTATTTTGAGGAGCTATGTTTTGAGAAGGTAGTAATAAAATAAAACCCCAGGAAAGGTGCAAAGTTGGAAAGTGAGCCTGTCTGTACCTCTTCTGTTCAAAGTGGAGCTGGGACTCCAGCTGCTCAAAAAGACATCTTCCTTTGAAAAAGTTTGGAGGTGAAAATTTCAGCCCTTTGTGCAACCACTTAAAGCTTTTCCAATTCCCCTTTAATTTGGGAGTGCTCAGAAAACTCCGAGTTTTTGCAGGTAGCTGACAAGCTCCTTGCCGTTCTTTAATGAGCTCTTTTCTTTTACAGAGAGATGAGGATTGAATTATTGTTAGTATACACAGAAGAGGGACAAGAGGGACATTAATTAATTCTGAGAAAGAGATTGTATTTGACCTATTCTTATAATTATCACTTGAAGTACATAAATACTCAGCTGGGACTGGGTGTTCTTAAGACTGTTTCAGGTTATCATGAAGCCTTTTTCTGTTCAACACTGAGCAAAAAGCTGAAGTCTCTGCTCTGCTGCATGGTCCCAATACTTTACTACAGCACAGGCAACTTCATGCAGCCAGCTGTAGGGGAAAGCCTTGAGATTGCTGATTTTCTCCTCTCTGAAGATTTATGTGGCATTAAATAGGCAAAAAAATACATCCTTCTTGTGAAGAAGAGGGACAATGTAATAGGTTCAGGCTTTTTTATGCAAGAATCAAAATGTAGCACCAAATTCTGAAAAGGGTTTAATTAACAGCTTGGTTTTGCCAGACTTTTCTAGTGAAGAACTAACTTAGCTTATGGACTATAACTCCAAAAAAGAACTATTGATATGTTAATTGTATATGCCTATGAATGGTTATTTATGGCATTGGATCTCTCTGCTAAACCAATTATGCTCTATTTGTGAGATTTGCATTATACTGCATCCATGGCATTTAATTAAACTCCTATTTCTCCTCTTTCTTTTTTTTTTTTTTTTTTTTTTTTTTTTTTTTTCTTGTTTTTCTTTTCCAGCCTTACATGTATGATAAACTACACTAGTCACTCAGTGGTTAAAACTGAAATCAGCAATAAATTCAATCACCCTCACACACATCCTACTTGGTTTGTGATGCCCAGATTATTCTTAGCTCTGCCACTTTAAACATTAACTTACCAACCTACTAGGTCAAGTTCAACAACTTTTTATAACTGTATTTTACATGTTTCTAGAACTATAGGGATCAGTCACTCTGACTCTCTTGGTGAAAACCCTCTTCCCTATTGTAATGTATGTTAGGCATATTTATGCAAACATAAAGGGGATGTTTAAAAACAGTGTAATAATGCAGTGTGCTGTAATATGTATGTTTCTTTTGGTCTCCTTCTGCCAGTTAATAAACAGTGTATAAAGTCAGCTGCAGTGCCAACACTCTAATTCAGAACATATCAAAAGCTTTGCGTGGGCAAGGTAAATTGGGCTGATAGTGAGTCAGACGCTGGCTGGATCCCTCATTTGTTCATTCAGAGAATTTTTAATGTAGGACTAATTTTCGAGTAGTTGAATTTTTGTAAAGAAAATGAAATCCTAAAGGGGGCAATTTAACTGGAATACTCTGAAACAGTTCAAGATGGATTACCTTTTCACAGCTGTTTCATGTAGAAAAGGATCACTTGCTTTCTCTTTCTTTTCTGTAAGTGTATTACAGTGCACCTATTGAAAAGGGCTGGTAGGGGTTAGTGGAGAAGGGGGTTAAATCATGATACAGGATACACTTCTTTGTTACTAGAAACTTACTTTGCTTCCTAGTCAGTGTCAGTGCCAAAAATGTTGTTTTGGGGATTTCCGTGGTTGAAGCATCCGAAAGTTGGAGTAAAGAGAGAAATTTCTATCCTCCCTGAAGCCCTTGTACACCCATTGCTTTATTATTCAGACAGGATGCTGAAAAATCAAGAGAACAGGATCTGATGTTCCAATCCACATATATATATATATATATATATATACACACAAACATACGTGTATACATATATATATATATATAAAACTCTACTGTCAATGCTCAGGCGGTGGCAAATAGCACGGAGCCAGTTCTTCAGTTTCGGAACATAATAATATCCTCTTCCTGGCCACAATACTATTCATCACAGCCTTTTGCCAAATAACAGGCCTAAGTGGCCTGGAGGTCTTTCTGTGGACACTATTCCAGATTCAGCTTCCCAAAGAACATTTTGAAACATACCAGTCCTAAAATGTTTTCGGTCACACTCAGAAGAACTCTCACTAACAAAATTCAGCTCTCAGATTTCTCTGTTCTCCAAGAACCCAGCTTCCTTCTGTCTCAGCTGAAGTCTCAACAGAAATGAGTTTTAGCATCTTGTTTGCATCTTAGGTGCACAATTTAAAAGTTTAAAACACAAAGCAGGAACAATTTGAAGCTGTTTTCCGTGTGTGATCACAAGGGTGGGAGAACATAGTCAGGATAATTGTATCAGAAGGGAATCTATTTAGTTAAATTCCTTCTACTGTTGCACATTAGCAAGTAAGTAGGACCACTGCAAGAGCTTTTATTTAGCCTGGTTGCTGGGGCAAGTACAAAAGTGTTTATCACCATGACATTACTAGAGGAGCCATTGCTAGAATCTAGTTTGAGATAGCTGAGGGGAAGGGGGAAATGTAGCTCTTATTTCAGTTGGGTCAATTTGCAAATACTCAAATCTTCTGTTGTTTGAAGGGTTTATTTTACGACACAGAGCCTATAGTTACTGCACCCCAAAAGTTCTTTTCTATGATTAGATGAAGCACAGACAAATCATGAAAAGACAATTGTACACTTTCTTGTGTTGCTTTATGGGCTTTAAGTGCCTACAAAAAAGGATTCCTTATGCTTTAATTTCTCTTTATTTTTTTGACTGTAAAGACCCATGGGGTAAATGCCAGTCCCACAATCCTGCAGTTATATGGTTACTGTCAGCCTGCTCAAATGATGCTTCCTGTTCATTAGGCGTCCTTTCATCTGACAACAATGTACTGGCTTTGCTGCAATTCTTAGTCAACGCCCATCTCTTCAATAGCCTGTGAATAGTATTAAATAGTGTTTATGCTAGCTATTGTTGCCTTTTGTGTGGTTTGTCTAATTCACAGAGAAAAGTCTGCTTTTGTGGTCTAAGGCTGGCTACGTCATGGCACGCCATGTGCCTTCTGATGGGATCCATTCCTGCTGAGTGATAACATTACAGGCCTGAACTCCTTTGCAATACAATCCAGCATTCTTAACACAGTCAATACACTCACAGGCAATCTAGTTTACTCTTTATATTAAGAGGTTTAGGGAGACAAAGCTCATCTAAATACCTGCTCGTGAAACAAATAAGATGAATTCAACTGATTTGAGAATTACTCCCCAGCTCCCACACAACTACACAATGAGCACCAGAAATAAAAAATTGAGGAAAAAAAGAACCAAAACCCTGAAGCTGTGCAAGGAATGCCCAAATATTCCAGGTAGAGTCGTTCTGTGTAGACACACACATGGCACATTTTAGCAAATAAGGCGGCATTATTGTTTCTAGTTACTGTTCAGGAGGAGGCTTAATGCTAGAGTCAAAGCATCTGCTTTTATTTGCTTAAACTGACCACAAAGAGAAAGGATATTGTACATATGATTACATTATCCTGCAGCTCAGGAGTCTTTGTAGGACAGGTATGTTGCTGTGCCTTGAAAGGGCTTTTGCTGTAAGCAGATCATTAAAGGCTCAGTGTGTAACTGATCTGGAGCTGTCTCTGGCTGTTGGTGTATGAGTTTCTCTTGTCTAACTTTATGATCCCTGTTCTAGGTATCTAAAATCTTACTGTTCTCCTTCCTTCCCTCTCTCAATCCCTCCCCTCCAACCTCATTATTGCACAGCTAAAGTTGCTTTTCAGCTTTACCTTGGGAAGTGTACAAATCCGTGCAGATGCAACTGGAAAGTAAGGCTTATGCTGCTAAATCATGCCATTTGTTTGTCCCAGGAGTTGTTATCCTCTGTGCGTCACGCTTTGAACAAGATGAAGAGTAGCTTCTAAACAATATGGCAATGAAAAGAATGCACACAAATAATAATTACTACTTTGTAACTGCTTATGCTATCATACCCTCCATGGCCAGAAGCAAGCAGGGAGGCAGGGGACAGGGTGGGGCTGAGAGTGGGTGGAGGATGAACTTTGTGCATCATAGGAGAGCATTGCAGATTGCCCTCCTGATCAGCATAACAAAGGAGGTCCATGTACCTGATCCTCTCTGAGGTAATATGGGACAGATAGACAAAGCATTTAGGACATAAAGCTCCTGGCAAACAAGAGGAGATGGGGTCAACACCCATAGACAACTTGAAGATAGGCTTCTCTTGAAGTGGCCATTCTTTAGAGTCAGTTGGAAGAGACTACTTACTCCATCCTCACATTGATGTCTGACACTGGTCTGTTGATATACACCTTAGAAGTGCTTATTTCTTGCTACTAATAGTAGCCAATGGGATAACCAGCCCAGAAGAAGACATTATAGACATCTATCTAAAGTTTGAAAAGATGAATCCCACCCATATGTACTTCAGTGCTTGTGTGGATCTGGAACTTTGAGTTCTGCTGTCCTGGGCCTCGCAGCTAAAAGCTTTTTTTCCAAGACAGGTAGCACAAAAAAGTCATGAAAGCTGTTATTAATTCTCTCTCTCTTTGTTTTGTTGTTTTTTCTTTTAAGCTTTGGAACAACTCCAAGCTACATAGAAGGCAGTCATTCTTTCCATCTTAGAGTGAAAAATGAATTAAAAAAGAAATCTGTCTGTCATAAGAACACAAAAGCATTTCCTGAATTACAGCCCTGACTTCTGAATGAGGGTGTTCTCCTGAAATGAGTCAGTGCAAGTGGAAAAGCATGTTCCCAAAAGAACAAGGAGGAACCTGGAAGTTTAGAGCTGTTGCTAGATAAGAGCTTCTTCCCCTGTATTCAGATCACCTTCCTAAGGAAACAAGTTGAGCAAATGCTCACCCAGAGGCAAGCCAGTGAAAAAGCCTATGGCCTGCACAAATGTATTACCTTATTTTGCTCCTGAGAATGAATGAGGTGGTCTTTGACTAAGACTTTAAACAGAAGGCATTGGAAATGAACTAGGGTTGTCAGGAAAGCTCATTGATTTTGCAGGACCCATCCAAGCTGTACATTATAGTTTGGAGGAAGAGCATACCTTTTTCAAAGGACAATTTTTCAAACTACTGCCCATGTTTGTGCTTTTGTGCAAGCAATAATGGTTTCATAAACATTTTCTGTAATCAGCATTTAGTAATACCCGGGAAGCTGCCAATTCTGACTAGATTTTACAGATATCAACTTTTTTTTTGGCCATTAATACTTTTTTTTTCCTTTCTGTTTATGTTCCCAGATTGATTTCCAATAGCTAAAATTTAAACAATAAAGGCAACGTTAGTTTTCAAGTCTGCAAATAGGACAGACAATGTATGCAGCCTCCTCATTGATTGACTCTTCTGTTTTTATAGATTTGCCCTCTTGAAAGAATCATTAAACACCAGAGAAAATGATTTGTTGCCATTGATTACATGACATACTGCTCTGACATACACAGTTTTTATATCTAAGTTATTAATTATGTTGTTAATGTAATTTGCAGACCATGAGATAAATCATTCAGCTTCTGACTGGATATTACTGGATATGTTGCATATATAAATATATCTCTGGGTGAGAAGGGAACTGCTACCAAGAATAATAGATTAGAAGGCTACTGGTTTGCCTTATGAATCATTATGAGCTAAGGAAAACTTCATATGCCCATTTATTCTATTATCCTGAAAATGGTGAGTTTCTCAGCATCTCTGCCATTTATGTGCTATAGTGATGCACATAATAATTTCAACACAGAGTGAAGACTTGCAGTTGTTCTGCTGATACTCATACTCTATCCTTTTTCTCTCAAGAACTTGACAGTTTAAGGTTAATAAGCTACAGGACACAGGCTTAATTTGGGTCTTCCTGGAGGCTTCACTAAACACTTTTTTCCCTCTTCTGATGGAGGATACTTTGTGCTAGCTTAATTCTCTGTAAATTTCTTTTCCCAGCAATGATTGCCAAGAAATTAATTATGACAGCTGGTGTGGTGAATGTGTGTTGCAGTATTCTACTGCCACTAGTGACAGGTTCCTGCGCTTCAAAGCAGATTTCTCTGCAATTGTATCAACAAATTGTTTTTAAAAGTTCCTCCTGTTTTGTACTTTGTTTCAACAGGTCTAGCTCTTTCCTTAGCTTCAGAAGGGTTTAGCAGCAACTATTCAGTGGTTACCCTGGGAGCACACTGAAGATTATGCATGCTTGCCTGACATTTGACAGATGCCCTTAAAAGGCTCAGTTTCCTTTTCACAGAGGCCAGGGGGTTGAAGAGGGTAGAGGGCTAGAAAGACTTTTGAAGTGAGTGACATATGTTTAAATGTCAAGGTGGTCTTAGTGAATCACTAAGCACAACCCTTGTACATCGAAACAGAGGCTAGGTGGGAGATGTCCTTTTTAGTTAGAGCTAAGAATTCACATCTTTTAGTATTCTTGAACCTACAGATGACATAGTTCTTCATTTGGAGGGGAAGCTGAGTACTGAAGAATTAATTTTGTGGCTAGCATATGCAAAGACTTCTTTGACTCTTTGAAAATCTTTTCACATGTTGTGATGGTTTAGCCCATGCACATCAACAAAAGCTCAGCTGAACCCAGTTGGAGAAGCCAATGAAGCTGTATTTTACAAGCAATAATGGAATGCAATGAATATGTACAGAATATACAGTATTTACAATTTTATACAAGTATTTACAAAAGGCAAACAGCAGAGAAATCCTCCTTGGGCAGGAGGATTCCACCTCGCCTCCCACCCAACCTCTCCCATCCCTTTTTCCTCTGGTTAATTAGAAGAAAAGAGAAAAGGAAAGGTGTTAGGGGAATTTCAGTTAGCTCAAGAGTGTCTTTAGTAAGTCAGTAATGCTTATCTCAAGTTTTGCTGATAAGTGGTCTCTCGCTGTCCAGGACAGCATGCATGCCAGCAGAAAGAGACAGAGTGAGACTGAGAGAAAAGAATGCAAGAGATATTGCTATGGTACATCTCACATCTGACCAACGAGCTTTGTTTAGAACAATCTTCGTATTCCTTTGCACACCCACGTGTAGATTTGCTCAGAATTTTTTAAAAAGGCACAGCCTAAACTGTCACACATGTGAATAGTGAATAAACCAGTTTTTAACAGATACTGCCTAAAATGTGAAACTCGAGGAGATAAACTTCCTCCCCTCCCTGTTCAACTCCATTGACAAAGACACTGACATTGAGTATTGGCATGATAATAATTAGCAGAGCCACAACGGCAGCTGGGATACAGGTTGAGTTTAAAGAGCACAATTATTCATTTTATCTCTTAAAAGAACAGAAAATTTCACAGCCTGAAGTGAGCCCAAACCCTTTTGTTGTTTGCTTTAGCAGCTTTCTTGGCTTAGGAATGTTCCTCATCTTGACAACAGAGTTTTATACAAAGGACTTCAACATCATTGACAAATTTTTTTAAAAGCATTAGCACCACAGTCATTCCCAATCCTAAACAGGGAGGTGATCTCAAAGCAGGAATGTGCTCCTGGTTTTGGAGCTGTGAGCACATCCTGGAAGAGTGATTCCTCATTGGAATGGCCCGGAGAGGTGGTTGAGTCACCGTCCCTGGAGGCGTTCAAGAGGGGACTGGATGTGGCACTTGGTGCCATGGTCTAGTTGTGAGGTTTGTGGTTGCAGGTTGGACTCGATGATCTTCGAGGTCTCTTCCAACCTTGGTAATACTGTAATACTGTAAGAGTCCTGCCTGAAGAAACCACCAAACACATGCTCACCTCTTCCCCTCACTTTTCCTTGAGGCCCACCAAAAGGAAAGTTGGGTCTTCAAACTATATGCAAGTCCATGTTCAACTGCATCTTCAAATGCCCAGTGCCCAGTGCAGATGACAGGGGAACTGAGGTCAGGAACATGAGCCTACTCATTTCAGCAGGTAAAGTGGAGACCTTAAAAGTCAGTATTGGAAAATGGTTGGCTTATTGGTTGTCCAGGTCCCTTTTAAAATCAACAGAAGAATTCTTGACATCATTCTTGTTGCAGGTTTGAACATCTCCAGAAGACATTATGTCTGTTATTATTATTTTGAGGTATTGTGTATGTATTTCATGCTCATGTGAAACTAACAGCACCAGCAGGAGTATAGAATGGTGCAGGCAGCCCTGGTTCAAGGTGCAGTGGCCAGCTGTCCTTATCAGTCTCAGATCTGATTCGTCCTGAGAAGATATTGCCAATTATGTCATAGTAGATAGACATCTTCTTGGGAGGGAAAAAAATGACCACCATCTTTTTAACTTGTCATCTAAATTGAATTTGAACTCAGCTCTCTAGAGAAACACTTCCACTGCATTAAACAACTGGGGGAATTAATGCTCTCATCGATCTTGTTCATCATTACAGATGTGTACACTTGCATCTGCATCTGACTTCTCCATCACAGGGAGTCAAACCATGGCCAAAAAGGGGCAAAGCATGATGGTTTCTCCAGCTGTGCAAAGTGGTACCAGCCCTGCTGCTGGTTTCACAGAGACTCTGGATTCAAACTGATGTGAATAAGTGAAATCAGAGGCTGGCCCTTATTAACTTCAGTGTCTCCTGCAAGTAGAAAAAGGAAAATGAAAACAAGTGTCAGTTAATGTCGAAGAACAAGTTTAAGTGCAAGCTTCTGTTATAAAATACATATCAGTAAATTTATGGTTCACTACATATTTGTATGCCACAAAGTTTCAAGGAAAGGTGTTTATAGTATGGAAATAGTTCCCATTTATCTGATAAATATAAATCTGATAAATTTGGGGCCACAACTATAGTATAGTCAAACCTGCTTTTTCATTAGTTGCATCTGAACTTCCCCACTCTGACATTCTGTAATATTATGTAATAAAGGTCCTTAATTCATATATATTGCATCTACTCCTAGAGGAGATTTTCCACACCCCTCCCTGCTTCCCCTCTCCACCCCACCCCACCCTGAAATTGTGGTTAAAGATCCTTGGAAGATAGAGGATGAAACACACAAAACTACAGGGAGATCATATTTTTGTTCTTGATGCTTCAAAATTTTAGAAAGTTTTAAAAAATATTTTCATGATTGCCTGGCCAATCATATATAAGTATGTAAAAAGTTTAGTTACTAAATACAAATCTTTTTTTCATGTTTTGTTTTGTTCCCCTTATAAAGCTATTTTTAAATTATTTTTTAAGAGGATTGATTAAAGTGTAGGGAAAAAACGCTTTCCAGAAAACTGAGAGCAAATTGACTGACTGATAAAGAGGGCAGGAGGTAGACAAGCAAGAAGGAAGGAACAACATCCTAGGAGTGATGAAAAAAAGGTGATGGAAGGATTCAAAATTATCAGCACAATATAGGAAGTGGGTGGAGGACAGCAAGCAAATGTCTTTTCCTGTGTGCAGCTTCTGTGAGGGCCCTGATGGATATGGGGAATGAGGCTAAGAAAACATAATACTGACAAGCTGTAAAAGGGGGAGGTAGGTCGTGAAAAATCCCAGGAGACTGATGAAGAGAGACTGTATTGTTTAAGTCTATCTTAAACCTGGCTAAATTGTTTATCCCTGTTCTTTCTCCTTACTAGATTATTTCAGATCATCATTCTGAGGCTGCAAAACTTATTTTGAACATTCAGGGGAAATCTATTCCCAGGCTCTTTCTAATCCACCTTGAATGGTAGCTAAGAAATTAAATCAACCTCCTATAGCCTTCACTTCTTCCCTCGCCATGCATTTCTCACTGACAAAGTGGCAAGGCAAACATAGTGTTGTTCATTAATAAAATGCACATAGATAAAAGATACAACATTAACATATAGCAAGATTATAAAATCACAAATTTTATTCAGTCTTCTGTTGCAGTAGCCTCCCTGTCAGTTATTAATTAGACCTTTGCAAATACTCTTTACAGTACATCACAGGGATGCTTTCAAAACTGTGCACAAACCTCCAAAATACTAAACCAGCCTTACAATGTAAAGTCAAGTATTCCACTGCTGGTAATGCAGTTTAAAATTTATTGGTCTCTGTAGGCTTAGAGAGTGCAGTTTTGCCTAAGGTCGCATGGCAAGCATGGAGTGCAGCTAAAGCAGGACCAAAGTTTACGTAACTGTTAAGTTCCCTAGTTCTAGATACACCTTCTATCTTCTTGCTGCTTATTGCTGCACTCTATTTCATTCCTGATGTGTCACCTCAAGCTTGTATGTGGTAACATTTGTAAATTTTAGGTCTTTAAAACTGCAAGTCAAAAAAGGAGATAGGGCATAAGTTTAAGACCTACATAGCTCACTTTTTTTATCCACAAAAAACACCATTAATATTTTAGCAGGGTAATTCTCAGAAGTAAGATGTCCTCTTCCTTATCTCCTGGGCACACAGAAAGAGGAAAACACTCCATCTGGTAGTATAGAATCAGAGAATCAATAAGGTTGGAAGAGAAGTCAAAGATCATCGAGTCCAACCTATCACCCAACACCTCATGACTACTAAACCATGGCACCAAGTGCCACATCCAATCCCCTCTTGAACACCTGCAGGGATGATGACTCCACCACCTCCCTGGGCAGCCCATTCCAATGGCTAACACCTCTCTCTGTGAAGAACTTTCTCCTCACCTCGAGCCTAAACTTCCCCCGGTGCAGCTTGAAACTCTGTCCTTGTGTTCTGGTGCTGGTTGCCTGGGAGAAGAGACCAACCCCCTCCTGGCTACAACCACCCTTCAGGTAGTTGTAGACAGCAATAAGGTCTCCCCCTGAGCCTCCTCTTCTACAGGCTAAGCAACTCCAGCTGTCTCAGCCTCTCCTCATAGGGCTTGTGCTCAAGACCTCCCACCAGCCTCGTTGCCCTTCTCTGGACGCATTCAAGTGTCTCAATGTCCTTCTTAAGTTGAGGGGCCCGGAGCTGGACACAGTACTCAAGGTGTGGCCTAAACAGTGCAGAGTACAGGGGCACTATGACTTCCCTGCTCCTGCTGGACACACTATTTCTTGATGCAGGCCAGGATGCCATTGACCTTCTTGGCCACCTGAGCACACTGCTGGCTCATGTTCAGTACTTTATGCTAGGCCACAGAGGAGCCCTACAGACATGACCTGTGGGTGCTCTTTGTGACTATGGGTAGGTTCAGTCCAGGGAACAGAGGGAAAATTGGTGTTCATTTGGTATGCTTTTCAGCACAAACACTCTCACTCTTGGATGTGTCCAAACAGAGGCAAAATTGTTGGTTTGATTTCTTATAATGTGGCAACTAGTACACCAACAACACTACCAAGTTACTGCAGTGTAACCATTTGCTGCCTCTCAAGCAAGCCACCATAAATGACATGGGACCTGCTCTCTGCCTGCAGCAGAGGGAAGGTAGGGTGTTCCTGCTTGACAAGCAGTTTGTTAAACCCCAGTAAATCTGTGGGATTCCAGCACCTGCCCATAACACTGTCCCTGGATGACCCTTTACAGCACAGGGAAAAGCTCTGCCGAGCCGCCAGGATCTATGCAAAGAGTGTAGAAAGCAGTTCACTTCTCACCTTGCAAATCACTCACAGCTCAAGACTTATCCTCCTTTTGTATTTTGCCAAAATCCAAGGACCTGGGGTATTTAGGCACTTAGAGCTTTAGATAGGCATCTGCTAGTGCCAATGTGCCTCCTCAGATCTGCCCAGAGGCCTTCTGCCTAGATGCTGTTACCAGTTTTCTGAACCACATCCCTGTTTGCCAGCACATTAGCCCATTCATTTTCCTTTAAAAAATGTTGCAGAGCAATTAACAGCTCCATGAGGAACTGTTGACATTGCTAATGTTTACAGATTAGAAAATGTTAGTTCTGTGCAAATTATGCTTAATTACTGTTGTAGGATAATAATTATTTTTCACTAATAGAGTCCTAAATCTTTGAAAGCCTTAAATACTGTATATCTCATTATGATACACAGTACAAACCCAGTGAAACCCTTTCATTAATTCATTAATGATTAGTTTGAAAAGCAATGTGTCAGATTATTATACATGCTACCAAGTACTATTAGTACACTGATATACACAGCTTAATTTAGAACTTTAATATTAGAGTTTTAGTTCTTCAACCATGGAAATTGAATAGAAAATTACTATGAAGATAAATTTTTATTTGACTTTTTTCTTCAGCTGCACTTTCTACTATGTACTCCTTCTTTGCAGTTCAACAATAAGAAAAAATAATTAAAATGGCTTTAACATGGAGGACTACTTAAAAAAAAAAAAAAAAAAAAAAAACTAAATTTCATTTAGTTAATGGACTTCCATTCAGGCAAAACATTCAAATCATCAGTGACATACCTTTTGAAAGTGGTGAACTCTCTCTAAACCCTGTTGGGATACCAGGCAGAACTGCTTGAGCAATTAAATAAAGAACGTTTGGACTTCTGCACTCTGACAATGCACTGATGCCAGGGAAATCAGGTTAAAAGGTTCATGAAAAGAAATTCACAGAATCACAGAATGGTTTGGGTTGGGAGGGTCCCTTAAAGTCATCTAATATAACACCCCTGCAGCAAGCAGGGACATCTTTCACTAGATCAGATTGCTCAGAGCCTCATCCAACCTGACTTTGAATGTTTCCAGGGATGTGGTTTCTACCACCCATCTAAGCAACCTGTTCCAGTGTTTCACCACCCTCATTGTAAAAAATGTCTTCCTTATATCTAGTCTAAATCTACTCTCTTGTACTTTAAAACAATTTTCCCTTGTCCTCTCACAAAAGGCCTCACTAAAAAGATTATCCCCATCTCTCTTATAAACCCCCTTTAAGTCCCAAAAGGCCGCAATAAGGTCTCCCCAGGCACACGATGTTAAGGAACATCATCTCATTAGAGAGAATGAAAGGGAGCACAGGTCTCATTCTATACACATTTTTTGTCTCAAGTGGAGATAAGGGGATACACCTAGCATAATGTGTGCTAATACAGCAGTCAGGGATGGGCCAGGCAAATTGCACCCTAAAAGCTCCTCTATCACCTCTGTGACTCTAGCCTGCAGATCTGCACCTCAGGCACAGACATGCTTATTTAGGTAGGAAAGCTGGGACCACGTACTGTGTGATGAGTGCTCCCTGAGCCAGGCTCTGCTCTGTCACCCCTGTGTGCACCACCAGACCGTTCAGGTCATTGAGTCTAATTGAACTGGCATTATCACTACATTTGAATAGTAGATGACTGAAAAAAAGATGCACATATTTCTGCCTGAATGCACTCTTGCAGCAAACCAAGCCAAGATTAAATGCACATGCATTGTTGCTTTATTTTTGTGAACTCCACATAAAATATGGAGCCCAGTCATATGAGAAAAGATCTTTAAATGAGGGCTCTGGAAATATCTCTTGGCAAAGATGTTTTGCAGGAGATTCTGCAGTAACTTCTGCTTGGTGGACTCTTTTTCTACAATTTCCGTAAATTTTAACAATGCATTCAAACTTTGTCTAATGTTCCATTCAAATTTTTAATGTCAAATCATAATAGAGGAAAGCACTGAAAAAAATGAAAGCAGAATTTGGTGGTTTATACAAGTTGAAGTACACATTTCAACACTTTCACATAGAAAATGCTGTTGATGTTGCATGCTTGCAAAAATTCTGCACTTTTCTTGAGTCTACTGTGCAATAATAAAAGGTCTCCCATTAGAAATATTTTGTGTTCATGAAGTTATTCATACCAAGCAGTTTCATATGCTTTAATGAACTGTATGTGAAGACAAAAGGCATGTACTTAGCCAACAAACAGTGTATTTTCTCCACCCCATACTCAAGAGAATGCAAAATAAAATCCCTTATTTGCTTCTTTTGCATCTTTTGGGGGTAGTAATATATGGTAAACATTGTCAGTGCTTTATATTGACAACTGTCTGTGGAAGGACCCAGAAGTTAGGCTTACCACAGGGTGTAAATTATCACTGACCTCCTGAAAAGAGTGTTCCAGACTGTGGCTGGGAGCACCAGGAGTGGAGATGTCCCTGTAGGCCAGTCAGCCTTTGAGGATCTCTTTTAATGCTCATTGGAAATCCTGAGATGTACAGAAAACTTCAGTTTCTGTGATGCTTTCTAAACCACAGGAATATATTTAACACATTAATAAAGTGAAAAAAAGCCAAACAAACCCCAGCAACAACCCAGTTCCTGTCATCTCTCTTGATTTTTCACTTAGTAGACTTCTTCATGGATTAAAAAACTTTTTTTTTCTTCTTCTTGTAAGGAGTGTTCATTGAAGCCTGGCCAATAGATGGTATCACCCTTTCCAAAGTCTATGCTATGGGAGGCCTATGGAAGCATATCTGCTCAAGGCATTCATGCAAATTATTACTTACTGCCCTATATGCTCATAAATTAATAGCTTCTCTGTGGATGAAAAACAGAAATTAGACAACCATTAAGGTTGAACAATGTATAAAGAATATTAAATATTAATATATGAAATGAAAAAATATTGCAAGAGATATGAATAGATATGCCAGGAGCATAACAAGCCAAACCTAGGAATGTAAATAATAAAAACATGTTTTCAGCTAGATATTCTGGATGGTTTAGTATTCAAATTAAAGTTTGTTTTCCCATTCAGTAAAAACAAAACAAAAAGTATTTACCGTTGTTGCCTTATTTGCATGAGAGTTCATTTTCCTCCTGTGAACAGAAACAGATCTTTAATCAGAGGCGAAGCAGGATGGAAAGGCCACTTTATCATTGGTGTGTTTTTCAAGGAGCATTTCAGTGAGGTGTGGATGGCAGCTCTGCAACTTCAAGAGCAAGAATACCCCTTACATTTTAAAGTGTTATTTGAATGAATAATTGCAAAGCTAGATTGTGCATTTTAATGACTTGTGTCGGCAGAAACTATAAAATTGAAATTGAAATTGGATGAAGAGTTTACTTAATAGTAGGATAAGGTTGCCTGTTGCTAAAGTATTGCAGCTGACTGCCTGTGTCACTTGTCTCTGGCAATGATGACTCTTGTTAGAGCCCTGTAGAAGTTGCAGGACCTGTCATTTCACATGGTGCAGCAGCCATTAAAAACCATGTTAAAAAGATCTGATTTCATTGTGGATTCAAGTCCATTTTTGAAATTCATCACATTCTGTTCAGCTTCAGCTTATTTCTGCTAATTCTGAATTAAATACTACTGTCCTGAGTCCCTGTGAGTATTATTGCAAAGGTGCTCTGTATGGATTTTGACCTTGACCATCAATTCCTTCAGCCAGACCAGTCCTTGATTCAGCTTCCTGTTAGCTCCCTAGGAGTGACAAGTGTATCCATTATAAATATACATTTAGTAGAACACTGGGTGGAGCATGCCTTTCCTTCCCTAGACTCAATTTTATAAAGTTTCATTTAGCCATGATGATGTTCATCTCCAAGGACTCAGGCTGGACTGTGTCATAGGATCGTTTCCAAGTATTTGCCTAAACCCCTAGTCTGAATTGTATCAAAGTAAAACAGTACCTCACTTTTAAATTCTATATATATATATATATCTAGCTGTACTACCTTCACTTTAGTTAGGATGCAGAATCTGGACCGCTTCTCTGCTACAGGCTGCTTTGTGTGATTCATAGGAAGGAGAAAATGACAAGAAGGAATCTGGTGTGTTTGGAGTAGACAGAAATTTTTTCTCAGGATATTCCCAAAACAGTCTAAAGAACATATCTGAGGATTGCAGATTCAGATACTTGGTTTAATCAACACACAGATACACATGCACTCAGAGCACATTCCAGCTCAGAAAATGATTAATTTCTAAATCTTTTGATTAATATCTATGATGGAAAATCCCCAACATACATCTTAGGAAGGAAAGCACTTGGCTCTGCCTGCAATTTGAAGCAAAATCTGAACCTCGACTGTACTTCAGTGCTAGTAGGAAAAATGCTTCCAAATGACTGCTGTAAAACACAATGAACACAGAAGGCAAGATACCAATCCTTCTAAAGGCACATGAGAGTAATGCCTAACTGTCATTGTGCTTGGGGCTGTGTCCAACATCCAGAAAAATCCAAAATAACATTGCACAACTGTACTACCAGACATAAGGTCAATCAGGTTCAGCTCGAAAGGAGGTGGCATCTGTTACCTACCTCATGTTTTAGTAAATAGTCTGATTTTTATGTGACAAGTGCAAACACAGATACAAACTAATGGGAAAAGAAAAGCCCCAATTGTCCATTTGTGTCACATTGCAAACTGCCGGGTGAAAAACAGCCCACCATCATTTAATCATCCTGTTTTCTCTGTCCTTTTTTGCTCATTACAGTCATTACTGGTCACAAAAGACTGCTCACAAAACAGCTAGTGATTTTAATTTAATGCATCCTTTCTAAAACCTGCAGGGAAATTAAAGGAGGGAGAAACCTGGAGAGGGCTGGGGAGTAGGAGGGGGAAACGGGGCCTGGCACATCTGAAGCTTTAAATGCTAATAGTCAAACATTTCCCAAATAGATCTGAGCTGACCCTTAGCACATTGGGAGGGCTTAACTCATTAGTTTGCAAATTGAGTCAAATTGACACAAGGACTTTCCTTGCAGTGCTTTTAAATCTCTGATGGAGGCTGGTGAGTGACCTCTCAATCTGACAGGACAGAAGTTGCCAAACCATCTCAGTATCACAAAATCCAATGTAACAAAAAACCCCAGGCAGATCATCAGGGGTTTTCCCCCACAATATATCAAACATTGTTGCTGCCACCTCCATCTAAATTTACAGGCATCATTGGTTTATGAATGGATTACTAAATAAGAGCGCAGTAGCCAACAAATGTAATCAGGACAGGGGAGAATCATGACAATATTTGGTTGGGACCATAGAACGCCCATGGAGCACAGGTCCCCTAGAGCACATTGATCCTGCAAACAGCACCCTTCCAAACTGTTCCACACTAGCCCGGTGTGAGGGTTTTTCTGGTAGATTTGTTCAGGTCCCTGTTTCCTCTTCTGCTTAAATCAATAGAAAGGCTCCCACCAACCTTAGGAGGGTGAGAAGAGGGAAATATGCACAAGTGAAGGAGGCTGAAAAGGGCTGTGCTGGCATGAGCAAGACCTGGGACAGTGATAGGATTCATTCCCAAGCAAGTCATTCACACTGCAATGTCTGCCTGGGTGTCCATGCTGGAAGAGCTTCGGGAGCTATTGATCTGTCCAGACAGAGGTGCCTATATCCCCCTGAGCTCCCTCAACTACTTTGATCAGATCTCCAACAGCTGCCACAGACATCTGTCATGGGTTTAGCCAATTGAATCTGCTGCTGAATATTCAATACCATGCTGACATCATGCCAGCTTTAAAATGAAAGTGCTGGCTGGAGCAAAGTATCGTGGGACTTGAAGTTCAGCTTGTAATATGAGAGGCTTCCTGTTTCCAGTTGCTGTTTCCAGTTTCTGGCTTTGTGGTGTTGCCCTTTTCCACCAGGCTAGGTGCAGGCTTGGGGTGTGTGTGTGTGTATTTTATGGCGGCTTCTGCTGCTGCTGCTGCTTTTGCTGTGCTTTTCTGCAAAACAGACTAAGGTAATTGTATATCATATCATCTCATTGAACTCCTTAACTCAACCTAGGCATTTTTTGGTGTTACTTTCCTTCACGATCTTGGTGGGGGATGCTTGTGAGAGTGGGTTGTCTTAAACCAGCACAGTCTATTTTGGCCCCCAATGTGGGGCTTGAAAAAGGTTGAGAAAACAAGCAGTAAGATAAAGAGAAGATTTAACTAAGGCTTATTGCAATAATTTTGTGTACCTTTTTTTTCCCATAGTATCTTCACCATGTTGATGAATTTGCTTATTGGGGGCTGCTGGGGCTGATGTGCTGGGGCCTGGCCCTGGTTATGTTACACAAAACCTTGTACTCCATGTGTTTTTCCTGGTGGTGCTTATCAGCTCAGCAGCATGGCTTAAAGCTATGGTGCTGCTGTGCTGGTTACTGGCATGTTATGGTTTCACTAGCCACTTTGTGTATACATAATCTGACCTGAGTGATGGGCCAGGTCTTGTCCAGAGTGATGCAGTTCTTTGCCAAGAATACTACCTGGCAATCTGTCATGAGGCTGGAAAATAATAAGTGGTAGGGTGTGTGGGAGAGTATGGGCAAGTGCCTAGGATGATGGTCACCTCCAATTTCTTGGAGTTTCACCCCTGAACAAGGTCAAAATCCTGACAAAATGGTAAAATATTTGGAAAAAGTATGTTGTCAGCCCATTTCTGAGAGACATAAATCACTGTGATGTTTTGGGGCTTGGCCAATGGTCTATTAAACCTTTCTCATCATTGTCCAGAGTGCTCAGGGGCAAGAGAAAGTCTCTGGACCTACAGGCAGACCAGTAGGCACCATGGCTACTCAGACCCCAACAGCAGGCATTGCAGCTGCACCAGACAACCCACCCATGTCAGTATCAGCTGTCCCTGTACCTGAAAAGAAACAAACAATGAAAGCAGTTCATCTTGCAAAAGATGAGGATGAATGAGGCTCATCACAGGAACAGGAGGAAGAGCCAGAGGTGGTCACTTGGTCTTTATCCATGGCCTTGAAAGATGGCCAAGGACAGTGGGTGAAATGGCTATCAGGCTCCAGCAACACAAGGTGTTTTGGCTGTGGAGGAACTGTCCTGGGAGGTCCATCAACTTAAAAAGAACATGTCCTAATCCCCACCTGCACAGTTCTTTGTTTCAGCTATTAGAAGTAGGCACTTCCTTGTCCAAGGGAGAGAATCTGGGAGGTACACACAATGGCTTACCCTGTGGTTTTACTTATGAGATCATGGGGAGGACGTGAGGAAGAGGGATGGAAAACCCACTTCAGATCTAGCTGTGCAAGTCTGTGAATTACAAGGAAATTCTCCCCAGAGGAATTTTGTCCCAGTTTCTGGTGGAAAATCACCCCAAAAGAGCAGACAAACTGATATTGCTTCTGATCCTCCTGAAGGGAGACCTAAAGCATCTTTGTAGGACACAGGTGATTTCAATATAAATTAAAGGGGTCCTGCCACCAACCAGATGGAGGAGAGGGAGAGTTGGGTTTATTGCACTGTATGGATCTGATAACTTGGTAAGCTGAACCCACAAAAGTATAATGCTTTAGCAGACAACGGGCACACAGCATACTCCGATACCATCAGACCTCTGGTGTGACAGGGGATCCCAACAGCCGGATGTGTTGGAAGCTGAGCAGGCCACAGTTTGCATTCACTTGGAGGGGTGGAAGGATTCACTGGACTCGGCTGCCTGAGAGGTGGAAATACAGCCCCACCATTTGGACTGGCCATGGACTGAACCCAGCTGTAACAGGGCGGAGCTCCAGAACATCTGCAGTAAGAACTCTGTTGTGTACTACAAGGTGATCTCATTCTGAGTGAGAAAGGACAGTGAATGATGTATGATGTGTGTTATATGATGTTCGTTGCTGCAGGGCATGACTTCAACAGCATAGAATAAGGGGTGAAGAATGTGGTGAGTTTAGGCAATTGAATCTGCTGCTGAGTACTCAATACCATGCTGACATCATGCCAGCTTTAAAACGAAAGTGCTGGCTGGAGCAAAGTATCATGAGGCTCAAAGTTCAGGTTGTAACATGAGAGGCTTCCTGTTTCTGGCTTTGAGGTGTTGGCCTTTTCCACTGGGCTGGCTGTGGGCTTGGGGGGATTGTTTTATGACTGTCTTCTGCTGCTGCTTCTGCTTTTGCTGTGCTTTTCTGCAAAATAAACTAAGGTAATTGTGCATCGTAATATCTCATTAAACTACTTATCTCAACTCAAGGATATTTTTATGTTACTTTCCCTCCCCATCTGGGGGAGGGAGGTGAGGCTTGTGAGAGCAGGCTGGCTTAAACCAGTACAAAGTCTCAGCCTAGGCTCCCTTATTTCATCTGCCTGAACCCAGACATCCTAGATGGCATCACTGAACTTTCACCTTCACCAGCCCCTTCCTATTTTGCCTCCTCACTAACCATCTTCTTCTGGATAGAAATTATGTGGAAGGAAAAACCCTGCTCCCATAGACAAACTCCAAAAGACCTTCATGGGTCCTCTGTCTACCACTGTGAAAAGCTCTGGGTGGCTGGTTTTGATAGCAAGATGTCAAGGATGCACCACAACAAAAGTGTAACACTTCTGCTTAGTTTTCAGAAATATCACAGCAGACTGGGAAAAAAATAACCACAACAAATGCTACAAAATTCTGACAGGACTGTTTAAATACAAATTTAATAAGGTAGATTTGTCCAAAGCAATACAGAGTATAAGTCCTCTAATGCACTACTTTGTACATCTTCCTTAGGATGCAGTCCAAAGTCTATTGATCTTGACTTGACTTCCAAGTTGCTTGCCTTGGAAATCTGTCTCAATGGTTATTATTCTGTTCTTCATATTCAAAGTTTTTATATTTTATGTAAGGATCTCCAGATGTTTTTATCTGTATTCTCACACCTTCTGCTACCTTCTGCCAGAAATATGTCTGCTGTGATGCCCTAGTAAAGTAACTCATGAGTTACCAGTTGTAACCACAATCAAGGAATGAAGGCAAACAGCCTTGGGAGACCAATTAAGTCATGTGGTTCTTTTGACAGACCATGTCCTAAAGTGCACCCTGTGGAAGACAAAAGGGAAAAAATATGTCCTTCAGAAATATTTCTTTGCGTTCCAGTGCTAAGGATATGAGTATGGATATGGGAACTAATTACTGCCGGCTAGCTAAAGTGTGGATGTGCCTCAAAGCTAGCTTACTTTAATTGCTCCTCTCCCCACAGTAAATTCTCCCTCTCTAGGCTGGCTGTTTACCCCTCATTTACTTGCTGAGGAGGAAACTCTCCTGTATGTATTCCACAGAAAGAGCTGGTGCACTGGCAGTTCTTGCAGGGCAGCTAACTTAGACGAAGTTTACACCTTCTTCCTCACAGTAACTTCTTTGTGTGACTATCCTACAAATCCAGAAAATTCATTTAGCAGCAAAAAAGTGAGCAAGGTCTAATACAGCACCAGCACTTTCATGCTTAACTGCCTGCCCAGTGTGGAGACCAGAGCTCAGCTTAGGCATCCAAAATCAGGGGTCAGAGTGGCTGGAGAGCAGCCAGGCAGAGAGGGACCTGGGGGTACTGGTCAATGGTAGGCTGAACATGAGCCTGCAGTGTTCCCAGGTATCCAAGAGGGCCAATGGCATCCTGGCCTGCATCAGGAACAGTGTGGCCAGCAGGAGCAGGGAGGACATTCTCCCCCTGTACACTGCACTGGTTAGGCCACACCTTGAGTCCTGTGTCCAGTTCTGGGCCCCTCAGTTTAGGAAGGATGTTGAGCTGCTGGAACGTGTCCAGAGTAGGGCAACGAAGTTGGTGAGGGATTTGGAACACAAGCCCTATGAGGAGAGGCTGAGGGAGCTGGGGTTGCTTAGCCTGGAGGAGACTCAGGGGTGACCTTATTGCTCTCCACAACTACCTGAAGGGAGGTTGTAGACAGGCGGATGTTGGTCTCTTCTCCCAGGCAGCCAGCACCAGAACAAGAGGACACAGTCTCAGGCTGCACCAGGGCAGGTTTAGGCTGGATGTTAGGAAGAAGTTCTATACAGACAGAGTGAATGCCCATTGGAATGGGCTGCCCATGGAGGTGGTGGAGTCACCATCATTGGAGGTGTTCAGGAGGAGACATGATGGGGTGCTTGGTGCCATAGTTTAGTTGATTAGGTGGGTTGGATTGGTTGATAGGTTAGATGCAATGATCTTGAAGGTCTCTTCCAACCTGGTCTATTCTATTCTATTCTATTCTATTCTATTCTATTCTATTCTATTCTATTCTATTCTATTCTATTCTATTCTATTCTATTCTATTCTATTCTATTCTATTCTATTCTATTCTATTCTATTCTATCTCAGCTGGGTGTCCCTATCACATCCAACAGCAGGTACCACCATTTGTGTTGTTGGCAACTCAGTACTGCCTTGTGAGTGACTGCAAATCATTCCTTCAGTGCTGTAGCATGATCTGTGTCCTCTTTAGCTTGACTATTTACCCAACAGAATTATACTGCAGTGCCACTTAATTTTATTATCCTGACTGGAGTGCCTTTTTCCTTCTAAAAATTAAATAACTGGACACAAATTGCCTTTGTTTATTTGTTTGTTTTGGTTTGTTTTGTTCTGTTCTGTTTGTGGTTTTTTGTTTTGTTCTGTTTTGTATTGTTTTGCTTTGTTGAAAGGGAGAAGGGAGGGCCATAGGAAATGAGATGTTGAACTCTTTCATCTAGTCTGCCTCATTGATTATTTGTTCTCCTTTGCCTTGTACTAGTGTGTGTTATACTTTCCTTTATTCTCCTTTTATTTCTGTTATGTTGAAGAACTTTTGGTCCCTCTTATGCCCTTTACTAATTGAAATGCATTTTGTTTCTCAGCTTTTTCGATTATATCTCTGTCGTATAACACTTAGTTTGGTGGGAGAATTTTAACAAGGGGGTTTCCAAGAGGCCTTACAACTTCTCCTGCCAGTGCAGCAAACCATTGTGTTGTAAACACATTCAGAGCTGCCTGATGATTGTGGGTTATTGTGTTCCTCACACTAATTACCCTCTATAGGGAGAGAGTGTGCAGAAACATTGTGAAAACCTTGTCTCCTCTTCCTCCAGCTTTTTGTTCCATTCTCACATTCTCCTCACCCAGCTTTTCTGCCACTCCTCAGCATCTCAGGCGTTGTACAGTCCTTTTTGTCTTCTTTCTCCTTTGCAATGAATGCGGCATCAGTTTTCTTAACCTCTCTTCTCTGCTGAAACACCTGAGGCCTCCTTCCATACTTGTTGCTCTTTGCTGCTCTGTTTCTGCTGCTCCGATGCTTGTCTTGTAAAACAGCACCTGGTATAAACACACCATTTCAGGTGTGGTCTTAACACTTTTCCAGCTGCTGCCAGACAGGAACTTTATTTCCAAGTTCAAAACCGTTCAGCTTTTTTCTTGGATTGTGTTCAACATTGCAGCAGCTCCATCAGGATCCTCATCAGGGTCATCCAAGAAAAATTCTCTTGTCCATGCAAGTACGTTTGCTGATACACGGTACCAATTGCACACAATTTCTTCAACTTGCCTTTTTAGGCTCTGGGCATGTTAGGATAAGAACTATTCACCCAGTCTTTTTGCAATAACATCCCTCACTTTATGTCTGCTGCCATAAGATATAATAACTGTTAATCTACTGAGTACCTGTACTAGAAGAGCTGCCTTGCTTGAATGGCTGAGAGGAGCTCTCTTGGTGTTTGAAAACCCAATTCCCGAAATGGATAAAATGAAACCTGTGGGAAGAATCTTTTGTATAAGCCTTTCAAATTGTAGACACTGAGATAAGTCAAGGGCCCAGTCCTGAGCTCTCTTTTTGAGATAATCCCCCATTAACTTGACAAAATAGTAACCCATATGAAGGACACTGAAAAAAATCCCATCTAGCTTTTTTAATAGCTCCTTCAACCCTTCAAGCATTGCCCAGATCCTAGGTTCAGCAAAGTGCGAGATTCGTGGCCCGCTGCCATCCCAGGTGAGGCTTATCCCCATCCTACCTATCTCCTTTCCCCCTCTCCAGCTCTGGGAAAGGGCCTCTGCGGCACCCACCACAGCAAAGAGCCAACGCAACCAGAGTGAGTTGATGCCTGGAGCCTTTAAATAAAGGAGGATGAACATGACTGCTACAGAGGCTGTTTTTGGCTCCCCAGCCCAGATTGCAATGTCTAGAAGACTGTGGGCTTGGTTTCTACCTCTCTGGAAAGAAATCGTCTTCATCAAGAGTTTGAATGGTGGAGGTAAAATACCATACTGAGTGATGACAGGGCAGGAGAATGGAAGTTATGAATATAACATGCAAGAGCACCTTCTGTATTTCATTATTTATGGCTGGTATTTAAAACCCAGCACAACATTTTTAAAAATCTGTACACACATAACATCTGTTATCTCTTTTCTAATCCTTTAAATCCCTTAATTTACTCCAAAGTTGTTTAAACTGTTATCAACCTCTTTTGAGGGCTCTACATCTTAATCACAACTATATGACAAATATTTGATGATACAGTATGCGTTTGGCAAATACTTAGGACTCAAATGATAATACCAAAATAGAGGTTTCATATGATTACAGAGACTAAGGGATTAGAAAGTAGATTTAAATGGATCCAAGGGGCAAATTCAAAGACTTCAAACATCGTTTTAAAAACAAGAGGCATGGTTTGGAAAAAAAAATCCTAAAGTGAATTTGCTGATGATCTCTCCTCCAGAAAAATTCTATCACTTCATCAAGCTTATTTATTTATTTAAACTGCCTTTGAAGCTCTTTTATTTCAAGGGGGGAGGGGGTGTGGGGGGAATTAGTTCCCCTGCATACATTACACAAGGGGAAAAATAATACCCATGTAAAACCTCTTTGGGAACTTTCTCTTTTTCTGTTTCATGAGGAGTAGACATTTCCCCAGAGATGCTTTTTTTGAGTTTTGTTGTAAATTGAGCCTCCAGATAAATCCACCTGAAAATGAAGCTCTGAGAAATTACATATCATGACAAAGTAGGGGGCTGATCTGGATACTGAGGCAGGGAGCTTGAGTAGCATCCAGTGGAGCATCTACACAGTGGCTCTCATCAGCAGCTAGCCCTGATGGAGGTCCAGTGTTCAGCATGATTGCCCACACATAGATGAGAAGTGTCATCCAAAGTGTCCTACATATCCTCACAGGGCTGGCAGGTATGAGGCATCTCAGGAAGTCCTGTTACCTGGTGGAGCCTTGGCTGGCCAACTGGTGCCAGTTTAGGGTTATAGAATTGATCTTCCCTCAGAAGGGCTCACCAGGTTAAGCCACTGCTGATGTGACCATATCACTGTCATTGCCAGACCTGTGCTTCCTGGCTAGAGCATTCCTGCACTGTGATGAAGGATACACTATGGACTCAATGAATCAGGGAATCACCGTTCCAGACTAGCACATCTTCTCATCTCTCTTTTTTTCCAGGATGAGATAAGGTTGGGTCTGAATCTGTGGGATGCTCATTATCTCCAAGAGCTGCTGAGCACATTTAGGATCAGGTTCTGCAACAGTTTGAAGCTTCTATTCTTTTTCTTTTCTTTTTTCCCTAAGTTAGATTTGGCTAGTTTCATGCCCGGAGCTAGCTTGCTAGAGGTTTGGATGAGTACGGGTGCCAAAGAAGGGAGGGGAAAGGAATGCACAGCCCAGGGTGGGGAGAGAGGGTGGATCACCTTGTCCTGAGCCACCCTGCAGCACCAGCCTCCAAGGATGAGGGGTGCAAAACATCCTCCAGAAAATCTTCAGCATTATGGATACTGGAGACTTAAAGGCTCCAGTTTCTTCTGTTTGTTTTATTTTATTTATGACACTTATCCTCAAATAAGCCCCTAACCAAGCACAACAAGACGCAATGAAAGTTACACTGTTCATCTTCTGAAAAGGATCCCTAATAGGGAAAAAGTGCCAGGAAAACCTACTGAGACACAGGGGCACAGAGCACAGCTGCTTTATTCCTTCAGGTGGAGCATTAGTGGCTAAACAGTCGCAAACCCCAAGCCTTCAGGAGGCTGTGGACAGGGTGAAATGGGAAAACGGAGGTTGAGACAGGAGAACTGGTGCTGGAGTCGGTAAGCATGCAGATGTCTTGCCAGGCCTCAGCACCAGTGCCTATTCTTCTACTTGCTGTATGTTTCACTATGTTGCCATTGGCTCCTAAACAGTATCAGTGAGAGGCCCTCATGGATCCCAGGCCCACCAGAAATCCGGCAGAAGAGAGTGGGAGTTACAAGAACAGGAATTAGCACACCTGGCAGTAGAGTACATTTCCAGGTGGATTTCTGCTTGGACTGAAACTAGGAGACTATGGCCTGTGCTCTTAACCCAGCTCTTCCTATCATAACTTTTTCCCTGCCAAAACCTTGGTAGTGTAATCCTCACTTGTAGGGATTTATGTACTAGGTGCTTACTACTCGCTAGGACTTTAAGTGTTTTTTTTTTTCTTCTATTCTTTTCTGCTTTGATCTCCCTACACAAAACCTTGAAATGGAAAGTCATCACATAATAGCGGGAACATCAGAAGTACCACTGCCTGTAGATGAAATAGCACTTAGTACAACAGTGATCCGAAAGAGTACATTTAAATTATATTTTATCAGCATCAAAACTTCTGTCTCACAAAAAGGGAAAACTACTCTTTGCTGGGTATATGTCCTGAATAGGAAAGTCAGGAGTTTATGGATTCAAGAGGCTCTTTTGCTAATTCTTTGATTGATGCTTCAAATATTACAAAACAAAAAAACCCAACCAACCAAACAAACAAAAAACCCCCCACAAAAAATCTTGTGAACAAAAGGCAGGCTTTGGCTTTCATTCCTGCTCACACATCTGCTATCAACTCCAAACAAGCTCAACTCAGGTGTCTTGGACTACTATAAACTTCAGAAGCAAAGTTTAAGAAACAAGATGAATTCAAAAGAGTTCATGTTGTCAGCTACAAGAGTGAAAAAAAATGTTATCGGCTGTTTAAACACTGCTGACTAATGTATATTCAAAAGCAAATCAACAGAATTTCACCCACTCTTCAAGCATCAAGGAAAGCAGATGAGACCAGTGTCTCAGAGATATGGTGTCAAAAGATTTGTTTGGGTATTTTTAGGCGGTGGATGGAAAGGGAGAATCACATTAAAATGTAATGTTTGTCAATGGCAGTGATAAAAAAAGAAAACTTCCCTGGCCATTGCTGGCTGCTGCATGCAGCAATCTGAATACATTGGTAATGTGAGGGACTGATTAGTCCTGTAAGGCTGCCTACAGGTTAGCAGGCCTCATTTCAAATCTCTGACAGCAATATGTGTCGTTTCATGCTTCATCCTCATTCCCCATGTTCAACACAAACCGGGGTCACTCTATATATGGAAATCACTGTCTTCAGGGCAAAAAAATTAAAAAAGGTGAGATTGCCGCTTTAACCTCACTGGCCTCAGAAAATATGTTTTAGTCTGATACATTATACTAGTAGGAATTATTTATCAAGAAGATACAAGCTCGATATTTCAGAAATAATGAGATGTTCTGGTTTTGCAGCTGAAATTTTATGGTCCAGAGAGCATCAGCTATGAATCCACAGAATGAAGTAAACTTGCAATGAATGATACACAGCATGCAGCTGAAGTAAAATGGCTGTGCAAAGGGTAATATGAAAGTTATAACACAGTGCAAAGCTCACTATATCTAAAGTGCCTTTGTTGCTAAGCAGAGGCAGATATTTCAAAGACAGTGCAGGCATGAGATGCTCACAGCCTTTATTGAGGGAAGTTTTGCTTTGGAAAGGAATTTCCTGATGAGAAACTTTAGTTGTTGGCCCTCAAATCCTGTAGCTTAGAAAACCTACTGAAGAATTCATGGCAAGATAATGTGGTAGCAGAATGCAACGTTCAGGTACTTGGCGTGGAGAGATTAGCTAGGCTGCAGCAAAGGCTAGAGGTTCTCTCTTGGTATGAGGTAGATTTTCACTTGTACCTTCATTTTGGTAGAACAAAAACAGGTGTGTAAATCTGTAAGTGCTGTTTTACACCACTCTTTCTTAGTAAAGGTCTTTGATTTGAGCAAGATGGTGAGGAAGCTATGTCTGACCTCAAACTTTTGTCTGACTTTGTTTAGTTTACTTTCTTGTCCAATCAAACACACTGTGCAGAGAACTTACATTTGGTCTTTTATTAGTCTCAGGTTAGGGTTCAACAGAACTATTTAGATGTCACACACAGAATCCGTTACAGCATACATTTTGTCTTCCAAAGTAATTAACTCTTTTGACATGACTTGTGGGGGCTATGAACTCCATGTGACCTAACATGAGAAGGAACACAGCCATAAGGAGCCGCAGTCAGCCCTTGCAGCTGTCCACATCCCTACATGGCCAACATGCAGGTGCCTTATAGCTACCACAGGTAACAGGGCTCAGACCAGGGACTTACACCCTGGCAGTGCCATGGTGTCCTGTCCTTGCCGCCCTTTGCCATACCTGCCACCCTTTCTACTGGTGCAGGCTGGATGGCAGCTTACCATTTCTTTGATAGCATTTTACCACCTGTACAGGTTCGGAAAAAGAACCACCACGTTTTGTAGGACAAGACCTACTGCTCTTCAAGTCAGCTTTTATCTGACTGAGCAGAAAAACACCTCAGTCCCCAGCAGTTTTGGACTACTGAGTCTGCACTGCACATCCCAGTGAACACCTAGGGGCAGCACTACATGCACAGCCCTTCCCAAAGGCAGAGTTTGCTTCATGTATCTCAGGGTAAGATTCAACATAGGTACCTGTGGAAAGGATGGTGAAGAGAGGGTGATGATGGAGGGGATGGTGAGCACCAATGCTGCCTAAAACCCAGACGTCATCTAGATTGCTATCATCAGACACCAAAAAGAGAAGGCTTAGTAAGAGGGAACTAACTATGTGAGGAAAATAACACCCAATACTTTATGTGGTTTGCACTGTAAAATGTGTTCAGTGTATTTGTTTTAACTGGTCTAACCCCCGAAGAAGGCTCCCTTTTGCTGACATAGGACATGATACAGCACTGATAAGAAGCTCATGCTCAGTTATCTAGAAGCATTGGTGTCACTTTGGTGATACATGAAGTGTCCTAGTTGGCCTTTAGCTGTCTCCAGAAGAGCAGGGGGCTCTAGTCCTGTGCTATCTCTTCCAGACTATGAAGAAATGTGGCACACCCAGTTTATTTCACAGCCACTGAATCCTTCACTGGAGAAAACATGTACTATGGCTAAACTTATCTTTTCAGGCCTTCTTATTCAACATACATATTTAGCAGCTTTTAAGTCTGCAAAGATCAGAAAATTGCATGTCACAGACACAAGTCTATGTAAACATGATGCGGTATTTTAAGCCTTCTGGTTATGGTCCACACCTTGCACAGATCTGTGCTAGTGCTACAGCTGCTCATTTCCAGACTATTCCCATGTGTGTTCCCAGCTTCTGGCATCCATTTCTGTACTCCTGTCTTTGGATCAGCTCAATACCTACAGTGTCTCCAAGCCAGATTCCTCTTCACAGAACCCCAGAAATCAGAGCAACCAGGTTGGAATGTGCAAGGGCAGCTTTTCTAACAGGGTACAGGATGTTTGGACTAAGACCTTTCAAAACCAGAACCATTTTTAAAGTTTAATTGCACTACATGTGCCAGCAGAGAAACAGCTCCTTGGAATTGTTCTGGAAGGTCTTCTCATTGACATAGAGCTTGAACTGAGGGATACTAATGAACCATGAGAAATAGCAGACCTTAGTCTAAAGTTAAATTATTCTGAAGTATAATCCAAAGCTGCCTCATGTGACTTAATTAAGAAGTGTATCTCCACTTTCACTGTCAATACACCCATAGCAAGCAGCAATGCAAATCTTAGATGACTGCTGAAACTCTAAGATGTGTTTAGGAGATAGTTTTGAAGACCAATTAAGAAGAACATGCATCTCTTCTCACTCAATCGCTACAACGAGCTCTGTTTTACCCCTTCTAAATTAATGGGCGATTATCACTCAACATGTGGTAGTTTATCACAGAGAACAATCCACTTTAGGCCTCTGAATCACTGCTGTGCACAGAATCACCTCTCAGCTGCTCCAGCTATGGAAAGAAGGTACGTTACAGCTCTGGCTTTCACACCAATGACTTTGAAGAATGAAGTTTCAGATCTGTGAGCGACTTGGGCCTGAAGGACTTGGTAAAGAATAGCCTAACAAGATGATAAGAATATATTGCCCTATGCCTGCTTCTGGATTTCTTATTTCTAAACATCTATCCTCAGCGATGAGGTGCAGCCACTTCCTGAGTAAACTGATGGAAATCTGGCACTCAGTCTCCGCATCAGCTGTGATTGTATATACATCTAGGAGTGCAAGCAAGAACTGAGATTAAGCATTCAAAATTAACATTTCCATTTCAGATTCATCTGACCTAATTTTAGGCACCAATCAGTTCACTCAATTTAGGAATCAAAATGCTGTGGCTTTTTCACACAGTCAAAGGGGAGGAGAAGAGACTTCAACCCATTTAGCATCTGAGCCTGGCCACACACTCTGTGTGTAACCTTAGGTGGCATCAGTGTAAGTCTCCCCCTCTCTGTGCAACCTGACAGTGACTGACTTTACATCACAGACAGCTGGGTGGCCTGTTTTATTTACCCAAGTACTATGCTCATTATTCAAAACCACCCAGCACTGACCAAGGCCAAGATGATACCACTTGTAAGTATGAACAGAGCAATCATGTGGATCTATAAAGACACTGATGGCAATGTTCTTATTGCTGGTAAGTATGTTGGAATTTGTCCCTAACAGTTGACAGAAACAAGCACAAAGTGGATTTTGACACTGAAAGAAGTGAAAAACAAAGCCATGTACAAAATTGTGGCAAGAGGAAGGAAAAAAAGAAGAAGAGTTCATCTGAAGGTGACTGAATGTTGCTTCAGAGCTCTTGGCTGGTTTTGGGGCCAGACTCGTGTATTAGTTAATATTTCTGATTTTATTCTTAATATTTTCTTCTTATTGTGAGTCCAGAGTCTATGCAACATTTCTGCAGAACAAAATGCATTTGTGAACTGCTGATTTTCTGCAATTAGTTTCTGATTTTTCAAATTTGTCCTTCGGTCCAAGGCTTTTGAGCCTCTATAAAGCAGCATTTTTGAGAGACTATGGGAAAAAAAATCTTTGCAAAACAAAAACAGTATTTTCAGAATTCCACTCTACTGCTTTCAGACTATTTCCATCAGCCCTCTTATTCATTTTGATTTATTTCCATCCATAAGCAGACTAACGCTTTTCTATGCTTTTATTGTTCTTCAAGAATAGGCCTTCTATTGGAGAAAAATAATGTCTCTACGACCACCACTTTGCTCAATGCAGATCTTCATTAATCTGCAGCCACAGTACAGGCTTTTAGCAGCAAGCACTTTTGATGGGAATTGAATTTGATACTGCATTATGGTTGTAGGGCTTCTCACAATAGACTGTGTTCTTTTCTGTGTCTGTGCACAATCAGAGAGACCCAATTAAATAATTTGGTGCAATAATGGAGAACAAAAGAGTATGAGGGCTTAAAGTGAGGGCTTCAGCATTTGTATTCTCCCTTTTCTGTATCATGTTAATTAATTTGCCTGAAAACCAAAAGAAAGAACATAATGTGAAAAGCATAGCTCATCTACAACATGGAGGCACTTTAAATGCAGATACCATACCAAATCAACATGTAACAAAGGAACATTCTTTGCATTTCCATAAGAAAAAAAAAATAAATAAAGTTGCCAGCTAATGCTGAGTGATCCTGGTTGTGGCCACTGGAAATAACAGTAGCTATCTTGGGGTGGGGGGAACCCCAAGTACTAAGGGCAGGATAATACTTTGTGCCCCTGTGATAACATCTACAAATAAATAAGCAGTTTTGGAGCCTAATTGATGGGTGGAAGATGACTGGACTGAACAGAGACAAAAATCTTAATCTTTCTGGGCCTTCAACTTTTTTTCTTTATTTTTTTTAAATCCTCTGGGTTCAATTCAAGTCTATTCTGCCCACACAAAAAAAAATCCTGAAAGCAGATGCTTCCAGAGAAGTCCAGCCCCTGCTCCTCTGATTTAGAAACTTTAACAGTATTTCAGCATGCTCTAGGGCAGTCTCTTCTTCACTGTCATTCCAGTGTGCACTAAGGCAGTCTCTGCTCCACTCTGATTCCAGTGTGCAGCTGAGTATATCCAGCAGAAAAGATGCATTTTCCCCCTGCTGAAACAAATACTATAGGCCAGCAGTTATGCAGTCCTTATATGCACCCTGGAAGTTGAGGTCAGTGAGTTGAGATTATCTGCATCTTGGATGACAGGAGCTACTCTGCACTGTCCAGTGCTGTTTCCTCTGTAGTCCTCCTCTAAAGGCTAACCCCTGAAACGCGAAAAAGTGGTACATTTTTCCTGTAACAAATCATTTATGCTATTAATTGTTTGAAATCCTGAAAGATGCAAACCCAAGGATTATATTAGTTTCTCATTCATTAGCTAGTGGGGGAAAAAAAAAGAAGAATATTTGCAGAGCTATGATCCAATTGTATTCATTATTATTGCCTGTGAAGTGTTACTCTAGGAATAATAGCGGGAAAAATTTACCTGAAAGTTGTGAATCTTATTTCACAGTATATTAATAAAAAGCATCACATCTGGGTAAAAATATCACAATTCCAGGCTTCAGTCTGATTTAGATGTTTGCACAATTACATCTTTTTAAAATAGAAAGATATACACCTTAGCTACAACTGGCTTCTTCCTAGCTGGAAAAGCTAGAATTCTTCCTAGCATCAGCCCTGTTGTAGCCCCTCACCTCTACAGAAAGCCTCTTAGTTTTGGATCTGAGCTACACAGCAGTGTTGTAACTGCAGCTGCCAGGCTACCTGCATATCACACATCCTATTAAAAGTACTGAAAATGATCATCACAGCACCCCTCATCAAGGTGTATTACATACCTTTGCTGCTACAGTGCTGTGCTTCCCAGCAGAGATGTCTTTTTATATCAGCATTCTTCCTGAATATTACTTGTGTTGACAAGTTACTAGATGAAACCTGGGTGGGAGGATCTGGAGGTATCGCAAATGGCTAAGATATTTGAGGCTTTTAATCATTGCAATTATCTGTGCATTTCCAAACAACTCTTTAGCTTTTTTTTTTTCCTCTTTCTTTTTTCTTTCTCTCTCTCTTTTTCTATCTTTTTTTTTAAGTAGGGGTCTTATCTCCCTTCCTTCTACTTAAACTTATTAAATATATCACAGCAGCAGTGTGCTGCTTTGTTAATTGCCATTCATCCCCAAGATCAACTTTTCTGAGAAACATCACCACCAGCAATACTGGATCAACTACAGCACACCAGGCTGCAGCCCTACTTATCAGCCTGTTTGGTAATAGATGTGAGCTATCATGACAAGTGCTGCTCATTTCAGTAGGGCTTCAGCCCATAATTAAAATATATGAGGCTTATAGTTGTTGTGTTTCTACTTCTAGTGCAGGCACATAAAAACAGAATGCCCTCCTTGGATTTTAGCAAGTTACTTCTGATCCAACATTGAAAAAAAAAAAAAAAAAAAAAAAAAAAAAAAAAGCATTTCTTCATATTCTCAGTTAATTCAGCCTAAAAGTGTCACACTTATTCAACAGCAGTTAAAATAGGCTGTGATGAGAGCATGACAATTTCCAGCTAAACTAGAGGATAATTAGAAATGCCCCGTAGCAGGCAAGTCAGTGCTTCAATTTATTTGCTGTTTATTACCAAGTCCCTGCCCCTTGGGTGTAATGACTGTAAAGCAGCACCTGCAGCTTCCCAGTGTTTGATTTAGTGCTGTAAATGGTGCTCAGAGAGTAGATTAAGCTGGAATGTGATCAAACCTTATTTGCAATCCGATTATACAAACTGCTCCTTGCACTGACCAGATTGAAGTAATTTCCCTATAGAAACGTTACACTCACTTTGGTGTAAAAATGATTAACATTTGCTGACTGTAGGTCAGCCTTTCACTTCTAGTGTAATTCTTTATCAGGCAGGATGCCCATCTTTTTTCTTGTGTTTGCCACATTTGTGTACCGTGCTGTATTTAACCAAAGGCTATAATCAACCCCCTTTTTTTTCCCAGGTCTTGTTGATGAATGATTGTAATAAATAAGCACTCTAGCATAAGCAGATTAAATAATTTTTTTCCCCTGTTTGATTGTTCAGCAGTATTGACATGCTTAATGATCTAACACAGAGCAGCTACAGAATGAAGGAATTTCCATATTTGACTGAAAGCAGCTATTGAGGTATTTATAAACAAACAGCCGGTACATACTTGGTGCCTTAACTTCAGTGTTGGGTGGGATGGCTGGGCACCTGCATCAGTCCAAGAACTAACCTATATTTCTTTCAGAAAGTGCCTAGTACTTGCTGCCACTACTAATCCTTTCACTCTTAAATAATCAGCAACATAAGGCTTCTTGGTTCCCAGTAGACAGGGTTTTTTCTTATTTTTTTTTTCACCATATCAGGAATTCTGGATGTGAAAACAGTTTCTCAGACAATTAGCCTCTGGTAATGAAATGCAACCAAATATATTCTGCACACTGAAAGCAAACACTTGGCTCTCCACATATTTCTGTGACAATCAAAGAAATATTTTAGCCTGAAATGCATTATCAAGCCTGACTCAAATACCAGCAATAACATGTTTTGTTGTATAACATTTTAAAGCTGATTTTCTACAGACATTTTTGCTGTAACCCTTTAGAGACCATGGTCCTGAAGGTTTCACAGATCACTACATTCACATCCAGTCTCCTAAGCTGAGATTTGGGAGAATATGGCTTCTGCCTCAATCAACAGCCTTTGAAAGGAGACTCCTGAAATGGTTTGCAATATGTACCAGGTACAACCATTCAGGCACTGTCCAGGAATCTCCAAATACGCTGTGCATGTATTTTTATTTTTTTCCTGTCTAATAGCCATGCTTACCTGGTGACTGCCTGCAATTTGCTCCTGCTTGGCTCCTGCGCACCATCTGTGCTGAGGCAGCACCACGTTTGTCCCAGCACAGCTAGGAGGGGCCACGAGCAGGTTTCTGCAACATATATATGTTCTGGCTGCTTTTATGATACCTGAAAGATTAGCGTTAAGTCATGCCAAAAATATCCATTTAACTTCAGCAGCTTGAAGCTTCCTGTACAACAAGTGTTGAGGAAATTAACATCTGCAAGACAGCACTCTGAGTTATGGGTTTACTTATATGCCTTTAATTTTACTCCCCGATTGGAAAGAGAAAAACTGGGCCCTGATGGATCTCATTGTCAAAATAAATTTTATCTCAACCCCCCTGGAAAAAAAATCAGATCCTTGCACCCATTGCAGAGGGCATCAGATCAGCCTATTACTCTGAAATGACGGCAGGATGCTTTGATTTCACCCTGTTTTCTGAAGACAGCAGCAATCACCTGGAACAGAAAACAGGAGCTGAGTTTCATGAAAACAACTAGTCACAACAAAACAATTTGTAATACAACTTTTCTTTAGTTTTACAGCAACAATTCACTTTCCTCCGGGCAAAGCTGCAGATGCACAATGACAGGAGCGTGCCATATAGGTGCATGGGGATGCAGCGCCCGGCACTTGGCTCATAAAGATAGTTCTTCATCATAAAGCTGAGGAGGAGCATTTTGATGGCCCTGATAGTAAATTACATTATTTAGTGTTTTACAAATAAAGCTCCTTTCCTCTAGCCCTGTGTGATGTCAAAAAGAAATAACAAATAGTTGCCTTTGCACTTTTACAGGGTGAAAAACAGAGACTCAATGACACCCCAGTTCCCTGAGTCATACTGAATGTGCAGGCAATGTGAAGCTTGTCTGTATAGAAAGCATGACTGATGGGACAGGGCTCTTAACGCAGAGCAGCACAATGAGACCAGTATCAGGGTAAGAAGAAGACAGCTGGATATTTAAGTGCCTGTAGCGACAATGCGGAGCTGTGTGGTGTGCAAGTTCTTGCAGCTCAGACAGATTGAAAAAATGCATTTTGAGAGACTTCTGCAGACCATTTATAGTTTGAGTGACTTCTTCAGCACAGGACATACACTTTCTGCTTTTGCTGTTGCTTTATCTTAATTATTTCTCTGACCTTTTATGTCAGTTATTAAAACAGTATCACATTTCTTTGTGTTTGTTTGTTCAGGGTTTGTTTGTTGGTGGTGGTTTTACTGTGACGCACCATTTGGAGTTAATTTCAATGGGACATTTAGACCAGATTTGAAAATTGTCATGCTGAGAGCTGTTTGATGTCAACAGGAATTTGTATGCCTCTATTGGGATGGGAAGTAAGAGTCTGAGTATCTGGACCTGGCAACGTTCAATCAGGGAAAAGGAGACTTCTGTTTTGGTGGGAATAGATCTGAAAAAGGATCCCAGAAATTGTCCCTGATTCTGGTGAACTATTTTCATGTTTAAATGAGAAAAGGTTTTTGTAAGTTTGACATTTATTATGGAAAAAAAACAGTTGTATTTAACTAGCCTAGTAATCCAGACTAGCACATTAGATTTTCCTGTTTGGCTTTTTTTACCTTGCTGTTCCAGCTGTCTTCTGACATCCTGCTCTTGCAGTCGTTCTTTGGGGGGAAGAGGGGAGGGTTAATTCTTTATTTATTTAATCCAGCAAAAGGCATTTAACAACAATCCCCAAGGCCTAGTTACAGCTAAGGAAAAGCTTGTCTTCAATTTGTACCTACTATTCTGAGGAGGTTGGGAAAGCCTCTGCAGTTTGTGTCACGGGGAGGGAGCTTCTTCTCCCAGGGGACTGCCTCTCCCATTACCCTCTTGCTCAGCGTGGCAGCCAGCAGGAGTGGAAAGGAAAGTGACAGCCTACCAGCCCCAGCAATGATTTCAAACAAGGTGACAGTTTGTTGTTTCTTCAGTGGTGAGTGGAATACACCGAGTTACATGTTTAAGAGGGTGAAGTTTTGTACACGGGTTGTTATCTTGCTGCTGCCTCTGTTTTTTTTCAAAGCTAATTGGAGGTTACCCTGTGTTTACAATGGAGCATATGGTGACTGCTGAGGTATTTAAATACTTCAGATAAATGAAGACAAATGTCATGGTGAAGGTTTTCAGTTGTAGATGGAGGCTGAATAGACACTGGATAAGTCTCAAGATGTGCTAGTTTCTATCTTCCAAAAATTGGTCCTACCTGAAGTTATTTACATCAGGCACATTGAAATTAATTTAGCAGATCAATTTCAATCATACTTTGAGAAATTAGAAGTTTATATTAGGTACATTACTATAAAACCCACTAGGTTTTACTGTCTCTAATGGGAGTCATTCTCCCACCCACTAGGGTGGCATGGCTGGCCATGGGGTCACTGCAGAACCCTACTCCCTGTCCACCATCATGAAGCAGCTCCACTCCTCCTCTGTGTTGGCACTAAGATCATGCCCTGTGGCCAGGGTGGTAAGTGGGTGTCACAAGGGACCCCTGTACTCTTAGGGACCACATGTACTCTCAGAGGTCCAAAATACCACCGTCTCACACATCACTTCTGCTGGTGGCAAACTGTGATTTTACACCCTCTTCTGTCAGATTTTGGTGTCAGAATCCACAGCTTGTGGATGGTTAGCATGTCCAGGTAAGGGCAAAACCATAGGGGCTCATTTGTGCAGACCTGCCTACTAAACCTGTGTTGTTTCAAGCTAGCCATGCTTCCCCAGGGCACTCCTCACTGGCTCCCAAAATAATGCTGCGCATTTCAGGATGCACGAAAAGCAGAATGGTTCTCATGATGTGAAAGCAGGAGGGAGGGACTGCCAAATTCATTTCTGAGTCTCATTTAAGCCAAGATTTGAACCCAGATGGTCAGAGTTGTAGAAATATAATTAAAATGAATATCACATGTATTGGAAATATACTCTGTGTATTGTACATGCATTGAGGTCAACACTATTTGACTGGGAAGGTCACTGGCTGTGTTATAACACTTGTCCTTCCCTCTCATGGCCAACATTTTGGATAATTACAGGTACAAATGGCCATGGCTGATCCCAGTAGTCATCTGATCCCATGGCAAAAATTCAAGCACTTTAGTCCAGTGTGATGGCACCGTCACAGCCACTGAGAACTCAAATGTTACGGGCCTTCTGTGTCACTCAACTCTCATAAGGCAGCAGATTTCAATCAGCCCTCTTCATTACTGCTACCCTTGGTTGAGTCCAAGGTCTGGTTGAAAGGTGGTTGTGAGTTGCTGGTATAGATTCATTGCAGAGGGGTCTGCAAAAACCAACAGAAGCACCAAGAGATTGAAAAGGCACATTATAATTCACCATTAACCCAGAGAATCTGGCCCACTGTGTCCATTCAGCTTTATATACTAAAGCCTCTCCTAACCTGCTATGAAAAAAGTGGTAATGCAACAGTAGTCCTGGCAGGTTGTTTGGTCTTGCTTTCCTTTAAATCCAGGACTGAGCTTTACAGATCTGTGAACCCCAGGAACTGAAGGAAGAGGAAACCCCTGTCCTGGCATGTAGATGGACCTTCACACCTTCCTCACCTTCCTCCCTTCTTCCTAGGGTGGGCCCAGGCTACTACATGCACCTAGAAATGCAAAATGCAGAAAATATTAATCTTGAGGGACATAAATGATTCTATAAATGACATTAGCTTGGCACCACGGAAGCTATTTGTTGGCCTCATTAAGTAACATCACTGATATTCAGGGGTGACTAGGATATCTTGCAAAACAAAATGGGTGTCTTGGTGCAGAACTCTGATGAAAAATGCAATAGGAAGCACAACAGTGGTAGTTTGAGGGATTACTCACAAGAATTTCTGCTGCCAGCTTGGAGATTCCCACTTGGAAGAAAGTGAGGAGGGGAAAGACTTGGGTATGTCAGCTGGTCAGAGATCCACAACTGAGCTGCCAGTTGTGAAGCAGCCAAGAAAAAAGCAGGAGAAAAAAAAAGCCAAAAATGCCAAGAAAAAAACCCTGAAGGCACCAGCCAAGGTATTGCTAGTAAATGCAGAGAAATACTAAAGCCAGAATAGTAAAAGAGTGAGGAAAGAGATGCCAAGTCAAGACAAATAAGCCCATGATGCTGCAGCTGCTGCCATTGCTGCCATACAGGCAGTGAGGCTGCTGGTCACCCGGCCCATGGGCAGAGGGACTGGGGAGAGGGGGCACAAGTGGGCAAGAAAAAATACAGAGGAAGCTTCTTGGATAACTGGGAAAATGGAGATCCTCTTTTAAAAGAAGATATTGCAAGTGCCTGTCTTGTTTGGCCCAGTAAAACAAAGATGAAGTAGGATGCAGCTGCTCTTTGTATATCAGAGGAGGGCAGGAGAAGAATGAGTTGAAGGAAAATATTGGCACAAAATTAAATAGGGTTGAACTGATCCATGTCAATTTTCAGCTGAAAGTCAAAAGATTTTGAGAGTCAGGAAGTATCAAATAGCAATTGGATGTGGGAAAATGAGCCACTTCGTAAGAAGCAGCAAAATAGTTCGATAAAACTTGAAAGAATTCTTGTTGCAGAGGAAGTTTCCGTGCCCCCTGTTTTCCAGGATAACCCCGTGGATATCTGCTGCATAACTAAGGGACTCTGACAAGCAGAGCAGGAAGTTTTGCAGCCCATTCTTTCCCCCCTTTAAAAAGCTTTAGCCCAAACACATGCTGGGAGCACTGAGGATCCCTGCCCAAGCAAGGCAACTGTTGGTGCCTGGCAGAGGACAGATGAGATGCAATACTCCCTAAGTGGTATCCTCCACTGGGAGGAAGAGTGGAGCTTCTTAGGCTGCTTGGCTTTCTTCTTATTTTTTTCTAGAAATGCGGTCTCTGAAAATTAGCTGCAATGTGGAGGCTTAAGTAAGCAGTGTGCAGTAAATAATGTGGATTTCCACACTGCAAGTTCAAGAGAAGAAACCAGCATTAGTTATGCTTCAGAGTACTACAAAATCTTCATAACTGAGGCAGAAACAAACTGCAGGTTTACGAATGGTTCCACCATCTAACTGTTCTCCGGTGCTGCCAAAGTCCTGTCCCAGCATGCGTGGCACATAAGTGGGGAATCACGGGCTGGAAACAGCCTTTTCTTTCACTGTTCCCAAGCAGTAGTCAGCAATCTGGAGACAATTCCCAGGATGACACAGTGTTAATGAGCCTAGAGTGAAAGATAAGTGATACTGTTGTAAATAATAAAAATAAGGAAAGGTGGAGCAGAAGATTCACTTGTAGTAGCTACAATGCTAAATTATTACTTGCCCAACCCATTTGAGGTTTTAAAAGGGAGTTAAATATTTTTGCTCTAGCACTTCAAAATAAATGTACCTTTTGGTCTCTTCTAGGCAAGTTTATAGAGACTAATGCAATCCTATTCATAACAGGCAAGAAACTGCTGTTAAAATTGGCTAATTACTACAAAAATCACCAGCAGACCATCTGGTCTCTAACCTATTGCACTCAGAGATATCACTGTAACCCCGTAAAGTCCAGCTTTAAATGGCTTTTAATGTGATCTCAGTACCATTACTGTCACTGCATGTTTTCCCCGTCAGAACAACAAAATGGCTTTATGGTGGAAAACACATAGCACATCACATCCATCCTAAGAAAGGGGTGATCCCTGAGCACTAAGAGGGGTGGTAACAAGTCAGTGCTAGCCCTTGTACTACCCAGTGAACTACCTTGCAGTATGTTTCAGAATGTGAAGCATTTAATGGGTTTCACAAAAATTGTTAGAGTTGTCCAAATACTGCTCTACTGTCATTAATTTGCTCCTGCTTCCTATCAGAGCTCTGATTCTTAATAGTGTTCCATCAGCCAGAGTGTTCCATCAACTGTCCCTTTTTAAAAGGCACAGCCTAAAACAGTCACAATACCCCAGTTTTATGCATGGCAAGCAGCTGATCTTATCCATTATTAACATCCAGGACACACAGAAGGAGAGTGAACATTTTCAATGTGGCATGTTTATGGGTGTTTCATAAGAACAGATTTTCAGGACACTTTTAATAGAGGAGAGAAGCAGAAAGACACTACAAACACTACCTGGTAAGAGACACAGTGACATGCATGAAGGAAAACAGTAAAGGGACTAGCAGTACTCTTCTGCTGGGATGAGGAGCATGAAGAACATGGCAGAAGAAAAAGAAAAACAAAAGAAGAAGAGGGAAAAAAAGAAGCCTAAGATACAAGAAGGTCAGCATGAAAACTTTCCAGTTGCTTTCATTAGAAACTGAGGTCAAAGGAAAGACTTTGTGAAGGGCATAAAACGGTCTGTCCAAGGAGAGAGCTTTTCTTTTAACAGTACCAGTGCTTGGATAAAGGGAGCAATAATGCAGAAATCATGAGGAGTTTTAAGACTGTGGATAAATATTTTGGCTCTTTGAAGATTTCTCCAAAGAAGGATGGTTGCATGGTTGAAAAATAAAATAAGAACATATGGATACGGTGTAGGTATGGCGAGAAGCAGAAAAGGAAAATGAAGGATGCCTCCATGGCTCTGTGTCCAAATAAAGAAACATGTGAGCTATTTTCAACAAAAAGGGAGAGAGTGGTATAGTGTGAAAAACCTGTTGTGCAATACAGGCTAACGTTTCGAGGGTGGAAACACCGGGGACTGGAAAGAGAGAAAGTTCTTGCATCCTTTCTGGTGACTGAATGGAAAACTTCTCTCAGGAGGATAATTTTGGGATGCAGCTAGGAATCTTGTATGAACCACTTGCTATATTGATTGGGGGTGGGACTCAGCTGCCTAAATTGAGGTAATTGGAGTAGACTCCATTCAGCTGCCTCTCCCAGTATCCAGTAATACTAGTCATATCTGCCAGAACTGTGGAGATCTCTTGGATAGAATAGAATAGAATAGAATAGAATAGAATAGAATAGAATAGAATAGAATAGAATAGAATAGAATAGAATAGAATAGAATTGAATTGAATTGAATTGAATTGAATTGAATTGAATTGAATTGAATTAACCAGGTTGGAAGAGACCTCTGAGATCATCAAGTCCAACCTATCATCCAACACTATCTAATCAACTGAACCACGGCACCAAGCACCCCATCCAGTCTCTTCCTAAACACCCAGAGAACATTAAACATTTATGTCTCCACGGTGACATCTCTGTCATGATCTCCCTTGATCTCAACAGTGGCCTGAAACACCAGCTTACATTAGATATCAGCACTGTAGACTTTTAAATTTGAATGCCCATGATCTGAATTTCACTTTAGGTAGTTGTAGATGAAGAGACCAAGCAGGGCTACCTTGGACATGTTGAATTTTAAAGATGATTCACTACAAATCTTCTTTAAAATGTGAAATTGGATGAAAAAAAAAAAGGGGGGGAGGTGAGTCAGGGCAGGGGGGTTTTGGGTTTTTTTTGAGAAAAACAGAGACCAGTTTGATATTGGATTGATGTTTGGCCAACCTGTTCCCTTTCATCTCTAACTCATAATATTGTTATCTGAAACCAACTATAATGTATGCCTTTTCACATCCTGATTTATGAATTTCACGCTTTGAAGCAAGTATGACAATTCTGGCATGTACACATAAATGAGATACTGTAAGATTTGCCATCTCTGGGGCTATTTGTTAGAGGATTGTTGATTTCAGCGCAGTTCCTATTTGATAGGTGTTCAGAGTATAAATGCGAAGTAGCAACTAGATTGTTTTATCTTGGTGAATTGGTTCAGGTGATACCTCAGTTTTCTTGAGCTTTTACTGCCTATGATGAAGACAGCTGACTGAATCTAGACAGAGACACATCTTGCTGTTTCATGTCACAGGCATGCTCTGTGTCACTACAAGTGACAGAAAAAGGGGGAACTCAAAGTACTTTCCATTGATCAAATACAGTGTCTAGATATTTATAGTGCTGGGGCTTACAGCAGAACATTCCTGGCTGCTTACTCAGTTCCTGGATACTGACAACACCTTGTATCATTCATCTGCACTTTCATTGTTTCTTTTCTAAGCTGCCAATCTTACAAGCAAGAGTGAGAAAAAGCAGGAAGGAAATAAAACACAGAAAACAAGAACAAGGAAAGTGATAAAAAATACAGGAATATAGGACAGTTAGGGACTTGTCATTCATTTTGGTCATCTGGTATTGCAAGCACACAGGCCACATCTGATCTACTTAATTCACTGAGATCCAGTTGCCCACCCTCTTCTAAACGAAGGTTGATACAAACCCTCTGCCTTCTGACAGCGGAAAATACACTTTCCCAGCCAAAGCTTTGCCATGTCCAGTTTATATGTATTTGTTCTTTTGCCAGCATTCTCTTTAAGTGAAGCAACTCTGCTCCATCTTTATGTCAGAGGGGTCAAGAGTCTGGATCAATCACGTTTCATTATAAGCAGGTAGTGAAGCTAGATCCCTGATGATGATTCTCTAAATACGTGGGATTGAATTGTCATGATTGCTATGCCTAAAACTGTGCATTCAAAATGAGGCATCAACAACGTACTCTACAGTGGTACAGATAACTTTTTCCCCTTACTGCTGAAAATACCTCAGCTTACTTGACACTAATAGTGGATGAGTTAGAATCAGGGTCCACAGTTAACCTTAATATCTAGAAAGCCTATAGCTTAAACCATCTGCAAGTCTTTCTTGTGTGGAGTTCTCCTACAAAAGTGAGATTTGCAAGTATGGCTCCTGTAGAAGCTCACTTCCTTTGTCTTATTTTGACCATCTTCCTTTATGTGCTTCCTTTAACAGGTCACATGAAGCACATGTTAATTTGGCTGAAGGGAGTTTGCATGCACAGAGAGAAGAGCTAATTATGAAAGTAGATGCAACATGCTATGAAACATGTCACACCTGCTGCATCATCAGCAAATGTTTCTGAAACTGGAGAGTCATCTGCTTTACACCATATGAAAGTCAGAATAACTTAGAGGAAAAGCTGGTGTCTTATTAAAGACTTATAAATGTCATCAATAAATATTCTGTCCTTGCTGTGATTACAGGATCACAGGATGTTAGGGGTTGGAAGGGACTTCCAGAGATCATCGAGTCCACCCCCGCCAGAGCAGGACCATGGAATCTAGCACAGGTCACACAGGTCATCTGGATGAGTCTTGAAAGTCTCCAGAGGAGACTCTGCAAGCTCTCTGGGCAGCCTGTTCCAGTATTCCGTGACACTCATAGTGAAGAAGTTCCTTCTCATGTTGATGTAGAATCTCCTGTGCTGTACTTTATATATATCACCCTTTGTCCTATCACAGGGTGCAACTGAGAGGAGCTTGGCCCGTTCCACTAGACACCCAGCCCTCAGATATTTATAAACATTTACTAAATCCCCTCTCAATCTTCTCTTCTCCAGACTAAACAGCCCCAGGTCTCTCATCCTCTCCTCACAGGGAACATGCTCCAGTCCCTTAATCATCGTGGTAGCTCTCCGTTGGACTCTCTCGAGTAGATCCCTGTCCCTTTTGAACTGGGGAGCCCAGAACTGGATGCAATATTCCAGGTGAGGTCTCACCAGGGCAGAGTAGAGGGGGAGGAGAACCTCCCTTGATCTGTTGGACACACTCCTCTTAATGCACCCCAGGATCCCATTGGCCATCTTGGGCACAAGGGCACATTGCAGTCCCATGGATAACTTGTGATCCACCAGGACTCCCAGGTCCTTCTCTACTGGCCTGCTCTCTAGCCAATCACTTCCTAACCTGTCCTGGTGCAGTTTATTCTTCCTTCCCAGATGCAGGACCCTGCACTTATCCTTGTTGAACTTCATTAGGTTCCTCTTTGCCCAGCTCTCCAGTCTGTCCATGTCTCACTGAATGGTCACACAACCTTCAAGTGTATCAGGCAAGCCTCCCAGTTTGGTATCATCAGCAAACTTGTTGAGCAGACACTGTCTGTCCCCTCATCAATGTCATTGATGAAGACATTGAACAAGACTGGACCCAGCACTGATCCCTGGGGGACTCCACTAGTTACAGCTCTCCAGATGGACTTGGCACCACTGATCACCACTCTGCACTCTATTGTGTGACCAGTTCCTAATCCATCTCACTGTCTTTCTATCCCACACTTCCTGAGCTTACTCACAAGGATGTTGTGGGAGACTGTCAAAAGCCTTACTAAGGTTAAGGTAGACTACATCCACTGGTCTCCCTGCATCTACCCATTCAGTTATGACATCATAGAAGGCTATCAGATTAGTCAAGCATGATTTCCCCTTGGTAAATCCATGATGTCTACTCCTGATAACCTTCTCTTTGGAGTGCCTCGAGATGACCTCCAGACAGAGCTGTTCTATCATTTTTCCAGGGATGGAAGTGAGGCTCACTGGTCTGTAGTTTCCTGGAGCCTCTTTCTTGCCTTTTTTGAAGCTTGGAGTGACATTAGCTATCCTCCAGTCCTCTCCTGTCTGCCAAATTATGGAAAGTGGTAGTGCAACAACAGGCAGTTCTGTCAACACTCTTGGGTGCATCTCATCAAGGCCCGTGGACTTGCGAGTATTTAATTTATATAACTGATCCCTGGCTGGATGTTAGGAAGAAGTACTATACAGAGAGAGTGATTGCCCATTGGAATCGGCTGCCCGTGGAGGTGGTGGAGTCACCTTCATTGGAGGTGTTCAGGAAGAGACTTGATGGGGTGCTTGGTGCCATGGTTTAGTTGTTTAGGTGGGTTGGATTGGTTGATGGGTTGGACGTGATGATCTTGAAGGTCTCTTTCAACCTGGTGTATTGTATTAACTTGTATTAATCCAGTCTTCACTGACTAGTGGAGAGTCTTCCCTCCTCCAAGCTTCTTCTCCTTCATCCAGGGTCTGGAATTCACAAGGAAGTTCAGTCTTAGGAGTTAAAACTGAAGCAAAGAAGGCATTCAGTAACTCTGCCTCCTCTGCATCCTCAGTTATCAGGGCTGCCTTCTCGTTCAGCAATGGGCCCACACCTCCCCTATTCTTCCTTTTCCTACTGATATATTTGAAGAAGCCCATCTTGTTCTCTTTTGCCAGTTTTAGTTTTAAAAGGGCTTTGACCTTCCTGGTTGCCTTCCTACATGCCCTGGCAACTACACTATAGTTCTCCCAAGTGACAAGTCCCTTCTTCCATGAACTGTAAGTATCTTTCTTCCATGAGATTTCCTTCAGAAGCTCCTTGCTCATCTATGCAGGTCTCCTGGCACCTCTACCCAATTTTTCACTCAAGGGAACACACCTATCTTGGGCTTGGAGGAAGTGGCATTTAAAAATTGACCAACTTTCTTGAGCTCCTTTACTCCACACTTAACTCAGATTATTAATTATTCTAAAAATGGAGGCAGCCCTTCATATAAGTAGGAATTAGTGTTTTTTAAATGCAGTCCTGTCATCTCACACCTCCTCCGTGAGTTACTCTTTAAAATGCTAATGAAATTTCTGAATATATATATAAAGATAGGCCACAGGCCTGAGGTACAGTCAAAGCAAACTTTAGAAAACCACTGAGCAAATTATGTCTTTTTCTGCTTCTCAGTAGCATCATCTTAATCTAAAAAGGAAAGATAACTGAACTAAAGATAGAGCTAGCTCAGTAAAGCAGAGGGTAGTGCAACTACCTTTCATGGAAGGAGGCTGCAGGGAGACCTCCTAGTTCTCTACAACTACCTGAAAGGAGGTTGTAGGGAGATGGAGGTTGAGTTTCTCTTCCTGGTATCAGGAGATTGAAAGAGAGAAAATGGTCTGAAATTGTGCCAGGGAAAGCTTATTTTGGATATTAGGAAAAAATTATTTGCTGAAAGTGTTTTCAGACATTGGAATAGGCTTCCCAGGGAGGTGGTGGAGTCACTCTCCTTGGAGGTGTTCAAGAAACCTGTGGACATGGCACTTTGGGACACGATTTACTGGCCAAGGTGGTCTTAGGTTGACAGTTGGAGTCTGTGATCACAGAATCATGGAATGTTAGGAGTTGGAAAGGACCTCTAGAGATCATCTAGTCCAACCCTCCAGATAAGAGATGATCTTAGAGGTCTTTTACAATTAAAACAATTCTTTGTATAAACAAACACATCTTGCATGCATTGGTCACTCACAATTAAAGATGGGATGAAATATGCTTAAAGCTTTTTTCTTTATCAAGAGACATGTGTTTCTTCATTTACAAATATGAGGACTGACAACACAACAAACCACTTTCCTTTCACTCTCACTGTTCTGGATAATACTGCACTCTCTCAAGCTCCCTATGTGATAACAGAGTGTTAAAGGAATTGCTGAAATACATTCTACAAATACATTTAGAAAACTAGCTAGATTTTTGTCCAGATGTGGAAACCTGCAAGAAAGATTTTCACATTCTTAAGGATCATTCTCCTCAGCAAAATAGAAATATAGGAAAATTCTGACTAAAAGACGTAGTCTAGGCTGGCAAAACTTGTAACACTGCCATTCACCAAGCTAAAATAAGTGTCTCACTATAATTACTTTCTCACCTGTCCTCCACAATACCAGTACTGTTTTCCCTTTATCTCAAATGATATCTTATCAAAAGGTAGTGGAGTGAATGGGCCAACCTAGTTTTTTAAGATGATGAGTATCAAATTAAATGGAATTTCCTCACTGAATAATGAGCATAAGGGAATGCGTTAGAGAATACTTACGTATGCCTGTAGGTCACCTTTAATTGGGCATATACAGGCTTTTCATGCTGCTTTTTACAACTAAAATTTTCCTGACAAGCATATTTGTACTGAAAATTTATGAGAGAAATACAATGGCATATAGATGGCCGGGCTCTATAAAAAATAAAGTAAAATTTCCATCTCTAATTATGTATCAGGCTGCACACCTTGATCAGGAAAAACCACTAACAAAAATCCACTGCAGCAGTGCAGACATTGCATCTGCATCACTGCACACAGAAACCCTTAAGCTTCATGGACTGTTTGTATTACAGTAGCTTGTAGGCTCCTGGGCCACATTCCTGGATCTCCTAGTGTTTGCTCCTGTTTTTGTAATATTTATCACCTCTGTGTCCCCAAAGACTTTATAAAGATGAGTCAGCTAAGTCTCCCTACATACTCAACAGCTGTAAAAGTTAATGACTCCCTTTCTATGGCATTTCCACAGCAAAGCACATGCTGTTAGATACAAAGGTGAGGGGAAAAGCCTGCAGTTACTACTCTGAGCAGCCCGTAATCCTCTCTGGATCATAAGGAATACCTTAGTAATGGCTATATTCTACTTTGTTTCCTCTGTTGGCTTCAACTTTACCTTTTTAATTCCCTGTAGCTCAGAAAAAAAATTATTGAGTCCTAAGCTGGGGGACTGTTGCTCTGACCTCCATGATTCCCAAGTAGGGAAAATATGGATCCATAAAGAGAGGAGAAGATAAATTATTATGTAGTTTTGCATGACAAGCAATTCCTGTAGATCTTGTTTAAAAAAAAAAAAAGAAAAAAAAAAAAAAGAGAGAGAGAGATAAAACCCAGCCATAACAACAACAAAAATCCTACAAATACCCCATGGTCAGTCACAGACCAGGAGCAGGGAGTAATTTTTATAATCTACTATTCATAGAAAGTGAATGCTGCCTGGCAGAGATACATTAGCCAGCCTTGGTAAGTGTTCTCCATTCTTCCTAGCTGAGGCATTGCTCATTTTCATTGGATAAAGAAAAGTTTCATCTGCCTGATTTTGGCATTCTAGTTAGACATGAACTATTTGGCTTCTCAGTGTTTTTTGTTTGGTTTTGGTTTGGTTTTGTGTTTTGGGGTTTTTTTATACTTAACATATGTATATGTTTTATGGTAGATTTGCATGAGACAGTACAGAAATTGATTCATCCTGACACAAGTGTGGAGAAGTGTGTTCAGTCTGGAGAAGAGAAGGCTCCAAGGTGACCTCATTGTGGCCTTCCAGTATCTGCAGGGGGCCTACAGGAAGGCTGGGGAGGGACTTCTCAGGATCTCAGGTAGTGACAGGACTAGGGGGAATGGAATGAAGCTGGAAATAGGGAGATTCAGGCTAGATGTGAGGAAGAAGTTCTTCACCATGAGAGTGGTGAAGCCATGGAATGGGTTATCCAGGGAGGTGGTTGAGGCCCCGTCCCTGGAGGTGTTTAAGACCAGGCTGGACGAGGCTCTGGCCAGCGTGATCTAGTGTGGGGTGTCCCTGCCCATGGCAGGGGGGTTGGAACTAGATGATCCTTGTGGTCCCTTCCAACCCTGACTGATTCTATGATTCTATGATTCTATGAAGTGGTCTAGCTGCTACCCATGAACATTAAAAATACATTCCTCCATGGGTATACACTTTATGTTCCTAACAGTCAAAATGTTTGCCCTGTGATTAGTAAATGTCTGAGCACCTCCATATGCCATATGAAATTCCAGCTCCTTTGTCATTTACTCCCACAGCTGGCTTCTAAAAAGGTTTAGATTATGCTTCTTACAGGTTTCATTTAAAATAAAGGTATAATGGTGTGGTGGTTTGAGTCTCAACTGGGGCTTAAAAGGTCAGATGGGGCAAGGCTGAGAATCCCCTTCCCCAACAGAGAGAGGGAAGGGAGGGCAGCAAATCCACCAAGAAATAGTTTGGGTTCGGCTTGGAAGTAGAGAGGCAAAGAATTTTTTTTGTAAACAATATATATATGTATTTATGTAACTGACAGGCAGGGTTCACAAGGGGAAGGAACAAGGATGGATGGGAGAAGAAAAGAAAGACAAAAAATTATAAGGTACAGAACCAGTCCTTTGCAGAGTGTGGAAGCAGCAGGGAAAGAGCACAATGGCCACAATTCTCCTCCCTCTTATATCCCTGCTGGACAAGGAGGGGGGAAGTGGAGCAGACCAAGTCAGTTTCCCAGGGAGGAAACACATACCCCCAGAATGGGTGTGTCCCACCACAAATGGTTAAAATAAAGGGATAAAGGACAGAAGACAGGGGAACAAGGGTAGAGGAATTAGCTAGACTGTGGCTGAATATGGAGTAGTTTGACTTCCATGAAAGGAATAGCCACTATTCAGACACAGATTTCTTGGTACAATTGACTACGTTAAGGTTATATGACATCTCACTGGGGGGTTTGAGCATCTTAAAGTATTCATATTTCTCCCTTTCCAAAGACCATCACTTAGCACAGTAACAGGCAAACCAAAATTGTCACAGTGGATCTGGCTTTGGGTTTCTTTGAGAGCACCCAGCACACAGACACATGGACTGGGCTGATCTCAGGGCCACTCATATGAGCCCTCGTATGAGAGAAGGTCTTTCCATTTGCTGTCCATGGGCTCAGGATCAGCTTCCATGTTAACATTTTGGATACACAAAAAGTAAGACCCAGTCCAATGTGGAAGGAAGAGGAATAGACTGCCAGCTATGCTCTGCTTGTGTCTGTGTGTGTGCTTGTGAGAGTGCCTCTATTTAGAGGTGTGTTGTGTTAATTAATCATAGAATTGTCAGGGTTAGAAGGGACTTCAAGGATCATCTAGTTTCAAACCCCTGCCAAGGGCAGAGACACACTCCACTAAGTCAGGTTGTCCAGAGCCACATCCACCCTGGCCTTTAAAACATCCAGGGATGGGGCTTCTACCACCTCCCTGGGCAACCTGTTCCAGTGTCTCACCACCCTTATGGTGAAGAACTTCTTCCTAACAGAATCACAGAATCAGTCAGGTTGGAAAAGACCTCAGAGATCACCAAGTCCAACCTATTACCTAATACCTAACACCTCATGACAACTAAACCATGGCTCTAAGTGCCACATCCAATCAATTTTTTAACACCTCCAGGGACAGTGACTCCACCACCACCCTGGGCAGCACATTCCAATGGCCAATTACTCTTTCTTTGAAGAACTTTCTCCTCACTTCCAGCCTAAACTTCCCCTAGAGCAGCTTGAGACTGTGTCCTCTTGTTCTGGTGGTGGTTGCCTGGGGGAACAGACCAACCCCCACCAGGCTACAACCTCCTTTCAGGTAGTTGTAGAGAGCAATAAGGTCTCCCCTGAGCCTCCTCTTCTCCAGGCTAAACAACCTCAGCTCCCTCAGCCTCTCCTCATAGGGCTTGTGCTTGAGACCTCTCAACAGCCTCATTGCCCTTCTCTGGACACATTCAAGAGTCTCAGTGTCCTTCTTAAAATGAGGAGCCCAGAACTGGACACAGTACTCAAGGTGTGGCCTAACCAGTGCTGAGTACAGGGGCAGAATGTCCCCCTTGCTCCTGCTGGCCACACTATTCCTGATACAGGCCAGGATGCCATTGGCCTTTTTGGCCACCTGGGCACACTGCTGGCTCATGTTCAGCCTACTATCAACCAGTACCCCCAGGTCCCTTTCTGCCTGGCTGCTCTCCAACCACTTTAATCTGTATCTCCCCTCGTCTAGCTTGGATCCATTCCCCCTAGTCTTATCACTACCCAACACACTAAAAAGTCCCTCATCAGCTTTCTTGTAGGCCCCCTTCATATGCTGGAAGGCCACAATAAAGTCTCCTCAGAGCCTTCTCTTCTTCAAACTGAACACTCTCAACTCTCTCAGCCTGTAGTCATAGAAGTGCTCCAGCCCTCTGATCATCCTTGTGGCCCTTCTCTGCACATGTTTCAGCATGTCCATATCTTTCTTGTAATAGGGGCTCCAGAACTGGATGCAGTACTCCAGGTGGGGTCTCTTGAGAGTGGTGTGGATGGGGAGAATCACCTCTCTCGACCTGCTGGCCATGCTTCTCGATGCAGCCCAGGATGTGATTTGCTTTCTGGGCTGCAGGTGCACACTGCTGGCTCATGTACCCCAAACTCCTTTTCTTCAGGGCTGCTCTCAAGCCAGTCACTGCCCACCCTATATTGACGCCTGGGATGCAGGACCTTGCATTTGGTCTTGTGGAACCTCATGAGGTTGGCTTGGGCCCACCTCTCCAACCTGTCAAGGTCCCTCTGGATGGATCCCTTCCCTGCAGCGTGTGTCTGCAGCACCACACAGCTTGGTGTCGTCAGCAAACCTGCTGAGGGTGCACTCAATGCCACTGTCCTTGTCACCAAAGTTATTAAACAAGTCTGATCCCTGTTAAACAGTACTGATCCCTGAGGTACTTGACTTGTCACTGGCCTTTTTGACATGGATCCATTGACAGCCACTCCTTGGGTGTGGCCATCAAGCCAGTTCTTTGTCCACCGAATGGTCCATCCATCAAATCCATTCTGCACCAGCCTGGAGACCAGGATGTTGTGTGGGACAGTGTCAAAGGCTTTGCTCAGGTCCAGGTAAATGACGCTGGTTGCTCGGCCTTCATCTATTAATGTTGTGACCTTGTCATAGAAGGCCACCAGGTTTGTCAGGCAGGATTGTCCTTGGTGAAGCCATGCTGATTGTACCAAATCACCTCTTCACTATTCTTCTGCCTCAGCAGTGCCTCCAGGAGGATTTGCTCCATGATCTTACCAAGCACAGAGGTGAAGCTGACTGGCCTATAGTTCCCTGAGTCATCCCTCTTTCCCTTCTTGAAAATGGGGGTCATGTTTCCCCTTTTCCAGTCAGTGGGGACCTCCCCAGACTGCCATGACTTTTGGAATATGATGGAGAAAGGTTTAGGAACCTCATCTGCCAGTTCCCTCAGCACCCATGGGTGTATCCCATCAGGTCCCATGGACTTGAACACTTTCAGGTTCTTCAGATGGTCATGAACTTGAGCTTCACTTACAATGGACAGTTTCTTCTTCCAGTTCCTCCTTCTGCCATTATCTTCTGTGATTTCAAGAGTGTGGCTGGAGCCCTGGCCAGTGAAGGGCAATTCTAACTTTTCTCACCAGGTCTCTTGCTGCTTGGGCAGCTTCCTCATATGCTCCCCATTCTAGCTGGCCTTTCTTCCACTCCTTGTACAGTTTCTTTCTGTGTGACAGCGTGTCCAGGAGCTCCTTGCTCATCCAGGCAGGTCTCCTAGCATTCTTTCCTGCCTTCCTCTTTGGAGGTATACTTTGCTCCTGGGCATGGAGAAGGTGATCCTTGAATGCTGATCAGCTGTCCTGGGCCCCCCTTCCCTCTTAGGCTTTGTCCCATGATACTTTGGCCAGCAGATCCCTGAAGCAATCAAAGTCTGCATGCCTAAAGTCCAGGGTCATAAGCTTGGAATACATCCTCCTAAATGTCTTGAGGATCTTAAATTTCAGCACATACAATTCACAAAACGGACCAACGATTTAAGGAGATGTAAGTGAAGAAAAATGGAAATGTATTAATACGTACATATTCAAATCCCTTTTCTTGGATGGACCTATAATCAGAAGTGCCTGGACAACTACTGTGGTTTTGTTCATGTATGTGAGGTATTTGCAGTATACTTACTGTAGCCACTTATAGTTTATGAGCTTTCTTTCTTTGCAAACTTTAATTTAATAACTCCTAATATCCTCAGTCGCTTTCATGCACAGTGTGCTTACTTGAACTAAAGCCTTCTATTTCCTTCTGAATAGAAACCACTCCTGCTCAGACCTTGTGCAGCTAGGGATTTGAGTGCAGTAGACAATTTCAAAGACTGCTCTTTCTATTTAACAATCAGTGCATTAGGCTAAAATATTCACACAGATGCACCAGCAATTGAAAGGGTGTGCGGTGTAGTGACAAGGTCCTTCTGTTACCTGAAACTGTAGAACGATGAATGAGTATTAGTGGAATATTCTTTTGGCCTTTAGGTTTACCTTGATCTCCTCACAGAATGCAAATTGACATTATACCCACATTTCTATAGTATTTATTACTGTGGTCATGATGTGAGGGCTTTTTTTCAATATGAATAGTGTAAAAGGGGAAACATATTACTGCAAAGAGGCATTATTGTGCTGGGAATGTATAAACAGCTGAGAAGAATAGAGCGACATGCTCATAATGGAAACTGAAAGCTCTTCATTTTGTCCTGATTGTCTACCCTTCCTTTTTAAACAACCTTCCTTTTTCCTAGCTATCAATACAAAGTTCTTTTTGGTAAAATGAAGTGCATTCATGCTGCCTGAAAGAAGCTTTTAAAGTTGATCTGTGCCCACACAAAAGGGAGGCAGTGTTTGAGCACATCAAGTTGAGGAAGCAAACTTGGTCAATGTTCATTACTCATGGCTTGACACTCTGAGCCTCCATATCATTTTGTAAAGAATCAGATAAACTTTCCTTGTGATAAACAACTGAAATAATTTTTCTTAGCTGTCAAGTCCTTTTCTCCCATTTCCAGCCTGTTCTCACACTCTTCCCAGCTCGTAAAAGCAACTGAGCACAGCTCTTTGGACTGATAAATGGGCTCCTTTCAATTGGTGGCAGGCTTCAGGAAAAAGAGATAATCCTGGATAATGTGGACACAGTTTTCATTTCATGTCACCCAATTAAACTGCAATTATCCGGAGTGCAACAGCAGAAAACCTGGAAAGAATGGTTGGAGAATGAGGAGCCCTGGCTCCCTGGGATTCTTTATACTACACACATTAGCCTAGATTTGTTCTATTCTGATAATAAAGTGCCAGTCTAAGCACTTAGCAGCACACAGCGAGAGGCAGACCAGCTGCAACCTGTAGCACTGAATGAAATACTATTGCAAGTGCCCTGGGAAATATCAGTTCGATCCAGACTAACTTTCTGGGAGATTATTTGAATGATTATTTGAATCAGGAATCCAAAACTCTGTGCCATGGTTAATTACATCCAGAGCAATGTGGTCAGGTGGTGCTCTGAACTGTGTGGTGAGGTTCAAATTACAGGTAAAACAAGGACACAAAAAGAAGCGCCTTTTCTCAACATGACTCACAGTAGCACTGCAAGCCAAAATACAGCAGATATCAACCATTTTATTATGAAGGCAAACTGCACTAATGTATCTTATCTCTTCAGCATTTTGGCTGAGATCTAGGGTAGGATGAATTTAATATGTTAATATGTCTTATTAAGTTACCACTCTTGAAGTAAAATAAACTGGATAATCTAACAGATCTGTTTTATCTCTAATTACCATGATCCTGGTAAACTGCAATTAAATAAACAGATGGAGTTTTAAAGCTTGTGGCCTGGTGCATGGAAATATTTTAGTAACTGAAATGCATGTATTTGTTACTATTGCTTTATTTTGTTTACCCAGTACTGCGAGTGCATAGTGTCTGTCTTGTTGGCATGAGTGCTAAGTATGAGTACTAAAGTGCCTCTTACAACTAAAGAGCCTGAAATTCCCTACTCTTTGATCTCAATTTAAAAAATTTAATTTACTCCTATAAAAAGGACCAAACAGGGCTACTGCAGGCTTGCAGGCTGTGAGACAATTTGGGCAGTTTGGCCTACATTCCCTTTCCTGAGAGGTAAGATGGGCTTTAGGGTGTTACAATACATTATGAACATATAGAGAATCAGTTTTTCTTGGGGGCCCCTCAGACACTGGGATGTAGCAGCAAAACTGAGAACCATCATCATCAGTGGCAACACCTGAGGGTGCATGTGAATTTGTGTGCCGAGTATCTTAAGCGAAGTCCCACATAGGGGTTACCAGCCTCGGTGCAGTTAATCAGATTTATCTGTACTATGTAGCCAGGCAAAGAAGGCAAGGAGACAGCAATTCCTAAGTCAGATTCAGAGCTCTTTACCATGATTATGGGAGATTCTTAAGTATCACTTCATCAGGCACCAGGTTTCATGTTTCTGTGCAAGTTGATAAACTATTTTAGCAGTATTTTTTTGTTAGCAAGACATGTAACAGGAAAGACAAAACAGGATCTAAGACTGTAGTGATGAAGCACAGCTATTTCATAAACAGGCAGTTCAGGGACTGGAAACATTCTGTTTTACCTGAATTTTTCAGTTTGGCCCTGTATCTAGGTATTTATCAAATGGAAAAATGTATTTCCCCATCCCACCTGGGAAAACCCCAGGTGCAGAAAGATTTAGATTCTTCAGAGATGTTAATAATATTGGGATTTCCCTGTTTCCAAAATAATACCATGCCTCCCACGCTCTTTATTCCATCTCTTCACATTCCTACCTGAAGCAGATTCTGGGCTGCTTTGAAGATTGCTTTTCTGTTTAAAACTTGAAAGCTACCTTGTTCCTCATGGAGCCTATTTAAATAGCAAAAAGCTACGCGTTGATGTGAATACTAGTTGTGGAGTGCAAAGAGGGGCCACAGGAGGGGCATGGACAATTACACCTACAGCTGATGTTAATGGAGCAGCTCAGTTCCTCTGGAAAGGCAGGGGGCTTTATACCAATGCAGGCACACATTTCAAGGTGTGGCAACTTTCTTTTAATTATTTTTTTTATTTCAAGGAGCCTTAAAGCAGATGTCTTACCAAGAAAGACAGTCGAAAGAGCTCCAACTGGTAGACTTCCTGGCAGCAATAGCAACGGAGAAGCTGAAATAGAAGCCAACATGTTTTCCAAAGACAATCCTACAATTTCAAAGATGAGCAGGACTGAGGAAGCGAGGGGAATCTACAGGAGATGCCAAAGATTGAGAAGCTTATGTAGGTATGGAAAGGTGATTGTATTTGATTTAGGGAACAAAAGCTGCACAACAAAGCAAAATAAATCAATCTCTGATGGTTTTAGGAAGAAGGTCAAGTGCATGAACAACGTTAATCACTTGTTATGCCTCACATCTGTCCTGACAAGTGTCAGAATGTCAAGACATTGATCTTACTAAGTGATGTTTATCTATGTAAATACAGAAGTCAGATCCTGTGTATAACACCGTATAGTACATTAGTCTTTTAGCAGAGTCCGTGGAGTGTAGAGCGTGTATTAACATCTGGCATTAACAGTGGAGAATGATGCATAGTCTTGTTATTGTGATTATGCCATGCAGCATGCACATGTTAAGGTCCCTTCCCACAGAGATCTGCAGTCCAAATAGGTGAAAGCGAGAAACTTTTTCACAGCACCTTGGCTTGCCAGACACAGAAACTGGGCTTTCCAAATCTTAGCTCAGTTACCTCCCAGGAACTAGACAGTGCTAAATAGAAGATCTGCATGTCAGTCATGTAACTGTTTTATCATTTATTTTCTTCTTAGAAATACAAGAAGAATGTAAAACTACCCAAGCCAGACGCTGACTTCACTTACAGCTAGGGATAAAGTATGTGTGGGGGGTGGGGGGGGGTGGGGGGGTGGGTTGTCACACCTTCATATATGTCTCTATTTCCTCATTTCTTTCTCCAAAGTGAAATGCTATCATGTGCTAATCTTTGGTAGAGGTTACTAGATTATGTTTACAAGTATCTTGAGAAATATATATATATTATATAAACACATATATAAATATCCATATGTGATGCTTTAAATAATAATTTTGAATAATTTTCTATTTCAGTATGGAAAAGGAGCAGTCATGCCTTCTAAGATACTTGATTTCAAAGGACTGTAATCTTCATGCAATCCTTCTCTCCATTTCTACTTATCTGTAATTTGTTATGAAGAAACAGGAACCCTGGGATGGCTGCAATTTATCTCCTGGCCTATTGTGCCCCATGAAGTTGTTCTGGGAGAAGAAATGCTAACTCTTCAGGCTGTAGTTTTACCAAAATATCAACATATACTTTTCATAAGATCTTCACTAGCTGATGGCATTTTACTTGACTACCAGGAGTCATTGTTTCCCTCAGAATGGAGCAATGTCATATAACTTCACCCCCTGCTTTCCCTTTGGTTGCACAGCAGCCAGAAACAGGAATTAAAGACCCCCAAACCAAGTGAAGGCCAGGGATCTGAATGGAGCAGCTCTGTCTGAATCTCATGCTAATGAGATCAGGAAGGGAGGAAATGTTGAACTCCAACCCTGAGCTGCCAAGCAGCTCAGTCCTGCCTCTGCAGAGAGCAGAGCCAGCTGGTGGCAGGGAGGATCTCGAGGTACAGAAGGGATAAGGATGCTACCCAGCTGGCAGGAAAGGGAGCAAGAGTTTTGCTTATCTTAATAGCTCCTTTTGTCCAGGAATCACAGTAGCAGCCCTTATTTGCAGACTGGAATAAGTATAATTCACTCTGAGCTCTTGCACAGGTGCTCAGCACTGGAGTTTTTTCTCCATGCTTGCACAATGACTGGGGTTTTTTTTTCTTCTTTTTTTTTTTTCTTTCCTTTTTCTTTCCGAGGCTGCAGGAAGGAACTGGAAAGAGTCATTCAGACAAAAGTGTTGGCTGCACATTTGAGTAAAGCGCTGGCTGGCTTTTGTTGCTGTGTACATGGTGCCACCCATGAGCCCAGGCTATGATGACCTAGAGGGTGATACCACAATGAATGTTTCTTCTGGAGAATGTGTCACCTATTGTAGAAGCTTGCACATCGGTAATGAGACTAACTTGTTCCAGCAGATAATTGTCTGGCAGCCTCTCTTGATAGCTGGGTGCATAAACAGTGTCTTTTCTTTAAAAGGGAGGGAAAAACAAGGTCTTGAGCATCTGCAGGGATGAAGTAAACCAGGAGTAAATCATAGTAAAATGAAGAACTTATGGAATCCAGTCTTGTTGAGCCATTTTTCTGAGAAGTTACACCTAGTGAGGTGCTGTCTAACTGAATTTAAATGGGTTTATGCCAGTTTAATGCAACTTACTTGCTTTTTTTAACTTACTGCTTTTACTTTTATTTGCCTTTTTTTAAATTTTTAATCTGGTGTTGGACTGCTTCAGTTCTCAGTAAAAGCTACCTGCCAAATATGATGTTATCTTTCTTTTTTTTTTTGTTTGTTTTTTTTTTTTCCACTCCAGTTGTGGTTTATAGCTTGCCCAAATCCACAAGAGGAGATAATTGATGTTGCCATATTGTGGCCATTGCATTAAATACTGTCCAGTTCATGGACAGAGCCTCTTAATGCTGCCCTCCAGTTCACTAGATGCTGAGGGACTGAAAATTTTAGTAGGCAGGATATCTGAGAATGAGAAGAAATTTATGAAATGTCTGTAAAGTACTTACCTCTTCAAATGGGCTGAAAGATGCTTGTGGATTAACAGTTTGAGGAACCTTAAAGCATGTCACTTTGCTTCTACATAAAGTTTCTTCTATCTTTCTGTGTTAACTTCTGCTGTAATAGAGCAAATGGAACAGTCCATTGCATGTGATTCAGGACAAAGTTAATTATCCCACCATTAGAACACTTGAAAATAAGCCTATGCAAATATATTCCCTGCTGCTAAGATTGCTGTAAAGCTAGAAAGATGTTTTGGGGCAAAACAAATCCTCACTGTTAATGAACACATCTTTTTCCAATAAATAAGGAAGAAGGATACTTTAGTCTTTTGCTGTATGCTTTGTTGTGATTAGTAACCTCCTTCTGGTGTAAGATGGTTTACACTCTCTTTGCATCAGGCTGTCATTATATTAACAATTCTCAAATATTTCTATTGCAATAAATTCAGTTACCCTTCATTACTATTGAGCAGCTGTTGTGCTACAAATATATGCATAAATGTATTTGCTGGAATTGCCCACTATGGATTACAAGTCTTTTACTTAATTATTTGAAGTTATATAGTGTTGCTATTGGCTTGTAATATGGATTCTTGAAAGACCCTTTTTTTCCCCCCTCTCTCTCTGTATCTATTAATGAAAACCTCATTTCCATTAAATTTTATTCCATCGGGTTTTGCTCTTTGAAAAAGTGTCAACAAGCAAGCAATTTTGTCATTAGAGAAACCAGAAAGGTAAATAGATTTCCTCATTCTTAATGTAAATGTGAAAGGTAATATGCTGATTCATAACTTTTGCAAACTGAGTTATAATATTTATTTACAAGAAAAGTAACCTAAAAGTAATTGTTAAAGAAAAGTATTTGGGAAGGATTGTATTTTCCTCATTTTCTTTGCAAGAAATATGAGCATGTAAGGTACTCAACCAAATGATCCATGGTGGCTTTGGTCCATAGCTTACTATTTTTAACTTTATAATTTCAGGATCTAGAAGATCAAATTTGGTTTTCTTTCCTGCTCAAAGATTCGAGACAACATCTCAACACCTTTCACAAGAATACTTTAGTGCTTTGATTTAAGAAATAAAGATTAGGTTTCTTATTCTCTCCCACAGATCCTTTCTTTGAAATCAATTAAATAATTATATAAGAACTGGGGCGAGACATAGACCTCCAGGAGCCTATCTTCATGTGAGCTAGGAAGCACTCAGGGCAGTATCTCCCATCCAACTCCCACTGAAGTTTGTTAGATGAAAAAATGCTTAACCAGTCATTGAGCATGAGAATAAGAAGGACTCTACGATGGGTGAATTAGTAGGGATCTGGGAACCAAAAAATCAATAACTTTTACAGCCTTAATTGAAATCCTTTTACAATGCTGGAACACAGAGGACCGTATACCAGTGGATTTTACATTACTCTGACCTCACAAATCCAGACACCACAAAGGCACATTGTCTTGCCTTTAACATCTGATGGAACGGTGGCCCAGCAAAGCATCCATGCTGCCTGCTACATGGTGGCTGCCTGAACAGGGTGCCGAGGCTGTAGGCAGCAGCAGCTGCAGGATGGTCTGCTCATAGCTGTGGTGTATATGGGAATGAATGGTAACTAGAGTTGCTACTGCTGTTTTTATTTTGGCTAGTTGGCAGAAGTCTCGCTATTCTTTAGCTTTTGAATTAGGATGATGTAAGAGACCAAAGAACTATGCTAAATACTCCACTGTACGGTTTATCAGAAAAGGCTGTTGATCTTGAGAGAGTCACCCAGAGTCACAGCTCACAGCTCACAGGATGTTAGGAGTTGGAAGGGACTCACACAGGATTATGAACAAATTCACGGGTAGTCAACAAGTTCATGGGCTGAAGAAGTGAATTAGTTCCTAATCCTCCATGACTCCAGGTGACTATTTTTCTGTAGACAGATAACACTCTATCTGTGGGAAGGCAACTACTTTGTGTGTGCACCCATGAAGGTCATCTAATGCACGCCTATAGCCACACACAACCCGTTTCCGGGCTGCCTGTCCATATGCTTAAGCTGTCAGCCCCTGTATGACCCTGGCTCTTTTTTTTATGAAGCAAGAGGAGCAAGAGTGTTTGGATGAGCGTATCAGAAATGTAGAAGCTTAGGTGCCAGTTGTTATTAACATACCATGCTGAAAATATGCACAGCCTGAGCCTTAGCCCTCCAAGATTCTAGGTCTGTCACAGTGGTTAATAACTCCTTTTCTGTGAAGTTATTCCCTGGGTCTCATGCTGACTTATGAAAGTATACACCTGATAACATGTACAGGGTCAAATTCAAAGAACCTTGAGAACAGTGAAAGTCTCTATGCCACCACTAGTCACTGAGACCAGAAGTAGTCCTTCCCCTAGACCAGAGGTCTCACCTCTTACACCCAAGGACACCTCTAATTAGTTTGTGCCACATCACCTAGCCTCAAACTCAATCCTGTTTCATACAAGCCTTGTCAGAGCACTGCTTAATTTTGTTCATCCCACACTTCCAGCCGTCTCATGTGTGAGCACTCACCATCAGCTTCATTCCTCTGTTGTTGACTGCTGTGTTGACTGTTGTTGACTGCAGGGCTGTGCACTGAAGATGGAGTTTCTCGGGAGATTAATGATGTGCTGAACAAAGAGTTGTAGTTGATACCCTCTTGAACTCTGACACCTGACACTGGACACCTCCAGCTGTAAGAGTCAAGGGTTGAGCAAATAAGCAAATTCTGGACAAATACTGATTTCCCTCAAATACCTGGGAGTTATAATACTACTTTGATGTATTTGTCCTAGGTAGCTTTGCTTCTAGTGCTTTTCACATAAATGCTGGAGAAAATTATATTTTTATGGTTCTATAATTCTTAGAGAAAGTATTTTGAACTCTGCTTGTCTGTGCCTCTGGCCTATTTCTCTTAGAGGTGGGAGGAGAAGGTAATTGAAGTATTTGTATAACAGTTTGTCGCAACTGTAGTTGACAGTACAGGCAAAAACACCAGTTCCCGTTTACCTTTCAGCAAGGGCTCCCTGCATGTCAACTGTCCTGCCTGAGGACATGCATTAAAGTAGTTGTTAATACCCCAAGACACAGAGGCTCAGGACTTCAGCCCTGTTCAAGTGGCATCATGTGGTTTTGCTCTCTCACCACCCCCAGCTGGCCCTCTCCGTTCATCAGCCTGCTGCCCTTTTGTGACATGAACCCCACGGTTGGGAAGGCGCTAGGTATTGTTAGTACTGCTCCCTACAGTAGATTGGCAGCCAGGAGTGGTGGGGAATGACAGGTCCCATAATGCACCCTCATCGTGAAGATGGAGAGCGTCACCTCTGTAACGTTCCCAGCTTTCATTAGCCTGAATGCAATTGTGCTAGGTTTAATTTTTGGAGTGTTTGCAGTTTTTCCAGCAAATAGCTGTTTGAACACAGTGTCCCCATTATATCGCCACAGTCAAAGAGAGGAAAGATAAAGGCATTGTGCAAAGTTTCTGTGGCTTTGCAGACAAGGATTTATGTACTGGAGAACTCTCATCTGGCAGTCAATTTGCCTTTGTCTTTCAAAGTAGTGCAAGTATCAAGGAGTATGCCCAAGAGTTTTATTTGCTATTTACCAGACTACTGAAGTATTGGACATCTTTAGATCTGTTGTGAAGAAAAATGCTTTTAAAATGATTTTATAAATTTCTGCCGAGGCTGAGGGGAGTGAAGCCCTTGAAATGCTACCCTTTGAACTGCTAGAGGGGTGTGTGACTGAGGGAAGGACTTGAGGCTGTACAGTTTCATGAGTTTAAAATGAGATCTCTCATAAGGGTCTGTCTAGCAGAGAGAAGAAGGAAAACTACATCTGTCACTATCTGCTTTAAAGGGGTAACAGCTCTCTCTGGACCATTATAGTCCCTGGTTAGCATATATAAGGATAAAATGAGTCTTTAAAAAATCAACATTTTCTAAACAGAAAGGGGTGATATTAATTTATCGCTCCACTTGGTTTACTGCTCAGCTTTCAATACTCAAGAAGTATTACAGCTGATGGTATCAGTCCTGGTTAAAAGTTTCCCCCTCAGTCCTTCCCTAATACTTTATTCTGAGTGACACAGCTAAAATTGTAGTGAAGGCAGAGCCTGTAAGACCAGTCTTTATTGTCTGAAAGCAGAACTGAATGGTATTCATCTAACACTTCTGACAGTGGGTGAGAGCTGAGGGGAAAGCTGCTTACGAAAACATGTAATTTAGCATTAAAATCAACTGCTGCATTGGAGAGGCAGCATTATAAATACTTTGGCCACTATAGATGATCCTGGGATTTGTGGGACAGTTAGCTTTGCTAACATGATAATTAACTGAAATAAGTCATGAAACAAAGTGATTCACATCATGTGGCAGAAAGAAATAAGAATAGAACCTGTCAGAGAGAAAGGGGTCTTTACACTAGAATAAAATATGACCCACTGATTTAGGGTTATCAGTAGGGACCAGTAAATATGCTGGAATATCTAACTAGCTTGAAACCCTACCAGTGCCTGAAGCCAACATTTACAAAGTTCCAAAAAAAAAAAAAAAAAAACCACCAAAACCCACCTACCTGAATGCCTGGCACCTATAAAGTTGTTGTAATTTCTGATTCCAGGCAAAATATTATGTGAAAAACAAATTCTGTAGCTAGCCTTGATAAATCCAAAAGCTGTGAAGTATCTCCTTAACAAATGCTTATCTCCCATGGATGGTGGGAGACTAACCTTCTGCTGTGTTTTCACTACCTCACTTTAGGAGAAGTTTCCTACCTTATTCTTTAACAGATAAAGGTGGTGTCTATGTTTGTTTCCGAAGGGCTGTTTTCTGGCCAGACTGCTTAGCTGGCCTCAGGCCCCAATACACAGTGCAGAATAGGACTCCAATTAAGATACATTCTTAAACATTTTTCTTTGGGAAAGTGGGCTCTCCTTAATGTAACATAAGCCCTTCTCCTCTTAGCATAAGGAACAGTCTAATATCCTACTCTAGAATAGAACAATGGGAGGTTTGCTATACCTTTTTGATACACCACCAGCTCCATTTCAGCCAGACGTGAAGGAGCCACCATAAAGAAGTGCCAGGGACCAGAGTTGTGCTAGTGACACCATTATTTCAGTCATGCACATGGTGCTGATGGTTGTTTCTGTTGGTCTGAGCAATCCCCTTTCATGAATAGGAGGACATAGACCCTGCCTGCTGCCATCATTTCCCTATGCTCCTGGAGAAGCTCTGCAATGGCGCCTGGAGTCTTTTCAACTGGATCAGTACAGCATTCACTGAACCAGTCTACAGACACTTGCAAAACATGAGCAGAAGGTCTAAGAGAGAGAAAGAAAAGCCCCAAGCCTTCTGTTTAAGATGCTGGTCTGAGTCTGAGGAGGTATGGGAGATACATTCCTGCCTGGGTGACAGGTCTTCATTTCTGATTTAACCTCAGAATTACACCATCTCTCTGTAGGTCTTTCTCCGTCCTCTGCTCATGTTGTCCCTTTTTTCTCTCTATTTAGTATGCATATGCCATGGGGTGCTGATTAAGTATCTCACTGTGGTTGTGCAGGTTTTGGTGCTGTGGTAGATTGGTCTGGAGTGATCTGGGAGTACCCACTCATAACAGCTAATAAAAACAACTTTGATAGCTTATTTGGCATGTGATTTTTAAGAGACAGACCTATAATAGATATTCTTAAAATAGCTAATCTCCTTATTTTTAAATGCTGAAATATCACTGGTAACAACTCTTTCCTTCCAGAGCACACCCTCAGTTCTACTCAGCACTTCATTCTCAGGATATTTTTGTAGAAACAGAAATAACTTTTCATTGCTATCAAAGAAGATGTAATAATTGCCCCATTTTTATGTATTTTAGACCCAAAATTTTAACTCTTATCAGGGCTGAGCTGCTTCTGTGGTGTAAGCTAACTAATACTGTAGGATTCCCCTCTCATCTGGACTTTGGCTGCCCATGTTTCTGCCTGGAAAATGTGGTGCTTTGGCAAAATGAAGCTATTTATAGAATAGATACGTTTATAAAGACCTTGATTTGTATATGATGCTAAACCTGTATTTCACTTTCCAAAGCTTCAAAATAAAAATTATTACATTTTGAGTTTGAAATAATTTTAAAAGGGTTAAAAACTGTTTGGCTTAGACTACAATACAGGGAAAGACATTTCAGGGAACTTACCAATACATGTATGTGTGTGTGTATATATATATATATATGTATGTGTGTGTGTATATATATATATATCCATACACACATGCATGCATGAATATATAAAAGCCACTTTCTGTGATGGGTTCAGAAAAGTAAGAAAAATCACAGAGAGAGAGAGGTTTTTTTATTCTTTTTGGAGCAACCTTAAAGCAATCTTGATTTCCTTTGCTGTTCAGAAACAATATCAAACAAGAGAGTCAAGAAAATCTGTAATAAACTTCAGCTATTGATCTGCCTCCTCCCTGGGCTTGACCCAGGCTGTACACATCTTATGCTTATACCCTGGTGTATCTAAATTGATATTCCCTGTATCAGGCCCTGCAGTGAGCAGAGTACAAGGCTTGTGGTTAACTTCCAGCATGTATGCAAATCCTTTGTTGAATGAGGCTTTGCCCAAGCATGTGCATTTCTGAACCAAGGGCTCAACTTCATTTATTTAGTGGACCTTTAGATAAAAGCAGCACAAACAACAGAGTCATTCTTTGTCTGTTTCCCCAAGACCTCAAAAAAAGCAGTTTGCTAAGTATGGAAGCAAGGCATTTGTGACTTGTTCTCAAGTAACTACAATTCATGATATACACTCGTGAACCCTCACAGTTTGTTGACTTCTTTTTTTTTTCTTCTTTACATGTTACCATTGTTATTTGGTTTATGTTTCAGCTTTAGCTCTCTGGAATATATCTATACTGTCCTCTTAGCTATCCGCTGTACCATAGGCGAAGTCCGGACTATGTTCCCCAACAGGGAGTTCTGGTGCTGCTCAAGTGCAAAGAGCGGGTACTGACAATGTGCTCTGAAATTAGTCATTGTATTAGTGACTCTCCTAGTTGGTAACAACAAAGGGTCTAACCTCCAAAGCCCTTGGTGGGTCTGCAAGAGACTGACAGAACCAGGAGCGCAGCTGGACGTGGAAACCTTTTGAGGTTAATTTTGCAAGGGCTAGGCCACAACAATACAAGACCAGATGCAGAGCATGTCTAATCATAAAGTGACACTCCCTTCTCTGCTCCTCTATGTACTGGATTCTGCTTTTTTTGCTCCCACATATCCAAAGCCATGCTTGGCAAGGGCATAACAAGCCAGACTTCTTTGTATATGGAAATTCACCATCCTGTTCTCCATGCACAGGAGGAAGTGAGAGGAAGTATTAATCTGCTCCTCAAAATTAGTACACCCTGGTAAACATGCAATAAGGAAGCCTGAACAAAAAGCTTCTCAGGGTCTTCTGTAGTAGTCCTCAAGCAGGAAAAGAAAATGCTGAGATCCTGAGGAGCTTTGCCTTGGGAGAGGAGGGGGATGAACATGTCTTTTCACTGGAAAAGGGGAAACATAACCCACATCTTCAAAATGGAAAGAAAAAAGACCCTGGAAACCATAGGCCAGTCACTCTCACCTCTGTGCCTGGCAAGATCATGGAGCAGATCCTCCTGAAGGCTCTGATAAGGCATATGGAATATGATGAAGAGCGGATTAGTGGTAGCCAACATGGCTTCGCCAAGGGGCAAATCATATGTGACAAATTTGGTGGCCTTTCAGAAGAAGTGTGACCAGCAGGTTAAGGGAGGTGATTCTACCCCTCTACTCTGCTCTTGTGAGAGCCAACCTGAAATAGTGCATCCAATGCTGGGGCCACCAACACAAGAAGGACATTGAATTGTTGGAGGGCGTCTAGATGATCAGAGAGGTGGTGATCAGAGAGATGGAGAAAGTCCTGCATGCAGACAGGCTGCAAGAGTTGGGGCTGTTCAGCCTGAAGAAGGCTCTGGGGAGACCTTATAGCAGCTGCCCAGAACCTGAAGGGGAGGCCTACAAGAAAGCTGGGGAGGCAGTTTTCACAAGGGCTTGTAGTGATGATGAAGGGTTATGGCTTTGAGCTGGAAGAGGGGTGATTTATACTGGAGATTAGGGAGAAATTCTTTACAGTGATGGGTGGTGAGACACTGGAACAGGTTGCCCAGGGAGGTGGTGGAAGCCCCATCCCTAGATGTTTCTAGGGCCAGGCTGGATGTGGCTGTGGGCAACTTGATCTAGTGGAGGGTGTCCCTGCAGGTTGGAACTAGATGATCCTTGGGGTCCCTTCCAAAACAGACCATTCTATGATTCCATGTTACCTCTTGAGCTTGCCTTCCTCAAAAGGAAAAATATGTGGTGCTTGTTGAAGGAGCAGCTGGATCTGGAGAGTCATATGCTGGTTTTGGCTCACTGAAGAAAGCCAACATCTGGTTTGACTGGGTTTCAAACTTAACATTTCTTAGATGGAGCCAAATACTTAAATAATATTAATAATTTTATTTCCTGAATATTACCTATGGTATATATGGTGAAATGACTGCTGTACCTGCAAAAAGGGCTTTGAGGACTTGTGAACTGCTCAGTCTTCTCTGTCAGCATTTACACAGTCATGCAAGCCAGCTTCACCTCATGGCACATGATTTCAGCTATGCATTGACTGCTTAATTAAACGTGCTGCTTTTAAAAGAGCCATAGGTTTAGGTTTGATGGCTTTTTTTACTAACTGCTATAGTAATCTCCATACTAAAATGCTGAGTGCTAAGAAGTAATAAAAATTTATTAAATGCATGCAAACTCCATAAAATATTAGTTAAAAATGCATGTCTCTGCATGTCATTTTGTATCAGGACACATGCAAACACTGTTCAGAGCTATTTGGTGAGGGGTAGAAAACACCTTAACATACATTGTGGAGGCAATACTCAATGCCAATTCCACTAATTACCTGGCATTCTCTTTTTTTTTTTCAAGTGGGTGGGAGCTTTGTGGAAACCTTTACAGGCTTATTTCGTGTTAGCGAACACTCTTAAGTTTCAAGTTGCCTGAATTTCTCTGAAGGGTGTGGTGCATGTGTAATGTTTGGAAGGTAAATAGAAGACCCAGTGGGATCTGGGTATTTATCTCACAGAGGGCATCTCAGGCAATCATCTCCTCCAAAACACCTTCAAGATCTCCTTTCACTCTGCAATGCCAGAACAGTGTGGTTAGCCTAAGTGATCCTGGTAAGGGGAGCAAATCACAAAGCTGTTTGGCCCAGAACAAGGAAGTTTTGTGATTTTGCAATTTACAAATGAGAAACTGAGATGCACACAGGTCAGGGCATAGATGTTTAAAAATGGATTTGTTAAATAAAAATTCAGTGGTTAGGTTGATTACTCTCAGACCTCACCAAATCACCTGTGGTGATGGTATGATGGCAGTCCTTTCACCTCCTGGAGATCATCCTAAGCACAGGACCATTGATGGCAGCAACAAGAGACAAAGAAGGGAAATCTCTACCAGGTTTGCTTCCAGAGAGGATTGTCTTGGGTGAAACCAAGCTTCAGAAGTAGAATCATAGAATCATAGAATCAGTCAGGATTGGAAGGGACCACAAGGATCATCTAGTTCCAACTCCCCTGCCATGGGCAGGGACACCCTACACTAGATCAGGCTGGCCAGAGCCTCGTCCAGCCTGGTCTTAAACACCTCCAGGGACGGGGCCTCAACCACCTCCCTGGACAACCCATTCCAGGGCTTCACCACTCTCATGGTAAAGAACTTCTTCCTCACATCCAGCCTGAATCTCCCCATTTCCAGCTTCATTCCATTCCCCCTAGTCCTATCACTACCTGAGATCCTGAGAAGTCCCTCCCCAGCCTTCCTGTAGGCCCCCTTCAGATACTGGAAAGCCACAATGAGGTCACCTCGGAGCCTTCTCTTCTCCAGACTGAACAGCCCCAACTCCTTCAGTCTGTCCTCATAGGAGAGGTGCTCCAGCCCTCTGATCATCCTCGTGGCCCTTCTCTGGACACGCTCCAGCACGTCCACATCCCTCCTGTAATAGGGGCTCCAGAACTGGACGCAGTACTCCAGGTGGGGTCTCAGAAGAGCTGAGTAGAGGGGAAGAAGCACCTCCCTTGACCTGCTGGCCACACTTCTCCTGATGCAGCCCAGGATCTGATTGGCTTTCCGGGCTGCAAGCGCACATTGAGAGCTCATGTTGAGCTTCTCGTCCATCAGCACCCCCAAGTCTCTCTCCTCAGGGCTGCTCTCCAGCCAGTCACTGCCCAGCCTGTATTTGTGCCTGGGATTGCCTCGACCCAGATGCAGGACCCTGCACTTGGTCTTGTTGAAGCTCATGAGGTTGGCTTGTGCCCACCTCTCCATCCTGTCAAAGTCCCTCTGGATGGCATCCCTTCCCTCCAGCGTGTCCACTGCACCACACAGCTTGGTGTCATCAGCAAACTTGCTGAGGGTGCACTCGATGCCACTGTCCATGTCACCCACAAAGATGTTGAACAAGACAGGTCCCAGGACTGATCCCTGAGGGACTCCGCTTGTCCCTGGCCTCCACTGGGACATGGACCCGTTGACAGCCACTCTTTGGGTGCGGCCATCAAGCCAATTCTTTATCCATCTAGAGGTCCATCCATCAAACCATCTACACTTTGAGTACTGTGTCCTATGGTGGTTTGGGCTGGGTGCCCTCTGCTACGTGGTGTGTTTCCTGTGTCCAGAAGTCCAGCCCAGTTGGTGGACACAGGAAACCAGGTATCTCCTACCACAATCCCCTGCACCACTATAAAATCCAGCGCAGGGTCTAGCACTTTCTCTTTATTCCCCTTGTCGGCACCTGGTAACTGGGGAGACATCTCCCAGCCTTGGGCCTGGCTAGGCCCAAGGCCAGGGGGATGGGCAGTCTCAGGTCTGGCCAGCCGAGACTAGCCTAGTGGGGGCGGGGGGGGGGGGGGGGGGGGGGGGGAGAAGGAGCCCTGGGGGTCTTGGGCCCACCCTCAGGTGGGGATGGGATGTTTCTGGGTCTGCTTTGGGGTTTCTTTTGTCACTGCTTCTGGTTCTCTGTACACATTCACTCTTTTCTATTTAAACTTTCCATCACTTTTGCAATCCGTTTGTCAGAGTTGTTATTTTGGCCTGTGGTGGGGAGGGGTCTGCCTCAACCCACGACAGTCCTTATTGCTCTCTACAACTACCTGAAGGGAGGTTGTAGACAGGCAGAGGTTGGTCTCTTCTCCCAGGCAACCAGCATCAGAACAAGAGGACACAGTCTGAAGCTGCACCAGGGGAGGTTCAGACTGGATGTTAGGAGGAAATTCTACACAGAGAGAGTGATTGCCCATTGGAATGTGCTGCCCGTGGAGGTGGTGGAGTCACCATCATTGGAGGTGTTTAAGAGGAGACTTGATAGGATGCTTGGTTGCATGGTTTAGTTCATTAGGTGGTGTCGGATAATAAGTTGGACGCAATGATCTTGAAGGTCTCCTCTCCTCTCTCCTCTCCTCTCCTCTCCTCTCCTCTCCTCTCCTCTCTCTCTCTCCTCTCCTCTCCTCTCCTCTCCTCTCCTCTCCTCTCCTCTCCTCTCCTCTCCTCTCCTCTCCTCTCCTCTCCTCTCCTCTCCTCTCCTCTCCTCTCCTCTCCTCTCCTCTCCTCTCCTCTCCTCTCCTCTCCTCTCCTCTCCTCTCCTCTCCTCTCCTCTCCTCTCCTCTCCTCTCCTCTCCTCTCCTCTCCTCTCCTCTCCTCTCCTCTCCTCTCTCTCCTCTCCTCTCCTCTCCTCTCCCTCTCCTCTCCTCTCCTCTCCTCTCCTCTCCTCTCCTCTCCTCTCCTCTCCTCTCCTCTCCTCTCCTCTCCTCTCCTCTCCTCTCCTCTCCTCTCCTCTCCTCTCCTCTCCTCTCCTCTCCTCTCCTCTCCTCTCCTCTCCCTCTCCTCTCCTCTCTCCTCTCCTCTCCTCTCCTCTCCTCTCCTCTCCTCTCCTCTCCTCTCCCTCTCCTCTCCTCTCCTCTCCTCTCCTCTCCTCTCCTCTCCTCTCCTCTCCTCTCCTCTCCTCTCCTCTCTCCTCTCCTCTCCTCTCCTCTCCTCTCCTCTCCTCTCCTCTCCTCTCCTCTCCTCTCCTCTCCTCTCCTCTCCTCTCCTCTCCCTCTCCTCTCCTCTCCTCTCCTCTCTCTCCTCTCCTCTCCTCTCCTCTCTCCCCTCCCCTCCCCTCCCCTCCCCTCCCCTCCCCTCCCCTCCCCTCCCCCCCCTCTCCTCTCCGAACCTCTCCTCTCCTCTCTTTATCCCACAGCAGAAGTCCATGTGGAAACAGGTGTCTCACACTGGAACAGGCTGTCCCAATGTGCCAAAAGATGAGCCGATGGGGAAGGCGACCAGCCTGGATGGGCAAGTGTCTCTTGAAGGAATTAAAGGGGAAAAAGAGGGTGTAATGCCAGTATCACAGTATCACAGTATAACCAAGGTTGGAAGAGACCCCAAGGATCATCAAGTCCAACCCGTCCCAACAGACCTCACAACTAGACCATGGCACCAAGTGCCATGTCCAGTCTCCTCTTGAACACCTCCAGGGACGGCGACTCCACCACCTCCCCGGGCAGCCCATTCCAATGACGAATGACTCGCTCAGTGAAGAACTTCCTCCTCACCTCAAGTCTAAACCCCCTGGCACAGCTTGAGACTGTGTCCCCTTGTTCTGGTACTGGTTGCCTGGGAGAAGAGACCAACCCCCTCCTGTCCACAACCACCCTTCAGGTAGTTGTAGAGGGCAATGAGGTCACCCCTGGTCCTTCTCTTCTCCAGGCTAAACAACCCCAGCTCCCTCAGTCTCTCCTCATAGGGCTTGTGCTCAAGGCCTCTCACCAGCCTTGTTGCCCTCCTCTGGACACGTTCAAGTGTCTCGATGTCCTTCTTAAACTGAGGGGCCCAGAACTGGACACAGTACTCAAGGTGTGGCCTAACCAATGCAGAGTACAGGGGCACAATGACCTCCCTGCTCCTGCTGGCCACACTATTCTTAATACAGGCCAGGATGCCATTGGCCCTCTTGGCCACCTGGGCACACTGCTGGCTCATGTTTAGGCGGGTGTCGATCAGCACCCCCAGATCCCTCTCTGTTTGGCAGCTCTCCAGCCACTCTGACCCCAGCCTGTAGCTCTGCATGGGGTTGCTGTGGCCAAAGTGCAGCACCCGGCACTTGGACTTGTTGAATGTCATCCCATTGGACTCCGCCCATCTGTCCAGTCGGTCGAGGTCCCTCTGCAGAGCCTTTCTACCCTCTAACTGACTAACATCTATTCCCAACTTGGTGTCATCTGCAAACTTGCTGATGACTGACTCAATTCCCTCATCCATATCATCAATGAAGATGTTAAAGAGGATGGGGCCCAACACTGATCCCTGGGGGACACCACTGGTGACTGGCCGCCAGCTGGATGTGGCACCATTCACCACCACTCTCTGGGCTCGGCCCTCCAGCCAGTTCCTAACCCAGCGCAGAGTGTTACTGTCCAAACCATGAGCTGACAACTTAGCCAGCAGTTTGCTGTGGGGGACGGTGTCAAAGGCCTTGGTGAAGCCCAGGTAGACCACATCCACAGGCCTCCCCACGTCCACCAGACGGGTCACCTGATCATAGAAGGAGATCAGGTTGGAGAGGCAGGACCTGCCCTTCCTAAATCCATGTTGGCTGGACCTGAGCCCTTGGCCATCCTGCAGGTGTGCAGTTATTGCCTCCAGGATAATCTGTTCCATCACTTTCCCTGGCACTGAGGTCAGGCTGACTGGCCTGTAGTTTCCGGGTTCCTCCATCCGTCCCTTCTTGTGGATGGGGACCACATTGGCCAGTTTCCAGTCATCTGGGACCTCTCCAGTGAGCCAGGACTGGAGGAAAATGATGGAGAGCGGCTTGGCCAGCTCATCTGCCAGCTCTCTCAGCACCCTAGGATGGATCCCATCTGGTCCCATGGACTTGTGGATGTCCAAGTGGCTCAGCAGGTCCCGAACTAGTTCCTCATGGATTTCTGGGGTACTACACTGCTCCCCAACCCTACTACCCAGCTCAGGAGGCCACTCATCCTGGACTCCTACCTTGCTGTTAAACATCGAGGCAAAGAAGGCGTTCAGGACCTCAGCCTTTTCCTGATCTTCGGTCACCGTGTTCCCCTCCAGGTCCAGTAAGGACTGGAGATTCTTCTTGCCCTTCTTTTTAGCATTGATATATTTGTAAAATTGCTTTTTATTTTCTTTCACAGAGGTGGCCAGTTTCAGTTCCAACTGGGCCTTTGCTTCTCTAATTTTATTCCTACATAATCTAACCACTTCCGTGAACATACCTCGAGAAGCCTTCCCCTCCTTCCAAAGGTGATACAGCCTCTTTTTTTTCCCTTAATTCCTCCAGGAGCTGCTTGCTCATCCAGGCTGGTCGCCTTCCCCGCCGGCTCATCTTTCGGCAGATGGGAGCCGCCAGTTCCTGTGCCTTCAAGAGCTCCTTTTTGAAGTAGGTCCAACCCTCCTGGACCCCTCGGTTCATGAGGGTTGGTACCCAGGGAACTTTACAAATAAGTTTCTTAAAGAGGCTGAAGTTTGCCCTCCGGAAGTCCAAGGTGAAGGTTCTGTTGGTACTCCTCCCTATCTCGCTGCATATTGAAAACTTCACTATCTCGTGGTCACTGCACCCCAGGCAGCCTCCCATGGTCACATCTCCCACCAGCCCTTCCCTATTGGAGAGCAGCAGGTCAAGCAGAGCCTGTCCCCTGGTAGGCTCGCTTAACAGCTGCGTCAGGAAGCAGTCCTCTATTCGCTCCAGGAATCTTCTGGACTGCCTTCTCTCTGCTGAATTAAGTTCCCAGCAGATATCTGGCAGGTTGAAGTCACCCACGAGGACAAGATCTGATGATCTTGAAACAGCCTCCAGTTGTTTGTAGAATAATTCATCAACCTCCTCATCCTGGTTGGGTGGTCTATAACAGACTCCAACCAGGATGTCAGATTTGTTGGGCTGCCCTCTGATTTTAACCCACAGGCTCTCAATTCCCTCATCTTCCACCTCAAGTTCAGAGGCAGAAAGTGTCTCCCTAATATACAAAGCCACCCCTCCTCCTCTTCTCCCTCGCCTATCCCTCCTAAAGAGCCTGTAACCCCCCAGTGTAGCACTCCAATCGTGCCTGTTGTCCCACCATGTTTCTGAGATGGCAACTATATCATAGTTGCCCTGGTGGATTAGGACCTCCAGCTCGTCTTGCTTATTGCCCAGGCTGCGTGCATTGGTGTACATGCACTGCAGCTGGGCTCCCGACCTCTCAGTTGACCCTACCTTGTGCCCTACTCTTACCTCTGCAGAGGGACCGATGTCTTCACCCACCCCCTTCAGACCTAGTTTAAAGCCCTCCTAATGAGCCCTGCCAACTCTAGTGCTAGGACTCTCTTGCCCCTTCTAGATAAATGTACCCCATCAGGACCCAGCAGGTCAGGTGCCATAAAAGTTGCCCCATGATCAAAGAAACCAAAGTTCCTCCGCTGGCACCATTCCCTGAGCCACTTGTTGATGGTGTGGGTTCTCCTGTTCCTCTCAGTGTACTCCCCTGCCACTGAGGGAACTGAGCAGAACACCACTTGCGCGCCTGCCCCATCGATCAACTGTCCAAGGGCCCTAAACTCCTTCTTAATTGCCCTGGTGCCCTTCCTGTCGATCTCATCACTCCCAGCCTGTATCACCAGTAGAGGGTAATAGTCAGAGGGACTGATGAGCTTGGGGATTCCCCTTGCAATGTCCCTTACTCGCGCCCCGGGTAGAGAGCAGACCTCCCTGTGGGATGGGTCGGGACGACATATGGGTCCCTCAGCACCCCCCAGGAGAGAGTCCCCAACAACTATAACCCTTCTCGTTTTCTTTGTGGAGCTTGTCGTTATAGCTGTTGGGAACTGCTTGGCCTTAGGCTTGGCCTTAGGCTTGGCCTTAGGCTGCCCCCGGAGCTGGTCGTTACAGCCGGCGGGGACTGCTTGGCCTTGATCTCCCCCCCGGATGGCTGCTCCTCAGCCCTCTCATCCCCACCGCCCTCAGCCTGCAGGGCCTCATACTTATTATGCAAGGGCAGCGGAGGAGGAGGAGAGGGCCGGGGCGGATTTCTCTTGCCACCCTTGGCAGGGACCCGTGTCCATCCCTCTCCGTTCTCAGGGGCCCGTCCCTCAGCAGGGGAGATCTGCAGAGCCTTCTCCCACAAGTCCAACTCCCTTTCGCTTTCCCTTATTGACCTCAGCTTAGACACCTCCTCCTTCAGCTCGGCCACTTCATCCTTCAGCTCAGCCACCAGACTGAGGAGAAAGTTCACCTGCAACTGCACCTTTGGAAAGGTGCAGAAACCTGCACCTGCCTTTGGAAAGGGGGAAGCAGCTAGAGATGTGTTTAAGGATGTTAGATCACGTGGGGGAAAAATGAGAGAGGCAAAAGCCCACTTAGAACTTAAGGTGGCCAGTGCTGTGAAAGACAATAAAAGGATTTTTAAAAATATATTAATGCTAAAAAGAGGAGCAAGAAGAACCTCCGCTCTTTATTGGACCTGGAGGGGAATATTGTAACTAAAGATGAGGAAAAGGCTGAGGTACTATATACCTTCTTTACCTCCATTTTCAACAGTCAGACAGGAGGGCTTCAGGATAACTAGCCTCCTGAACTGGGAGATGGGGTCAGGGAGCAGTATAATCCCCCTGAAATCCATGAGGAAGTAATTAGAGACTTGCTGAGGCACTTGGATCACTACAAGTCCATGGGACCAGATGGGATCCATCCTAGGGTGCTGAGAGAGCTGGCAGATGAGCTGGCCAAGCCACCCTCCATCATTTTTCAGCAGTCCAGGCTCACTGAAGAGGTCCCAGATGACTGGAAGCTGGCCAGCGTGATGCCCATCCACAAGAAGGGCCAGAGGAGGAGCCAGGGAATTACAGACCTGTCAGCCTGACCTCAGGGCCAGGCAAGATTATGGAACAGGTCATCTGGAGTGCAATCACACAGCACTTACAGGATGGCCAAAGGATCATGCCCAGCCAGCATGGATTTAGGAGGGGCAGGTCCTGCCTCACTGACCTGATCTCCTTCTGTGATCGGGTGACTGCCTGGTGGATGTGAGGAAGGCTGTGGATGTAGTCTGCCTGGACTTTAGCAAGGTATTTGATACCATCCCCCATAGCAAATTCCTGGCCAAGCTGGCAGCCTGTGGCTTGGACTGCAGTACTATGCACTGGGTTAGGAACTGCCTGAACGGCTGAGCCCAGAGAGTGGTGGTGAGTGGTGCCACATCCAGCTGACAGCCAGTCACTAGTGGTGTCCCCCAGGGATCAGTGTTGGGCCCCATCCTTTTCAATATCTTTATTGATGATCTGGATGAGGACATAGAGTCCACCTTTAGCAAATTTGCAGATGACACCAAGTTAGGGGCAGGTAGGAGGGCTCTTCAGGGGAACCTTGACAGGCTGGACAGAGGAGCAGAGTCCAGCATGATGGTGTTTAAGAAGTCCAAGTGCCAGGTTCTGTGCTTTGGCCACAACAACCCCATGCAGCACTATAGGCTGGGGTCAGAGTGGCTGGAGAGGAGCCAGGCAGAAAAGGACTAGGGGGTACTGGTTGATAGTAGGCTGAACATGAGCCAGCAGTGTGCCCAGGTGGTCAAGAAGGCCAATGGCATACTGGCCTGCATCAGAAATAGTGTGGCCAGCAGGAGCAGGGAGGACATTCTGCCCCTGTACTCAGCACTGGTTAGGCCACACCTTGAGTACTGTGTCCAGTTCTGGGCTCCTCATTTTAAGAAGGACACTGAGACTCTTGAATGTGTCCCGAGAAGGGTGATGAGGCTGTTGAGAGGTCTCAAGCACAAGCCCTATGAGGAGAGGCTGAGGGAGCTGGGGTTGTTTAGCTTGGAGAAGAGGAGGCTCAGGGGAGACCTTATTGCTCTCTACAACTACCTGAAAGGAGGTTGTAGCCAGGTGGGGTTTGGTCTGTTCTCTCAGGCATCCAGCACCAGAACAAGAGGACACAGTCTCAAGCTGCACCAGAGGAAGTTTAGGCTGGAAGTGAGGAGAAAGTTCTTCACAAAAAGAATAGTTTGACATTGGAATGTGCTGCCCAGGGTGGTGGTGGAGTCACCATCCCTGGAGGTGTTAAAAAAAAAAAGACTGGATGTGGCACTTGGTGCCATAGTTTAGTTGTCAGGTGGTATTGGGTAATAGGTTGGACTTGATGATCTCTGAGGTCTTTTCCAACCTGGCTGGTTCTGTGATTCTGTGATCCTGTGACTGTGAAGAAGTACCTTCGTGGAGCAACAACTCTGCCATCCCTTCCTCCTCCAAATTTGCCACTGACTAGGTCTGGCAACAATCTTAACTTTATATCTCCTCTGACTTTCATTCATAGGTTCTTTTTTCTCCCTATGTATTAGAGAGTCAACTCAAAATTACCCTTGAGGGCTTTGTCCAGGTGGCTGGTAAGCAATGGATGTTGCAATGCAGAGACAGCTCAGATCTAGCCAAGCTTAATAGCTCTTATGTAGTGTTGTTCTGCTGCTTCTTGGGCCAGCTGGGATTCAGGAGAGGAGCAGTCACCTCTGTATGAGGATGTGGCAATCATAGCAATAAGTGGTGCGAGCAATCTGGCAATATAAGCTTAGAGCTTGACATGGTGGTAGGCCATGCTTAGCGTAAGTGTAGAAGCAGCTAGCAGTTTAGCAAAAAAGTGCTGTGCTTGCAGTGTGTAACTAAAGCAAGGTACTGGTAGCTATAAACACAGAGAGTTATCTTGGAATAACAGGATGCACACATCGATCAACAACCTCATGTGATATTAGTAGTTTAACCAATAATGTATAACAGTAGGATGTGTGGACACCTGTGTGGAACCAATGAACTTATGCCAACAATGCTCTGTGAGTCTATATAAGGTGTAGATGTTCCTTAATACACTGACCAATACTTAGATCATACTGGTCATCCGTATTGATTCCGTACTCTGTTGTCAACATGAGGAAATGCTCAAACTAGGATACCTGGATAAGTGTGAAGACAGCCAAGCTCAACCTGCCTTGGCTTTCCAGCTTTGGGAGTAGTGTGGATGCAAGCAGAGAGATTCACAGACCCCCCTGCATGAAGGCAGCATGGTGCTTTAACTAAGCTGCTGAGACTGGCTGGTCCAGAATCTCCCATACTAACTGGGAGCTACATGGGGCTCCCCATGGCACACACTGGTGTGGGATTCAGGTGAAAACATTGGTATTACTGTTGCTATACTGCAAATGTGATTCACAGTATCACAGTATCACTAACGTTGGAAGAGACCTCGAAGATCATCGAGTCCAACCTGTCACCACAGACCCCATGACTAGACCATGGCACCAAGTGCCATATCCAGTCCCCTCTTGAACACCTCCAGGGATGATGACTCCACCACCTCCCCGGGCAGCCTATTCCAATGGTGAATGACTCTATCAGTGAAGAACTTTCTCCTCACCTTGAGCCTAAACTTCCCCTGGCGCAGCTTGAGACTGTGTCCCCTTGTTCTGGTGCTGGTTGCTAGAGAGAAGAGGCCAACCCCTTCCTGGCTACAACCACCCTTCAGGTAGTTGTAGACAGCAATGAGGTCACCCCTGAGCCTCCTCTTCTCCAGGCTAAACAACCCCAGCTCCCTCAGCCTCTCCTCATAGGGCTTGTGCTCAAGGCCTCTCACCAGCCTTGTTGCCCTTCTCTGGACACGTTCAAGTGTTCAAGTGTCTCAATGTCCTTCTTAAACTGAGGGGCCCAGAACTGGACACAGGACTCAAGGTGTGGCCTAACCAAAGCAGAGTACAGGGGCACAATGACCTCCCTGCTTCAAACATTTCAGAAAAAAAAAAAAAAAAAGTATTTTCAGTTCTCATTTAGCCTCTGTTTTCCCCTTTCATATGTATTTATTTCCCTTTGAAGGACAGGAAACTTGCATCAACCCTAAAGCAAAATACCAGATTCAGACCTGCGGGCCAGAGCAGATGCTGACTACTCGTAGAGCAGCTCTGTCTGCATGCGTTTAATATTATGTCCTCACATTTTTACGCTCAGTTTTTACACTTGTCAGCAGATTATTTATTTCCCAAATGCTTTTCTGGATTGGACCTGACAGTTGTGGCACAGTGCATGAAATCTACTTTGGGAGCACAGGATGCACAAGCCATGTAGAATAGAATAGAATAGAATAGAATAGAATAGAATAGAATAGAATAGAATAGGAATAGAATAGGCAGGTTGGAAGAGATCTTCAAGATCATTGCGTCCAACCTATCATCCAACACCACCTAATCAATTAAACCATGCAACCAAGCACCCTATCAAGTCTCCTCCTGAAGACCTCCAGTAATGGTGACTCCACCACCTCCCCGGGCAGCCCATTCCAATGGGCAATCACTCTCTCTGTGTAGAACTTCCTCCAACCCTCCAGCCTAAACCTCCCCTGGTGCAGCCTGAGACTGTGTCCTCTTGCTCTGGTGCTGGTGCTGTGACCCACAAGTTAGCCTCATGGGGTGATAGAAGAATAAATATGCCCAAAATGCAGGTCTTTCACATTACATATCTGCATAAAGCATATTTTTATCAATGAGTCTGCTTTCTGCCTGGATGGCTTAGAAATTTTCTATTTCATCTCAGAGCCCAATGGTGACCCCAGTGTTTTCAAGAAGAACAGAACAAATAGCTGATAGAAAGAGGAGTTAAAGTAGCCTTAGTGAACAAATAAATTGGCAAGTGTATCTAATAATTGCATGGGTTCAGCATTTTTCTGCGATAAATGAGTAAACTTTAAATGTATCTCTGAGATGTACTATCACAGGCATTGCCACGGGCAAGTTTTATCCAATGATGAAACAGCAAGGCCTGGTGAGATAAAGATGATAGAAGGGGTACTATCAGGTGGCAGCTGGGTAATTACAACTCTCTATTTGGGCTCTGTAGTGATGCTGCATGTGATAAGTGGAGAATAATGAAGAAAAAGGAGTAGTGATAATACAGGAGCTAAATGGTAGAAAATAGCCTATCATAGCCCACAGCCCTCTGAGTGCCTATGGGGACTTTGAACTATCTTCTTCAGTTTTCAACCACAGAAAAAATACTCTCTCTTTCTTCTTCCTTTGCTAAATTTATGTCTGGTGGGACAAAAGGGAAAACTGAAAGGAAATCAAGGGTATGTGAAGAGAATATGACCTTTGCAAATAACACTGAAGGTCACTGTGTAATTATTCTAAAATAAAAGTATCCTGTAATCTTGTCTGTACCCACAAAAGATGTAAGACCATTTTTTAATGTGAAACTGAACAATTTTGTGGGGGATCATGGTTTATAAAAGGTCAGCTAAAGTAATTCTAATTATATCTAGTCTTTGCTCAGAACACAAATGTCATTTGTTATGACAGAGTCAAACTCTGATTAATCCAAAAGACTGTCAAAAGACAAGCTCATCACACGTAAACAAAAATTTTATTTCCTGAGTGAAGACTGGATTTTGTAGCTTTAAGGAAAAAAAAGAAAGAAAGAAAGAAACAAAAACCACCCACAAGAGGGAAAGATACCTTGGAGCTGGCCAGTGAAACTTTAATCCCAGTTTGTTCCTTTTTATTTTTTCCCAGCAGATGGTAATACCTGCTGTTAACTCCTGTTGAGCTTGGCACAGTTTGACAGCTATCTGGCTGACTCTCTTGCTAATTTTTTGTACTCCCCTGGGTAAGATAACAGTTTCCTGGTACATCTTTCGTTTGGGAGTCTGACACCTGAATGCCAGTTACACTGGATGTGATATAACAGCAGTGCATGCATGTATACATTCATACCTGAGGGAACTGCGCATAAAATATCCTCTGCTGAAAGATAAAACACAAATCAGCTTACTTCCTTTTATATATATATATATATATATATATATCTATATATATATATATATATATATATATATATACACACACTTAGCTAAACAGAAGAATAAGAAGTGTACTGTGCATTGTTCACCTATGTTCATGTCTTCTTTCTGCTTAGGACACTCACTGCATTACCAAAGACCTGAGGTAATGGGGCATGTCACATTGCAAAAGGTGAGGTTGCATCAAGAGATTGCCAGGATACAAAGTGAGTCTCTTAGGAACAGAAAGATTCAAAATGAGACATTTCTCAGTATAAAAAAATGGTGATGCTTATTGACCTAAAGGCGACTGAAGCCAGTAGTGAAACCAAGGAAATTTTATTTAGTGCCTAGATCTGAGAGGCTTGTAGCTTTTGGTAAAACTGAGAAAGTCCTACTCAATTTTAGGGGGAAAAAATGAACTGAACTCTTGTCATCATGACATGAACCTCACCAGAAGTATGACAAAAGCATTTATGCATTACAGAAATGATCAGAATGGTTGTTTATTGACTGAATAGTCACAACTGAATAAACAAGGAAATCCACAGGCATATTAAAAGAAAAAAAAATCTTTTAGAAGTATGTAACTGATTGTGATGATTTGTTTACATGATTAAATTGTAATATCCATTCTGCATTTTAAAAAAATTCAAATTATTTCTATGTTTGGCAAGGCTCTGACATAACTCACACCAAGTCCAACCCCTTCCTCTGATTTAAGATAAAGGTCTCGGTAAAAAAGTAGATATATATCACAAATCAGAAGTTCACAGTGGACAGAATTATTAGGCCATCTCGGTCAGCAAGTGTAGTTTCTCATTATTGACTGACTCCTGCTCCCCTGGAGTAATGGAGTTTTGTCATTGACCTACAACATCTGATTTATGTACAGGCTACTTAGTGCTTTGGCCATGCAAGCAAAATACAGTTCTGACCATATGACTCTGCAGTGGTACCCAAATGGTAAGTTTCCCTGGGACATGATTAATTTCATCTACCATTAAACACCTAAAAATTAGACATTTAAGTCTGAGTAAGTCACCCTGTTTCTTTTTTCAGTCAGTGGAAAGAAACTGGAGCCTTCAGAAAATTATGCGACCTGTATCAGACGTGCACCTTAAGGAGGGATCAATCACCCTCTGGAAATAGCTATTGCTCCTGACTGACTACAAAGGGAGCCCGGGGTGACTGGCTTAGACGTTTAACTTTTAGATGACTGAAGACAGGCAAAATGAATTGCACCCTGACTTTAAAGGAGATTTGTGTCCAGTGATATCAGGATAGGTCTCTATATTTGGACATTTCTTCCATTTTAAATCATGCTAAGTGCTTCCCAAACCACAGTGATGAATAACCTTATTGTCAGTCATTTCAGTAAGTCTGCCTTGCGTTTCACTCACCTTTAGCTATACAAAGCTTACACAGAGCTTTTCAGGTGGCCCTGATGACTTAAGTTTTTCCCTGCTTCTTCTCCTAAACCCCATCCTCCTCTGATCATTTGTGTGGTCAGACAGCGAAGCAGACCAGGCCACTGACCTGGCTGAAAATTTAGTAGGGGGAAAAAAGTTGTTCTCTGTTCTAGAAAAAATGATCATACAAACAATTATGTTGGAAAAATGGAAGAAATACCAGAAAAGTTGTATCAGGGCTAGAGACTGCTTCCAGGGCAGTCTCCATTATGTTTTTCCTTTCTGTTGTTCATTTTTCTTAACTAAACTAAAATCCTTATCAAAGCATCATCATCCTGCCTGGATCCTTGTAATTTTCTACTCATTGCCCACACTGCTCTTGATTTCTTGCCTAACCAACAAAAGCAATCTCTTATGGTGGTTTCCCTCACCCTAATTCCTCTTATAGAAATCTACTTACCTTGGGGGTCAGCAGAAAATGACTATGAAAGTATCAAAGGCTGTCCTGTGTCTCAGACAGATGTTTGCTGATGGTCTACCATTTACCAAGATTGAAGATCCACAAATTTTTCCTCAGTTGTCATGGTGGTATAATAACTGCCCCCGCACTCACTCTGGCTATTTTGATCTGCTCTCCTCTTGCCCTTTGATGGCCAGATCAAGTTCATAGTTCATAAAAAGATACATCAGCAAAGCTGAAGGAACAAACAGTGGTTGAGAAGGAAAAGGGGAATAGAAACTTCGTAAATTAATATACTGCGGAAAATATACTGCCTTTGAAAAACATGGTGATTTAAAGGAAGAACTGCCCCATAGACTGAAGCTTGTATTGATTAGGGAAATTATTTCATTTTGGATAACCAGTTTCAAGGTTTAATATCAAACTGAGATTGTCTGCTACAATGGTATGCAGAGCAAAACTTGGCACTTTCTTAATCGGGCAAGAAATAAGTATTTTAGTTCAAATCAAGATGACACTTTCAAAGTGGATTTCCTTACTGTCCTCTCTTGAGCTTTGTTTTACTTGCTTCATGTCACACTTTGGCATGTATCAGCTGTATTCTTGTGTGGCAGACCTAAGCCAGACAATGTGCTCCAGAGGAGCACTGTACAGTGCCCCCACTGCTTAGAGGCATTCAATCCCAGGCCTGTGCTGTAGCTAGTACATATTTACTCTTTCTGCCTCAGCACCAACTGTTTTACCTCACCAGTCTGCTCCTACTGGTTCAAGTAATTTTGAAAATGGAGATGTATCTTGTATGTTACCCATTGCAATCAAAATAATTTCTCTCTATTTCATATTTTCCCTTATCCCAACACCTTGAAACAAAAAATCAGAAACCAACTGTCACTTCTGCAAAAAGAAACTGTACTCAGAACCAGCCTTGCAGATGACCAAGACCTACTAACAAAATCTAGCTTTGTCGTCTGAATATGATCCCTGTCAAAAATTAGTTTTCCCCTGGCAGTCTTACATTTCACTCTTACTCACTGTTTTCTAGCACCTTAGTCTATAAAATGTATACCCATTATACACCACTTTTACACCCACATATAGCAGTTTATAGATATGAAGTCCTACACCTGTACACTCGCTCTGTACGGCTTCCCAATTTCTTCTTTTCTTACTACTCTCTTTTTACCTCCCGAAATTGCAAAGCCTATACCAGGGAAATGAAGTCAAAAATTTTCATAATTTTCATAAAGGCAAAGAATAATCTGTTCTCCATGTCCCTGGCAGATAGGACAAAAAATTGATGAGGTTGAATTTCTGCAAAGGGGATTTAGGAGAGTCATTAGGAAAAACTTTCTAGTGAAGCCCTGGAATAGATTGCCTAGGGGGACCCTAGGATCTTTATTACTGGTGTTTTTCTCAAGAACAGGTTAGACAAGTGTCTGTCAGGAATGTCACAGGTCTATACCTATCTTGCCTTGAGGGGGTGGAAGGAGTAGATGACCTCTCAATGTCCCTTCCAGCCCCTTTTTCCTGTGATCTTCCAAGGTATTCTGGATACCTTATTTATCTCTATCAGTGCATCTCAGCATTTCTAATACAGTGTTCACTCAGGATTGAGATTTGAAAATGCATAATCCTCTAAGATCACTCAGAAATATGTCTTCCTTACCCATTGGTGCTTGTCACTAGTGAAGACACTGGTGATCAACTATTGACTCTGGCTGGAATGCTGTCTACCATATTTTACTCTATTCCCAGTTCCAGCAAATTGGGAATTACAGCACCATCCATATTTATAAACCTGACTTGCCATCGAACCTGGGTTTCAAAAGTTAATCAAGATGAAAAACCTACTGACAACACCATTAAGACCAGATAGCTTATTCACACCACCAATTTTTGAAACTTTCCTTTTGGTCAACAGAAATCAGGCAGTGGTTCTCTAGAACCCACAGGCTTTAAAGATCAAGCCACGTTTTCCTATTAAATGCTTAATACTGGGTGATTTTATGACTCTGCACCCAAGAAAATCACATTAACACTGCACTGTGTGTTCATTGAAAACACAAGGCCCTGAAATATGGGGGGGGGGGACAGAATGTGATTGGCTTTGTATACTGACACTGTGTTGTGATGCAGTGGACTTCTCTTACCCATTTCTGTGTATCGAGGCAACAGGCTATTTCCTTCCTATTTCTGTCTTCTTCCCATTTCCTCCCTGGTTACCATTCCTTACTTGACTGCTACATCTTGCCTTCAATAACAAGAGTTCAAGCCCATGAACTCAACAGCAGTCTGGTTTAGGATGCTAGGAAATCTGCCCAAAGCCACTTGTTGAGAACGAAGCCCTCCATTAGAAATACAGAGGTATGTGGCAATAAAGAGCTTCTGTCCTACACAGCAATAACTGAGCAGTTAACCAAAAGCCACAATCCTCATTTTGTGTCCACCTCTGACACTGGACTGAATTCAAGGGTTTCTCTCAAGTCAAAACTTCTGGTTATGTTATGTGATAGGATAGGACTCAATGAGGAGAGCTGCTCTCCACATCTCTTGAGAGATATCTCCTATCTTGTTTGAAAGCTGATATACCCTCCAACTCTGCTGAAGCTATTTTAGTTAAGCTATAGCAACTCAATTGGCTAAATCCTTACTAGTGATATGTAGTTAGAGATCACCCAGAGCTGATACTGGTACTGCCAATCTTGTCCTTAAATAACTAAGATTTTTATTATTTTTTCAGAAATGTCAGTGGCAAACATAATAATACCAAAGGATGGGCAGGGACTGATTTGCCAGCAATGACATCAATTCAAATATGCATCAAAACACAGTGACCTGATGGAGATGAAAAACAGAAAACAGCTCTCCCACAAAAATTCTCATTTTTTGCTGTACAACAGGCGATTATCTCACTTAATCAAATTTTCAATTAAGCTGCCTACAGTGTCAGGAAGCCATAAAGTCATTTAATAGACAGCAGTTAGAATGGGCTGGAGAGGAAATATTTATGCTAAACTGATCCTGATAGGATTTCACAAGCTCAGGAAATTCACACATAAAGAACATTATATGAAGGAAATGAACTGGATTTCAAAGGACCACGTTTGTAGTTTTTTTCCTCTGGATGTGAAATCTTGAGCTGAAATCAGCACTTTATTGGTTGTTTTCACGATGCACACACTTAAAACATTTAGAAATACATAGAGGTTTAATGATTGCTATCTAGAAATTGAGTCCCTTTATTATATAAGGATACAAACATAGGAACTTAGAGTTCCCCTTAGAAATGTTGCTCTGTGTTAGAAAGGAAGAAAAATGTCTGTGCTATCATATGGTAAAGGCTACTTGAATTACTCATATTTTTGAGGCATAGATGTGAAAGCAAATGGACCAACTTTCCAAACACTTGCTTTCAAATTCCTGCCCTGCAGTAGACGTTCAGTCCATGAATATTTAGAGAGCAATTTGGGTCTCTAAACATAAAGCCAATTCAGGCGCCCTGTATGGTACACTGCCCAGCATCCATCTCTTCTGCAGCAGGCTGTGTGCATCCTATAGGTCCTGTCTGCATCTGCCAGTCCCACGCAGCTGTCTGGGATACTTCATTTGTTTACAATGGCAGTAGATGCTTACATTCAGGCTCATGAATTGCACCCTCCATTTGTGTCTGCTTGGGTCTACTGTCTATAAAATGAAACAATAAGCCTTGCTTTCTCCCACCTTCAGCCTGTGCTGAAGTTGTTGGAGCTGACATGAATGTTCGGTGTTCTGAGAATGCCAAAGACTTTTCCAGTGCAAAATCTTCGTGGATTAGGTTGAAGTCTGTGCACAGAACTTGTGAGATCCTTACTGGAAGCAACCATCCACCTGTCTGGTTTTAGTGGATGTCTAATTTCTGCCCCTAAAGCACCTTTCATAGTCTGACTGGGGGCTACATGGTCTAGTCCTGCACCCTGGCAATCTGAGTTGATCTTTTGACTAGAGAAGGTGTAAGCCCTTCAGAAGGATGGCTTTCCCCTAACAGGTGTGTGCATAAGGGTGCCTGCAGCGGCCACAGCCTCAGCTAGAGCCTCTCATCATTCTGTGACAGGACTAAACCATACCAGCTTCCATTCACCAATTATATATTGAAGATATTGCTGTATAAAGCATTATTTGCCAATAATAAAAAGTTATTCTCTGCTAGACATCTAAACAAATAGAAAATTCTGCTGAGAGTCTATTTTCTTGTTCTGTAAAGAATTTCAGCAAGGTATCTTTCATTTCAAAAAGTCATTCTTCTTCTCATTTAAAGGTATTAAGTGACCCTTCATTTTGGTAGCTGCTTTTCAGATGTTTCAGGATCTCTGATCATCAGAGATCAAGAATCTCACTCACTCTCCATCTTTGGAAACAGGATTTGTGAGAGCCCCTGATAAGTGTCCTGGAAAAGGAAAATATTTCATAGATAAGGGCCATGCAGATGATCAGAGGGCTGGAGCACCTCTCCTATGAGGACAGACTGAAGGAGTTGGGGCTGTTCAGTCTGGAGAAGAGAAGGCTCCAAGGTGACCTCATTGTGGCCTTCCGGTATCTGAAGGGAGCCTACAGGAAGGCTGGGGAGGGTCTTCTCAGGATCTCAGGTAGTGATAGGACTAGGGGGAACAGAATGAAGCTGGAGGTGGGGAGATTCAGACTGGACGTGAGGAGGAAGTTCTTCACCATGAGAGTGGTGAAGCCATGGAATGGGTTGTCCAGGGAGGTGGTTGAGACCCTGTCCCTGGAGGTGTTTAAGACCAGGCTGGAGGAGGCTCTGGCCAGCCTGATCTAGTGTGGGGTGTCCCTGCCCATGGCAGGGGGTTGGAACTAGATGATCCTTGTGGTCCCTTCAAACCCTGACTGATACTATGAATTTAACTGCTCCTAATTATTTCAGAAAGTGATTGTTTAAGAAAACTCTTCACTTCAGTGATGCACTTATTGATTTAAGATGAAGTATTCATTTCCTGGTTATATTATTTTATCATGTTAGCTTTGTATTGAATTTTATTTTTTCGGTGTGTGAGAAATTTGTTCTCAAAACAAATGCATTAGGTCCTCAATTTGACATGGTTTTACTGAATTTCAGATTGTGTTTTTCCCTCCATTTACTACATCTATCCTTTTGATTTAAATATCTCTCTGTGCAGGAGCTGGCCCTTAGAAAGGACTATAACCTCATTTCTCCCGAGAATTTATTTCAATCACTGCAGGATGCTGGCAAGAAAGTTCCTATGCCTCCAGATCTGATTTCTCACCATGATGGATATTTAACCTTTCTTGAGTTAGTTGAATTGAGGGGGACAAAAGCCAACCTAACCATCATGAAACCACTAGCTTGCTCAGTGATCTCAGTTTAGTGGCCTCCCATCAGTGGGAATACAGAAAGAGTTTCAAACCCGCTGCCTCACATTTACTCATAAAATGAATAAAATGCAGCCAACAAACCGCCCAATCCTGGCACATCCCTGGTAATATTGGAGGCTGCTGAGAGGAGTCCCAGATCTTGAGAACGGGCCTGAAGATTATAGACTTCTAGATGACTTTGAACTAAGAAGCAGCAGAACTAAGAATACCTGTGGAAACAGTAAAACAATACAATACAATACACCAGGTAGACATACCAAAGAAAAGACCCATATTATACGTTTCTGTTCGTCAGAGTGACACAGCCATGATCCTCCTGAAACTGAGATGTCAAGCACAGAAATATCAAGGACTTTCTAAATTATTTTGTTTCTTTCAATGATTTGTCTTTAGAGAAATCCCAGAGCCAAAATTGTAAGTCTGAAGGTGCTGCAGCAAATGGCATCTGCCACTCATCTCCTGGCAGTAGGTATTGCATAATTTGGGCCTTATCTAAAGTTACGGAAGAATGTGACTCAGAAATACCTACATGTGTTTCAATAATTTCTTTAACTACAAATCAGATAATCTATAACTGTTAGTATTCTCAAGGGAAAAGTTAATTTACCTTCCAATCATTTGTAGATTAACCTTCCAGCTTTGTCATGAACATGTTCCGAGGAATACCTCTACTACTGCTAGCACTAAAAATGCTAAATGTTCACAACATCATTGACAAGTGAAGCTCTCTTATCTGCAGTGAATATATTGCATTAGGCTCATGCACCAGTCTTAACAATATACTGCATGTATGTAATCTCTGGTTCCCACCAGAGATGGCACCAGATGGTAATCTCTGGTTCACATCAGATGACAACACGAGTACTGCATCTACAGAATAGAATAACCAAGGTTGGAAGAGACCTTGAAGATCATCGAGTCCAACCTGTAACCACAACCTCACAACTAGACCATGGCACCAAGTGCCACATCCAGTCCCCTCCTGAACGCCTCCAGGGACGGAGACTCAACCACTTCCCCGGGCAGCCCATTCCAATGACAAATCACTCTCTTGGTGAAGAACTTTCTCCTCACCTCGAGCCTAAACTTCCCCTGTTGCAGCTTGAGACTGTGTCCCCTTGTTCTGGTGCTGGTTGCTAGGGGGAAGAGGCCAACCCCTTCCTGGCTACAACCACCCTTCAGGTAGTTGTAGAGAGCAATGAGGTCACCCCTGAGCCTCCTCCAGGCTAAACAGCCCCAGCTCCCTCAGCCTCTCCTCATAGGGCTTGTGCTCAAGGCCTCTCAAGTTACATCTTTTCCTCCTGCAAATGTAGTCATAAAAACTGACCTGTGAACAGGCTCCAGTTGAGGTCGTTAGGACTAAGATAATATCCAGGACTTTCTCTTGGATGGACAAGGAAATCTTGAACCATGGATTATATCTGGTCAATTTGGACACAGCTTGAGTGTTCCTCCTGCTTTTTACTAAAGACAGAAAGCTCTGCAGGTCTGCAATACATTACCTGCTCTTGTAAACATATATGTAGAGGTTCCCAAGAAAAACCTCCTTATTCATAAATCTGAAGTCATTAAAACATAGCAAGGAATTACTCTGTGAGAGGACTTCAGGCACTGGACATCTAAATGCATTTATTTAATTCACTACTAAGAATTTTTAAAAGATCATTAGTGTCAACACTGCTTTCACCTGACTAGTGTTGGGATCATGATAGGGCAAGCTAAAAAAGCAGCTGAAATATGAAATTAATACATACATATGAATTTGCACTGACAAACAGAAGCAAAATTTCTCATTCAACTTCAGCACCTGCTCTTGTGAACAAATAGTCCTGAATGTGGAGTTTGTCCAAATTAAGACCATCTGAGTACCTCAGTGTCATTCCCCTTTTATTCAACAGGAATAAGATCTTCCTTAAGGGGACCAGTCATATTCTGAAGGGTGGTTGGTCAGTTTGTGGGGTGCTGCAAGACTATAGTGCTTACAGAATTGATGACATCTGCAGCATAGAATGTTTATGGAATTTGAAGTGTGTTTGTGCAGCTAATCAGGAGGATAAGAAAGGAAGAGCCCATACAGACATGACCTGCTGATGGGAATTTAGAGATGATTGAGCTCCCTATAATCAAGCGTAGCAAACTCTGTGATCCTAAGAAACACACTCTCACAGGAGCTGTATGAAAAAGACAAACTTGAGTCCCTAGAATGAGACATTTAAATCCATACATATTCATTTAGATTCCACTGCCAAATAGATCGTAACATTTGAACTGCAGTATATTAGAGCCATTACTTCATCACCCAATTAACTCTGTACAGAACCCAATAACTTCTATTTGATGAAAGGATAATTTGTGTTTGACTACTGCATAACTTCTAGCAGAATATCTGGTCTTGATCTGACAATAACTGGAGACAGAAAATCTATTGCATGGTAGTTAGCTTGAATGGTTAATCTCACTGGCTGTTTAAAAAAAAAAAGTATATGACTTGTGTCCTGGATTGACTTAACTTCATATTCTAACAACAGTTTTGTTCTCTACTAAATTCAAGATCACTTCAGTGCTCAATGTTTTCTCTCAGGAAAAGGATTTATGTACTTCTCAATTTTCTTTCTGATAAGGTGCTTTTTCCTTCCTAGATCTTAGTTCACTTAGTGTGTTTTTTTCAGCACTTTCTCAATCTCTTCAATATTTTTTGAAAAAAACACACCACTAAAACTAACCCCTGTATTCTAGCTGTTGTCTTGGCGGAATAACATATGCAAGCGGTATCACCCCTCTAATCTCAATCATTACTTCCACGTTTGTACAGCCAGAATGTGTCCCTCATGACATAGCACGGCACTGGGGCAGGTTGTTAAATTCCTAGTTTGCTAAGAGCATGCTTTGTAAGATACTACTGACTATTAATTTTTGTGTTTTCTTGGCTTATATTGACATAGCTCCTTTTCCCGAGGAAGACTTCTTGTTTCTCTTGGGTGCACCATGACGCTACATTGTGTGAGTCTACATGCACACAACGTCCTACTGCCATCCCTCTGATTTCTACCCCAAGAGCTAGGTGATCCTGGCTGGAGCCACTCTATGTTTCTGCACATAACTGAGCTGATTCTGTGTAAGATCATGACCCGAACAGCATTCTTTGCTCATCAGAAGCCAAGGATAGCTGTTGTGTGCCAAGGTCACCCAAACATGTAAGTTATAAAGCAGTGAGTTTTGAAAGAAGATGCCCTCGACAAAATAAATCCTTTCACAAAAAGCAGTAAACCCAATATCCAGTCTTGGGAGTCACACTGAGGAGATAGAGGAGGCAAGAGCAAAATGGAATGAATATGGTACTGAATTATCTAAGGTTTACAAGCTGACAAAGAGAAAATGCCTGAAGTAGAAGGTGGCAGCTGAAATCTCTAGTAGGAATAATGAAATATTGATAAGCCCAGACAGAGGAATTATATGAGAAATAGAGATCACTGTTAGCCAAAGGGAGATGTGAGAGATGCTAAAGCAAAGAATTACATTTTTTCTGAGGAGGGGGAACGCAGACAATCAAACACACGAAGACTGTCGACAGTAGAGGCTGGGAACAGAGACAAGTCTGGACATACAGCTTACACCAGTGAATCCGTAGGAAGGGAACGTTTAAACCTTCTGCAAATCAAAAAACTCTACATCCACCTCTGAGTTCTAATGCTCATGCAGTAACCTTGCTCTAATATCAGGCCTAAAACCCACAAACCAAAAAAAAAAGGTAGCGGCCATCTCAAGGCATTTTTCATTGTGAAGTTATTTCAGTTGGTAGCCAATGCCAGTCAGAGCTGTATTAACTTCTCATACATTTCTAAACTAAGTCTTAAGGAGAATGTCTAGCCTCTAGGCAGCAAAACAGGTCAATATTTGACTCTCTCACTGCTCAGTGTAGGCAAGCATCACTGACAAAGATGATGAATGCCAAAAATTGCTATGAAAGGCAGGAGGAGTCCCTGTGATAAGAGAGAGAATCTCAAAGTAGTAACATCTTGTAAGTTCACAAAAACTTGTGATACTGTTCAACTGCCAACTTAAAGAATGGATGGTCTCACCAGCTGAAAATTGAATGAATGCAGAAGGTTTCATTTTTGATCAATGAACTCCAAAGCGGACTAAAGCCTGCTGATGAGGGAGCATCAATATCACAGAGTCACAGAATATATTTGATTGAAAGGGACCTTCAAGATCATCCAGTCCAGCCTTCTACCCATACTAGCTTCCATTCTTAATGCTGCTACCACCAGCCACAGATGCTCAGGTCCAGCACAGGGAAAACAAGGGATCCTTGGCTGCATCAGGAACAGAAATACTTGGTGTTTTGTTTTCTGAAAACCCACAGTATAATGGTATATCCAACCTAACAGATTATTATCTTAAGATATGTGTAATTTGTCTCCTTGGAGTACTTCATAATATTAGCTTTAGGTTTCAGAGTGTTGAGTATTAAATTACTCATCACAAACAAAAGGACTACTGCAGGATAGGTGTTGATACTAATGCCTGATAGCTGTTCATAATGTTTTGATTGGCAGTAGGTAGTCTGACTACTACAGGAAGAAATTGGCCAGAACATCTTCTTGAGGCATAATAGTCAAAAAGCAAAAAGTTGCACAAAAGAAAAATTTACAAAGAGAAATGTGGAGCCCAGTCTACCAATTCCCTATCAAATGCAAAAACCCTTTTCCTTACCAGTGGATTTGCCTCCCATGCAACGTGAAGAGAAATATGAGACCCCGAAAGTAGACATGGATTCTTGCTTTAAGAAGTTTTTGGCCTGTTGTCATCAGACGGTAAAAGAGAATTTATACTGATGTATGACTTCTCATTAAAGTGTGAAACAACCCATGAATTCAGGCCAGAGTGGAAGAGACAGGAATTGTAATAATACTCAAGAAAACTTACTTAATTCTAAGCTGAAGGGAAAAAAAGATACCATTATGTGCTTATTCTCATCATGAAGGCACCGACATGACGTGGCTAGTGGGACAAGGAATCAAGACAACCAACATGTCATGGAAATTATTTTGCATCAAACAACAAGGTTCCCATCAGAGGATAAGGTGAGAAAAGCTGTTCTGTCCTCATGCAGTTCTTGGTCTGAAGCTCCCTTTCCCTTAAAAGCTGAACCAAAAGTAGAGCTGGATGTTCTGTTCTCTTTGAGAATCAGTGGTTATAGAAGAAAACATATGAGACACTTTGCTGTGTAGGGAGCCAAGAGAATTAAAGAAATATGCATAACATTGCTGTTTCCTACTGTCAACAAGGGGAGAAATTCTGTGAGAGACGGTTGATGCCAAACATTTTTCAACACTTGGTATGTCAGCAAGGTTCTGGCAGGTGTCCTTAGGAAAACAGAACATTTGCCTGAGCATGTTCAATACCCCCTTGGGAAACAGTGTTTTCTCAGGCTGCATGCAGCACCCACTGCATTTTCACTAGAAAATACACCATTTTTTAATAGTAGAGCAACTCCTGAGATTTACCCATTAGAGGTAAAAAACACCCCAACCAAACAAACCAAAAGTAAACAGGAGAGAACACAGCTTTGATTCTCTGAGAAGCTTTAGAGAAAACCAGCACTTCAGCACTAAACTCAAGCAAAATGTAAACTCTATGAAAGGGAAATTACCTACTGCAGCTAATCAGTGTACAGCACAGTGTATTGCTGAGTACAGCATGGGCTTTCATGTCTCCTCCAACAGCAGAGAGAGGGTCACAATGATTGGACTACAAAGGGAACACCTACATGGTGTGTATGACTGGCACCTTCGGAGTAAAAGCACGCAAAGATCAGCAAGGGATATAGGTTACAAATCATAGTGAAGAGGAAACTAAAAGGGTTAAATGGATCAATATTCCACAGTAAAGATTTCTGAGTCTAAGCTCAAAGGAAGTGCTCTACAAATGCCTTCAGGAAGGTCTGGGCACACATCTCCTGCACCATCATAACCAAGATTGGGGTTTACGCATCCCACTTGCTAGCAAGTGGAGTGTTAATACACTCAAGAAGAGCAGGAGGAGCATCAGACTTAGAGTGTGGGTGTTTAAAAGCTTCATGTTTTTATTTATGGGAGGCCGAGGTTAGCCTAAATTACCATAAGCCACTTTTTGCCACTGCCAGAAGGGACCTGTCAACTTTCCCACCTCCGCCCATAAAAACAGAGATTATTTTTCAAACTACAAGTGTATCATTTTCAAATTAAATATAAATGAGGAGATGCTTGATTGTTCAGCCATAATCTTGATGACATCTGACAAAAAGGCAGGGGAGGAAACTCCACATTAGAATATGTGCTTGACAATTTGAATTTTTACACAGCAAACTCCTGAATGTTTTGGGTTTAGTTGAAAGCCAGTTAATTAATTTTGGTTAATTACATTAATTAAAGCCAGAAACACAGTCATAGCCCTTATTATCAATTTAAGAAAGATCTCTGCCAAAATTTAGTGGTGGTGAGTAAAAGGAATCTGCTGTAAAGTTCAGGTTTAGATGTGCAACTGCTTGTACCAGCTGTCCCAAAACTAGCAAACATCTAACAACAGCAAATGTCCTTGAAAAAATTAAATAGTGGAATCACACTCTGATTGCATTTTGGACTGTTTGTTAGGCACCAGAAGAGATTCAAGAGAAGCCAAGGCTATCTTCTGCACCTGAAGTTATCAGAAACTGTAAAACAGAAGTGTGGCACAGCTAGAAGGCAAAAGCAGAGTACACATTTGACTGTGGATACAGAAGGAGAAAAATTAAACAAAACAGTCAAGTTCATAATCAGTAATACAATAATACAATACACCAGGTTGAAAGAGACCTTCAAGATCATTGCATCCAGCCCATCAACCAATCCAACCCACCTAAACAACTAAACCATGCAACCAAGCACCCCATCCAGTCTCCTCCTGAACACCTCCAATGAAGATGGCTCCACCACCTCCACGGGCAGCACATTCCAATGGGCAATCACTCTCTCTGTGTAGAACTTCTTCCTAACATACAGCCTAAAGACTGTGTCCTCTTGTTCTGGTGCTGGTTGCCTGGGAGAAGAGACCAACCTCTGCCTGCCTACAACCTCCCTTCAGGTACTTGTAGAGAGCAATAAGGTCACCCCTGAGTCTCCTCTTCTCCAGGCTAAGCAACCCCAGCTCCCTCAGCCTCTCCTCATAGGGCTTGTGTTCCAAACCCCTCACCAACTTTGTTGCCCTTCTCTGGACACGTTCCAGCAAGTCAACATCCTTCCTAAACTGAGGGGCCCAGAACTGGACACAGTACTCAAGGTGCAGCCTAACCAGTGCAGTGTACAGGGGCAGAATCCTGAGAGTTCTTAATGAGAATGATAGTGCCATTATTTATTCCCAAACACATTATGTTGAGACCTGAGGTCAAAACAGGTCTCTCAGTGTCAATGGAATGCAAAGACATTTTGAATTCCCCATTTTGTCCAAGAACTAGAAAGAGCTGTTTAATCCCAAGGTTTTTGATTCCTTAAACATAGAAAATTTGAGAAAAAAGAACTTTCTACTGGCCAGTAACTTAAGAAATACTGCTTGCAAGGGTTACACAGAGATGCACATTACAAGCTAATTAATAGATTTATCTGGATTCTGATCTTTATTGATAATTTCTGATGGCCTTTTGCTTAATAGGGAAAGGAAGACAAGAGAATTATATCTCCAGAAAGGTACAGCAGGAGCTAGTTGAAGCTGGTCATTATATTCTTCACTGATTCACATTATTGTGATGTGGACCAAGCTAAAACTCAGATACTGAGTGGAGCAGATCTCTGCCAGATCGTTTGGCTCAGCCACTGCACAGAAAAAGTACATGCTTCTCCTACAGCAAACCTAAGCAATATTACTGTTTCCTCTTTCTTTAACATTGTCTGGGGATGCTTCCTGAGCTTAGGAACTTTGCCCCTTTGGAGAACTTGTTTCAGAACACACACTTTTTGGTTTTTTGTTTGTTTGTTTTTTTTTTCTCAGAGGCAGCACCTTCTCCCTGTTACATTTCTTTTATGGAGAGACTCAGCTCTTCCAAGTGTTCCTGTTATAGCTCTCTCGACAGAAAACTTCTCATGGAGTCTTTGGAGATCTTGCATTCATTTTCTTTAACACATCCATTTAGATGTACAATACAATACAATACACCAGGTTGGAAGAGACCTTCAAGATCATCGCGTCCAACCCATCAAACAATCCAACCCACCCAACAACTAGACCATACAGCCAAGCACCCCATCAAGTCTTCTCCTGAACACCTCCAGTGAAGGTGACTCCACCACCTCCACGGGTAGCTGATTCCAATGGGCAATCACTCTCTCCGTGATGTAGTTACATCTCTGGCTGTTTTACTAGAGTATTCCATCAATTTTTTTAACCATTAGTCAAAATTTTTAGTGATCCTATTTGTCTCTTGACAATATCAGTTTGGGCTTCCTTCTCCTTTTGCATCTTAACTAAGGTTACTTTCTTCACAATCTGCAATTCAGTGACTGTCATCCAGTATCCTAAGTACAGCCCTGAAACTTAGTCCCAATTTAGTCTGTACACTATGTCCTTGAAGTTAATGACAGTGCTGCTGCCAGCTGCTGCCCTGGACATTATGCTCTGATATTGAAGCGAAGCACATGGGTGCAGTGAATGTGCAACCTAGCTATCCTGTGTTATGAACAAGTGCTCCAGCCCCTGGGATGTCAGGCAAAGGAAAAGGGGCACTGTACATCCTCTCACAAGAATCTGCCCTGCCTCACTGAGCACCCACTTTCAGGAGACACCTTGGTGTCATGAGTCGCATCAGCTTTTCTCTCTGACTCTGCTGGCTCAATTAGGAGCCTGTGGCTGGTCACTGTCTGGAGCCTTCCTTTGGCCACAGGGCCAGGATTTCCTTTAAAAGATTATGGTTTTCTTTTTTTACCATCTCCCTGGAATAAGCCTTTTCTACAGTTAGAAAATGTTTTTCAGGAAAAAAAGAATAGAAAATAAAGTTTTAGGTAACATCTAAATATTTTTCATAATGTCAGTTGCGATTAGCATTGCTGTGGGAAAATTCATCCCCCTGGAGATTTTACCACTCCCAGTTTCAGAAACTTCTACTGAGGACAAATCTGTACACTGTTCCTGCTTTCATAGATAATCTAATAATGATATATACTATCCATGTATTCTCTGGTTGAAAACAGAGAATGAAATCTGAAACACAATAGAATTATGAAATTAAATATTGTTGAAATTCAGTCATCTTCAAAATGGTTGTTTGTGTGGCATATCAGGAACATTTGGGTCCACCCTGAATTGAAACAATAACAAATTCTCAGATGTCAGCGTTTCATATGAAAATTATATTCCATATCTCTGTCTGTCTTGTCCAACAGGATTTTCTCAGCACTATTCCCAAAGGGTTTACTCCTTAAAAGATAGCTTTAATACCTCCATGAAAACCTACTTTTCTCTCTTCATTACATTTCTTTTAATGTTTTGATGTACACCTATTGACTTAATAATTAGCATTATTGTGTTACATACAATGAAATAACTAGTGGTGCCTTATTGGAGAATCCAATTCACTATCTATTCCTTTTGTCTTATATTAAAGCATCATTAAAAAGTTACAAAGTCATCTAGTCCATCTAGTTTGACTCAAAGCTGGGCTAACTTCAAAGCTAGATTGCATTGATTAGGGCATTGCCCAGCAGAGTTTTGAACATCTCTAATCATGTGGTCCCATTCAGAGGGTGGTGCTTAATGGCCTGAAGTCCAGATGGAGAGCAGTGTCAAGTGGTGTCCCTCCAGGGGTCTGTACAGGGACCTGTGCTGTTTAATATTTTTACCGATGACATAGGCAGTGGGATCAAGTGCACCATCAGCAAGTTTGCAGATGACGCCAAGCTGAGTGGTGTTGCTGGCATGCCAGAGGGACAAGATGTCATCCAGAGGGACTTGGACAAGCTGGAGAGGTAGGCCCAGGCGAACCTCATGAAGTTCAACAAGACAAAATGAAGAATTCTGCACCTGGGCCATAACAATCCTCACTATCAATACAGACTGGGGGATGAAAGCAGCCCTGCAGAAAAGGACTTGGGGGTGCTGATGGATGAGAAGCTGGACATGAGCAGGTAGTGTGCACTTGCAGCCAGAAGACAAATCACATCCTGGGCTGCATCAAAGGATGCATTGCCAGCAGATCCAGAGAGGCGATTCTGCCATGCTACTGCCAGCAGGAGCGGGGAGGTCATTCTGCGCCTGTGCACTGCACTGGTTAGGCCACATCTTGTGTACTGTGTCCAGTTCTTGGTCCCTCAGTTTAGGAAGGATGTTGACTTGCTGGAATATGTACAAAGAAGGGCAACAAAGTTGGTGAGGTGTTTGGAGCAAAAGCCCTATGAGGAGAGGCTGAGGGAGCTGGGGTTGCTTAGCCTGGAGAAGAGGAGGCTCAGGGGAGACCTTCTTGCTCCCTACAACTACCTGAAGGGAGGTTGTAGCCAGGAGGGGGCTGGTCTCTTCTCCCAGGCAGCCAGCACCAGAACAAGAAGACACAGTCTCAAGCTGCACCAGGAAAGGTTCAGACTGGATGTTTGGAGGAAATTCTACAGAGAGTGATTTGCCATTGGAATGGGCTGCCCAGGGAGGTGGTGGAGTCACCATCATTGGAGGTGTTTAGGAGGAGACTGGATGGGGTGCTTGGTTGCATGGTTTAGTTGATTAGGTGGTGTTGGATGATAGGTTGGACACAATGATCTTTAAGGTCTCTTCCAACCTAATCTAATCATATTCTATCTATTCTAATCTATTATATTCCATTTTAATCTATTCTAATATGATTAATATGATTACTGATGTTGTTTACCTGGACTTGAGCAAAGCCTTTGACACTGTCCTGCACCACCTCCTGGTCTCCAAGCTGGCGACACATGGGTTTGATGGATGGACCACTAGATGGATAAAGAATTGGCTTGATGGCCGCACCCAAAGAGTGGCTGTCAACGGGTCCATGTCCCAGTGGAGGCCAGGGACAAGCGGAGTCCCTCAGGGATCAGTCCTGGGACCTGTCTTGTTCAACATCTTTGTGGGTGACATGGACAGTGGCATCAAGTGCACCCTCAGCAAGTTTGCTGATGACACCAAGCTGTGTGGTGCAGTGGACACCCTGGAGGGAAGGGATGCCATCCAGAGGGACCTGGACAGGCTGGAGAGGTGGGCACAAGCCAACCTCATGAGCTTCAACAAGACCAAGTGCAGGGTCCTGCATCTGGGTCGAGGCAATCCCAGGCACAAATACAGGCTGGGCAGGGACTGGCTGGAGAGCAGCCCTGAGGAGAGAGACTTGGGGGTGCTGGTGGACGAGAAGCTCAACATGAGCTCTCAATGTGCGCTTGCAGCCCGGAAAGTCAATCAGATCCTGGGCTGCATCAGGAGAAGTGTGGCCAGCAGGTCAAGGGAGGTGCTTCTCCCCCTCTACTCAGCTCTTCTGAGACCCCACCTGGAGTACTGCGTCCAGTTCTGGAGCCCCTATTACAGGAGGGATGTGGACGTGCTGGAGCGTGTCCAGAGAAGGGCCACGAGGATGATCAGAGGGCTGGAGCACCTCTCCTATGAGGACAGACTGAAGGAGTTGGGGCTGTTCAGTCTGGAGAAGAGAAGGCTCCAAGGTGACCTCATTGTGGCCTTCCAGGATCTGAAGGGGGCCTACAGGAAGGCTGGGGAGGGACTTCTCAGGATCTCAGGTAGTGACAGGACTAGGGGGAATGGAATGAAGCTGGAAATGGGGAGAGTCAGGCTAGATGTGAGGAAGAAGTTCTTCACCGTGAGAGTGGTGAAGCCCTGGAATGGGTTGTCCAGGGAGGTGATTGAGGCCCCGTCCCTGGAGGTGTTTAAGACCAGGCTGGAGGAGGCTCTGGCCATCCTGATCTAGTGTGGGGTGTCCCTGCCCATGGCAGGGGTTGGAACTAGATGATCCTTGTGGTCCCTTCCAACCCTGACTGATTCTATGATAATATAGAATAGAATAGATAGAATATAATTAGAATACTCTACTCTGTTCTGGTGAGAACAGAGTACAGGTTTGGAGCCTTCAATATAGGAAGGACATGGACCTGATGGAGCAGGTCCAGAGGAGAGCCCCGAAAATGATCAGGGGGTTGGAGCACCTCTGCTATGAGAACAGGCTGACGGAACTGGTGTTGTTCAGCCTGGAGAAGAGGAGGCTCCACGGAGACCTAACAGCAGCCTTCCAGTACCTGAAGGGGGCCTACAAAAAGGATGGAGGGAGACTGTTTACAAAGGCCTGCAGTGATAGGATGAGGGGCAATGGCTTCAAACTAGAGGAGAGCAGGTTGAGGTTAGATGTTAGGAGCATGTTCTTTACTGTGAGGGTGGTGGAACACTGGAACAGGTTGCCTGGGGAGGTGGTTGGGGCCCCATCCATGGAGATATTCGAAGTGAAGCTTAACAGGGCTCTGGGCAACCTGGTTTAGTTGAGGATGCCCCTGCTTACTACAGAGGGGTTGGACTAGATGACTTTTGGAGATCCCTTCCATCCAGACCATTCTATCATTCCAGCATTCTATGACCTAAGCCTATATGATAGAAAAACTTGTCAGAAGCTTGGAATCAGGATTAGTATCTTCTGTTTACTCCTCCAGACCAACCCTTGTCCCTTAAATCATTTTGATGTGTGTAGTATACAAGAATGAGTAGCTTTTCTGCAAGATAAAAGTACTTCCTTTATCTACTTGCACTTGATTGGCATGCAGAATGGCTGCCATCAACATACAGAAGGTACAGACATACAAAAATGTACAGCCACTGAGGTGGTTAATACAAAAAGAGGGAAGACATTCAAAACTGCCCTCATCAGTCCAACACATCTTTTTTCTATTTCACTCTCGTTATCCCCTAATTTTGAATCCCTTAGGATATCCACCTTTTCCCGTGCCCACTTTTCAGATCACAAGGATTTTCAGTGAGGCCTCATACCCAGCTTTCTGCATTCTGCAGGGTCCACAGAATCACTATGGTTAGAAAAGTCTTTTAAGATCATCAAGTCCAACCATTATCTAACTCTACCAGGACATCCTTGAGCACCACATATAGACAGCTTTTAAATACATCTGGGTATGGTGATTCAACCACTTCCCTGGGCAGCCTGTTCCAGCCTTTGATAACCATTTCAGCACAGAAGTTTTTTCTAAAGTCTAACCTAAATCTCTCCTGGCATAACTTGATGACATTTCCTCTTATCCTATCAGTTCTGACTTGTGAGAAGAGACCCACAGCCACCTCTCTACAACCTCCTTTCAGGTAGTTGTAGAGAGCAATAAGGTCTCTCCTCATTCTCCTTTTCTTCAGACTAAACAATCCCAACTCCCTCAGCCACTCCTCATAAGACTTATTCTCAAGAGCCTTCACTGGGTTCATTGCCCTTCTTTGGACCCACTCCAGCACCTCAATGACTCTTATACTGCAGCACCCAAAACTGAGCCCAGTATTCAGGGTGCAGCCTCACTAGTGCTGAGTATAGCAGGACAATCACTTCTCTAGTCCCAATGACTACACTATTCCTGATGCAGATTAGGTGATGTTGGCTTTCATGAGCCATCACACTGCTGGCTCATGTTCAGAGGGCTGTTGATCAACATCCCCATGTCCCTTTCTGCCTGGCAGCTTTCCAGCCACTCAGCCACAAACCTGTAGTGTTGCATGGAATTGTTTTCATTCTCCCCCAGAGTAATAACCCACAGGTTGATAAAAAATAAATACTAATTAATATAACTGAAGAACTAGTCTCAATATTTCAATATCTTAACTGAAGAGCTGTTCTCAATATCTCCATAAACACTATAATTAACTACATGCCATTTTTTAGTTAGAAGTTTTCAGTGAAATGAGAAGAATGAAGTGATGACCTCTGTTACTACATTTTCCTTGCATTTCCAGATGTATTCTGTTATAAAATTCTAAACGAGGTGCAGGCATGATATGCCACTGTTATGTTGCCAAACAGGTAGCATAAATTCCCCTCAGCAAACTATAAAAAGTGCAGAAGTCAATGAAGCAGGGTTTATGGTTAAAGAAAGAGATTACAGAATGAGACTTAAGCACATGCTTAATTGCTTTGCTGAGCTAAGGTTTATATGGGGATACTGTAACTTCCACGTTTGCAAAGTCCTTCATGATAGCAAACCACTGTTAACCCTCAAATGGTTATATCAAATGACATCATGATGCCAGCAGCTTATTAACAGAGCTTTTCTCTTCAATGGAAGTGGGACTGCTTTCTTACTGTAGCCTATTTCCTTTCTTCTATAAGTGTTGGTTTCTATCATTTTGTTGCATAGATAATTTAAACAGATATGAATTTTTGTCATGACAGTTTTGTTCTGTAAGACAGTACTGTAGTTTTATTCTTAAAGAAGATAAAATGAACTTCAAGTAACATGGGAAAAATACGTAGAGTTGAAATTGTCATCTTGAGGACAGTAGATGCAATATTAAAATGAATATATTTCATTAGTAATTAATCTCTGGAGATGGCACAGGTCATTATTTTTTAGATCTGATTTTAGAAGAGACTACAGGTGGAGTCGACAGGTTGGACTCAATGATCTTCGAGGTCTCTTCCAACCTTAGTGATACTGTGAGTACAGAAGCAGTTTTTCATACCATGACTTGTTACAGTTATCATAAGTAAGCAAATTAAAGTTGGGGAAAATGGTACAATTACATGCATGATTTTGCAGCTCTATGTTACTGGTTCACATCCAGGTCAAATAACTAATACCAGGAATTCATTAGTCATTGGAATGGGCTGCCCGGGAGGTGGTTGAGTCTCCGTCCCTGGAGGCATTCAAGAGGGGACTGGATGTGGCACTTGGTGCCATGGTCTAGTTGTGAGGTTGTGGTTACAGGTTGGACTTGATGATCTTCAAGGTCTCTTCCAACCTTGGTAATTCTATTCTATTCTATTCATTCTCAGAAATTATAACTTATTTTGGTACTATTCAAGGCATTTAATAAAAAAAGCAATAGTGTAGTGAGATGAGAAAGTCCCCAATAGTTATTATGTTTTACCCTTTAGTATGATTGTTTCTAATATACATATTGACAGACCATTTCTTGCATCAAGATTTCCACACACATAAGCTTCCTGATCCTCTCTAATCCTTGAACTGTTCTTCAAGCTGATCTGGTCCTCGTGGCGCTGCCTATGAATCTGCAAGATATCCCATCCCAGTAGTGATTCATAGCTGGACTCCAGCCTGTCATGCCCACAGTCATTTCCTTCCCAAAGGCCACAGATTTAGGCTGGAAGCCTTCACCTCCCCAGTCAGTGACTTCCAAACACCTGTGACAAGAGTTCGGGGAAATGGCTCCATTTGCCCTACCTGTGACAAAGATCTAGTCATAAAATACCACCTTTTAAAACAAACCAACACAAAACAAAATAATTTCATGATTGTAGAACTGCTATTGATTTGCCAGCACAGTCTATGTTGTCTGAATATTTAACTACTAAATCAAAGCTACTGGCATCCCTTGCTTGAGACATACAAGACAGATTGCTTCCCCAGGGTATCTCCTCCATTTATTTCAAATCTCCTGTTGATTCCACCTAGTAATATGTATAAAATCTACAGCATATATATATATACACACTCCTTTTCTGGAGGGGCACTAACTTGATCAAAGCACCATTTCATCTTTCTACTTTTCTATCCGGTCATCCGTTCTTCCAAAGCTGAGGCAGGGTCACTTACACGCAGGTTACTTAGGCTCAGGGGCGACCTCATTGCTCTCTACAACTACCTGAAGGGTGGTTGTAGCCAGGAAGGGGTTGGCCTCTTCTCCCTAGCAACCAGCACCAGAACAAGGGGACACAGTCTCAAGCTGCAACAGGGGAAGTTTAGGCTCGAGGTGAGGAGAAAGTTCTTCACTGAGAGAGACATTCGTCATTGGAATGGGCTGCCCGGGGAGGTGGTTGAGTCACCATCCCTGGAGGCATTCAAGAGGGGACTGGATGTGGCACTTGGTGCCATGGTCTAGTCATGAGGTTTGTGGCTACAGGTTGGACTCGATGATCTTCGAGGTCTCTTCCAACCTTGGTAATACTGTGATACTGTGTAACTAATTTGATATCTTTCTTTGATGTTAACCATCTCACAAAGAAAGGGAAGGTGGTGGATGTAGTTTTTCTGGATTTTAGTAAGGGTTTTGATAGTGGTTATCACAGTATCCTTATGGACAAATTGTCCAGCTGTGACATGACTGGATACACAGTATCTGGAGGAAGAACTGGCTGAATGGCAGGGATCAGAGTGTTGTAATGAAGGGGGCTACATCCAACAGCGATCAGTCACCAGGGGTGTTCCTCAGGACTCAGTTCTAGAGACAGCTCTGTTCAAAACATTTGAATGAGTTGAATACACTACTAGCAAGTTTGCTGACAACACTGAACTGTGAGATGCTGTTGACCCTGTTGAGAGGCAAAAGGCCTTACAGTGAGCTCTAGATAGATGGGACCATTGGGCAATTGTCAGTGGCATGAAGTTTAACAGGAAGAGATGGAAGGTTCTGCATCTAGCATAGGGACAAGTCAGGCACACTTTGGAGAGGAGTGGCTGAAAAGCAGACAGATGAAGGACTGCTGGTTGACAGCAGGCTCAATACAAGTCAGCAGTGAGCCCTGGCAGAGAAGAGGTCAAACTCCATCCTGAGGTGCATCAAACATGGCAAAACCAGCCCATCAAAAATGATGATTATCCTGCTGTTAACACCACTGATGGAACCTCACCTGGAGTATTGTGTGCAGTTTTAGGCACCACATCTTAAGAAGGATGTAAAGGTCATTGAAGGTGTCTAGAGGAGGGAAACAAAACTGATGAAAGGGATGGGAAGCATGTGCTGTAAAGGGATGGCTAAGGACTTTGGGCTTGGAAAAAAGGAGGCTGAGGGATGACCTCTTTGCTCTCTACAGTCTCCTGAGGAGAAGTGAAGAGGGAGGTGCTGAACTCTTCTCCCTCAGATTGAATGATAGTATGCATGGTTCAAAGCTATGCCAGAGCAGGATTAGGCTAGACATTAGGAAGCATTTATTTACCAAGAGGGATGATCCAACACTGAAATATGGTTCTTAGAGAGGCAGAATTATTTAGGCTGGAATAGACCTCCAAGATCATCAAGTCCAGGCTCTGATCCACCACCACCACATTTCATTAAGTGCCAAATCCAAACTTTCATTAAGCACCTCCAGGGATGACAACTCCACCATCTTCCTGGGCAGTCCATTCCAGTGTCTAATTACCCTTTCCGTGAAGAAATGCTTCCTAACATCCAACACAAGCCTCCCATAGCACGGCTTCAGGCCATGCCCTCTTGTCTTGTCACAAGTTAATGCCCCAATCCTGTCAGTGTTTAAAATGCATTTGGACAATACCCTTAATGTGGTTTACCTTTTGGTCAGCCCTGAATTGATCAGGTAGTTGGCCTAGATGATAGTTGTAGGTCACTTCCAACTGGAGCTATTCTATTCTGTTAGATTTTTTTGTACATTGAAAAAAAATCAAGCATTGAAAAATAAAGGCACATTAAAGGTACCCACTTTAACCTTAATTCAGTCCTGTTTATGTATGCCTTCTGATGTATTACCTAATTAGTTCTATTCTCCTAGGATCCTTGTCTGCACAGGATGACTGTGAAATCCACACATTTGTTCAATATTTTGCATTATCCTCATTGTACACTGCCTCATCTCTTTCCCCTGACCATCTCCCTTACTTTCTCCATAAGACTGAAAGCCTAGACTGGACAAATATCCGTTACTGCCATCCCCACGGGCTTTATGTAGCATCCAGGGTTACAGCATGGACTCCAGCTCTTGAGATTCTGTGAGAATGGCTTCATGCTGTTACAGAGATCTGTTTCCTTTACAGTCCTTCTGTTTCTAGGATATATTGTTAGGATATCAACTAATTTAAAACAAATACACAGGCAATTCTATTACCTATATTCTCCACCACTGATGAAAAAAAAAAAAAATTCATTTTCTCTTCATTCTGGTGTATTCTTGCAGAATCAGTACTGGAAATTGAACGAAGAGAGTTTATTAAGTAGTCTGGTCTTCAGGTGATCTGATCCTTCCTTCAAGGGTTTAACTCATGATTACATGAGGATTAGTATTGAAGTATACTCTGTAATCTGTGTGGGGTGTCCCTGCCCATGGCAGGGGGGTTGGAACTGGATGATTCTTGTGGTCCCTTCCACCCCTGACTGAGTCTATGATTCTATGATCTGACTGAACAGCTCCTGCTCCACCACCACCATTCCTGCACCCATCCCAGAGCTGAAAGCAAGACCCTCACCAGCCAAGATACCACCCAGAGGAGCTCAGCCCCAATAAGGAGGCCCAGCCAGCACCCATGGATGATATTGGAGGAGTCATCAATTATTGCCCTAACAACCGGGGGCCACCAGGCCCCCGGCCTTTGTTGTTGTCATCATCATCATCATCATCACCGCCGCCGCCGCCACCACCATCGTCGTCGTCACCGTCACCACCACCATCACCACACCCCCCCCCCCCAGTGTGCACCATGGGTACTCACCAGTGATGAGAGGAGGATCCTCTAGCCCATATGGGCTCAGCTTGGGGCTTCTGACTTTGCTGGGGGGGGATTAAATAGGGAAGTGGGTGGGGAAAGTGAAGTGGCCACACCTGGGGTGGGAGGAGCCCAGGTGCTCTGGGTTTGAGGGGAAAAAGGGAGTGGGTGAGGGAGGGACTTGGTATCGGGTAGTAATAGGACTTGGGGGGAAAGGTTAAAAAAAAACTAAATGGGCAGATTCAGATGGGATGTTAGGAAGAAGTTCTTCCCCATAAGGGTGGTGAGACACTGGAACAGGTTACCTGAGGAGGTAGTAGAAACCTCATCCCTGGAGGTTTTTGAAGCCAGGCTAGATGTGGCTCTGAGCAACCTGATGTAGTGTGAGGTTTCCCTGCCCATGGCAGGAGGTTGGAACCGGATGATCCTTGAGGTCCCCTCCAACCCAAACAATTCTATGATTCTATGATTCTAAACTAAAACAATTTTGCAGTTTAAGCTGGATGTTAGGAAGACATTCTTCTCAGAAAGAGATTGGCCATTGGAATGTGCTGCCCAGGGAGGTGGTGGAGTCACCATCCCTAGAAGTGTTTAAAATAAGACTGGATGAGGCACTTGGTGCCATGGTTTGGTTGATTATATGGTGTTGGGTGATAGGTTGGACTTGATGATCTTGACGGTCTTTTCCAACCTGGTTAATTCTGTGTATCTGTGTACAGACGTTTGCTCAGGACCCTATTCAGTCAGGTTTTGCATATGCCCAAAGTTGGAAAATAAATCTCTTTGAGAAACCTGTTGCACTCTCACAGGGCAAAAGTTTTTTTCTTGAGTTTAAACAATAGTTCTTGCATTTGTTTGCACCAATTGCTTCTTGTCCTCTCACTGAGCACCACTGAGCACAGCCTGGCTCCTCTTTGTGCCCTCCCTTCAGGTATTTATGTACATTCATAAGAACCCCGTGAGCCTTCTCTTCTTCAGGCTAAACAGATTGAATTCTCAGCCTTTTCTCATAGGAGAGATGCTTCACACCCTTAAAAATCCTTGTGGCTGTTTGTTGGAGTCTCTCCAGTGTGTCTCTATCTCTCTTGTACTGATGAACCCAGAAATGGATTCAGAACTCCAGATGTGGGCTCTCCAGTAATGAACAGATGAGAGATCACCTCCTTCAACTTGCTGGTGATGTTCTCCTGATAGGATGCTGCATAAGACACTGAAGGTCTTCTTTGCCACAAGGGCATGTTATTAGCTGGTGATGCACTTAATGTCCATTAATGTCCCCAGGTCCACTTCTGCAATGCTACTTTCTGGATGGCCAACCTTCTAGGCCGTCCCTGGTGCATGGGACTGTTCTTTCACAGATGCAGAACCTCACATCTCCTCTTGGTGAAATTCACGAGGTTCCCATCAGTCCATTTCTCCAGCTTGTCAAGGTCCCTCTGAATGGCAGATATTAGAGTGATCCTACCAAGACAGCCATCTTTAGGTGGCTCTACTTGAGCAGAGCAGCTTGAACTAGATGACCTGCAGAGGTCCCTTCTAACCTCAACTGTGTAGCCATTCTGTGAAATGTGAGTCTTTTCCCATCTATCTGAAGAAGGCTTCTCATCTACTTCTTCCTGTTCAGGTGATTGGTAGCAGACACCCACCACAATGAAAATCACCTTGGTCTGCCATCTAATCCTAGTGGATAAACTCCCAGCTGGCTCACCATCCATGTCGAGGCAAAGCTCTGTGCATTCCACCTTTGCTCTCAAATAATGTGCAACTCCCTCTCCTTACCATCTTGGTCTGTCCTTTCAAAAGAGCCCACATTCACTCATTGTAGCACTCCAGTCATGTGAACTATCCCATCATGTCTCCCTGTGACTCTGCTGAGGTTGTAGCCCTGCAACTGTACAGACCTCTCATTCCTCCTGTTTGTTCCCCATGCTGAGCAAACACTTGATAGGCACCCCTGCCATACTGATTTCCCAGACAGATTATGACAGCTTGCTGTCATCATCCCTGATGCTGCCCAGGCTGCTTATCTCCTGCAGCTCCTTCACCTGGTAACACAGACCTCCTGGGGCCAGGGAGGGAGTCCACCTCCTGCTGTCCCAGCCTCAGCGAAGGGTCCCAGGCACCCTGGCAGTCCCAGCCTCAGACAGCTGCATCCACTTTTGGAAGATCAGCCTGTGCTGATGACTCTGATGTACTGAGGTAGCTGCTCCAGCAGATGCTGGGGACAATGCCCTGGGGGACCACTACCGCAGAACACAAGTTATGGTCTCATTTTGCATGCCCTTCTGCACAAGTGGCTAACCAAAATTCTGTTTGACAGTTTCTTCTGTTGACTGCCCTCTTAGGTAGGGAGGATGAAGGTTTCTTGAAGAAGCTGAGGCTGTCTAGAGATTTCCATAGGACGAGCGTGGATGGCACAGCAGAAACAATCCTTGTGCTGGAGGGTTTAAAGCAAAGTAGCCCCACTAAGCCACACAATGAGAGCTGTGAACTTGCAGCCAGCTGGAAGGAAGTTCATTAAAGCAAAAAAAAAATAAATTAAGAAACAGGGAGAGAGGAAATGATAAGCAGTAGGCCAAGGAGCAGCAGTTTGGAGCTGTGGTTAGGAAAGGGATGACTACTATGCTTCAATGACACAGCAAGGCAGTTTCAAGCCACAATGTTGGTAGAGAACAAAGCTCCTGTACAAACAAGTGCTGACATTAGTTAATGAAGAAAGGGATTGTTTAAAAAAAATCAAACAAACCCTGAAACAAATTCCTAACAACGTCATTTTCACTAGGAGTATGGCAAGAATTGCCCTGTGTCTCTCAGGGCCCTTCTGTACAACATCTGGACAGGCAATTGTATATATCCTTAATGACAATTCAAAGACTGGCATAAAAACAACAAGAAGAGGAGTTGTAAACGGCAGATATGAAAGATGCTTTCAGCATCCGACAGAGTAGGTTTTTTTCCCACAAACCACTTGCCAACATCCTGACACACAAACACCTCTATATTTATACAGTATGTGATTTCTATCTTGCCAACTGCAACATACATCTCTTTAGGGATGGCTTCTATCCACACTGGCACCAGCAAAGAGCTCACAGTATTTCTGCTCTTCAGAGATTAAAAAGAAAATAACTATGTGATGTGTCAAAGAGAAGTAACAGAAGCTGAATATATGTCAACAGAAGCCTTTTAGCACTAAAATACAGACAAGATACCTGATATGCAGATTGTTTTGAAATTCATCACTTTTGAAGATAAAGCGTGCAATTAGGAGGTTTTTCTTCTCTTTATGGGATGATTTATAACACTATTTTCCTTAATAAAACCTTGTGTAAACACTTTTTCTTCTTAAGCAATTTTACAACTAAAACCCTGTACAGCAGCTAAATACACACCTATCATTCTTCTTCTTCCTTCATCAAGTTAGTGTTCCAACTGCTGTGGGCACATTCCCTGCAACAATGCAGAGACAGAGGCAGTCTGTGCCCAGCACGGTGTCATTGCAATCACAGGAGGACAGAGCCTCACACACGCGCAAAGAGAAATTCTCCCTATTTCACAGGGAATTAGAGATGGTCAGGATTTTTCTTGCTTTTGGTGGAAAATGCCAACTCATCAAAATCAAACTTATTTTTAGGAAGTGTCTTCAAGAGTCACCTGATTTGGGCCAGATGTTTGAAAATTCTGGAAGAAATTATTTTAACCTGATTAGATTAAATCTCACCATGTCTTTGTGGACTGTATTCAAAAGGAAAACACATACAGCAAGTTAAGTTACCCAGTAATGCATACTCCAATGTGTTTGACTCCAATGCTATTTAGAGTAACATGCCCCACATTATTCAAATGCAAAGCTTCCTTTTGAAGCTGGGCCACTTTCCAGCAGGAATACAAGAGGCATGGGAGTGGGTGGCAGTACTAGCAAGAAGACTAACAGCTTTTGCTCTGAGTACTCTGGATATGCATTCTGCTTTCTAAAGATACTTGCTACAGATATGGTTTATTCTGATAGTTTGCAAAAACTGTGGGCTAGTTTCACACCTTCCTTTTCCTGTATAGAAAACTACCGGCACAGAGAACATTGCAAGTTTTATGTAGAGAAACTCCAAATACTTCATCACTCTGTGGCTTCATGATTATGTGCCTTATGGGGGATGGATTGACTGGGGAGATCCCTAACTTTTTTTCCTATCAGTGGCCATTTCTGTATTGTACATTACACATACATTGGATAAAATATACAACATGGGAAGGTGCAGGGACTAAAGTCACTGTTTTTCCTCAACCCAAGCCAAGTTCAGGTCCTGACCACTAACTAGAATAGTGATACGTGCAGCTTTTTGCCCTTTCCACCCCAGTGAATCCTGAGTTCTTTGCACAGCCTGGAAGCTCCCTGCCAACAAGGCGCTGACACTTTTTGTTCACCCTTTTTGCCCACCCTCCTGCATCCCGCCTCAAGAGGAGTCCAAGGAAAGAAAGAAAGCATTTCCAGAGCTTCCAGCAACAGATCAAGCAAACAAACAGAAATTACATGTTTATAAGCAAGGGGGTCTAGTCAGAGCAGCAGCTATTGCTGCATGACCTTTGGGTTTTTTTAAAGTGTGATACTTGAAGTGTGAGTGAGGTACCCGGGCTGGCCTGAACCACTTATGAACATTGGCTTAGCAGAGCTTTTCACAATAACAATTTTGGACTTTAAACCTTAATTTTACTTTATGTTCTGAAGTCTTTTCTGAAATGTGGCTTGTGAGCGTCCAGACAGACAGTACTACACTCTATCTAGGATCTTCAATTTTTCTGTCGAGGACACAGCTCGCTCTTTCAACATTCACATTAAGCAACACTCTAACCTTGTGGAGCTCCATACAATTGTCGTTATCCAGGAGAGCAGTACTCAGCACTTTGTGTTTTCCATGTGCCCTACAAATGCTTTACAATAATTAATCACATGTATAAACTGTGGGCTATCTGTAAAATACTCAGTGACTTCAGCAACAGTGAAGGTCCTAGTCTCACACAAGGAGGGGTTTACTTCACGGTCTCCTTTCCTTCTATCATCTGCTGCCTCTGCCCTCCTTACAGACGACTTCTGCCTCTCCTGTCTTTGGTATTTGAGGTTATGTGAGGAAAAGGTTTTTCTGAGACTTCTTTTAAAGCACTGTCATTTTTTAGGGTTTCAGACTACATAAATAGGTACACAAATGAAAATATGACCTCTGAGAATAACTGTTGTAATAGAAGTTGGAGAATAATTAATTTTTCATTGTGCAAGTGAGAAATCTGGAGAAGAGCTCATTTGACTCACAGCTGTTCTGTTTTCAGGCATTATTTACATTAAGAATATGATTAAAACACATATTTGAAAACACCTTTTTAGAAATGCATTTCATTTGTTAATTGAAAAATATTTGCTAAAATAAAGCTATAATATTGCAAAGACTGTCAGTTGGCTTAAATCTGCTCTTCTGGTGAAATGAAGTTGCCATTGGATTTTTGCCCCATTTTATTAGTCATTCCTTACAAAACTAAATGAATGTACTTCATAATTGCATTTTTAAACCAGAAAGATCTAAGCATAATTTCTGGCTGAATAGAGAACAGTGTAGAGCAAGGACTGCATTTCAAGAAACCTTAGGTCTCTGATGGTGTTCTGCAATAGTGCCAGCAGTTTGCCCATACATCTGCTTTTGGTGTCTATCTACTGAATGAACACTGAAAGCAACTCAGCTTCAGCTTGACACAGTGAGATGAGCATCCATCAGTCAAGGTTTATGTTAACCCTTCAGTCTTCAAGCTGCTAAAAGTGAGAAGCTGGCATGCTCACTTCAACCATCCTTGCTCCATATATGATAACTCCTAGTAGAGGAAAGGGGAAGGGTTAGAAAGGATGCTACCGGTTTAAATGCCTCAGCAAGAATTCTTTGGCCAGTGCTTTTGTCTTTCAAATGACACTTCTGTATCTACTGCTGAGACACGCATAAAAAAAAAATTAAAAATAAAAGTAAAATTAGTTTCACCACTTTAGACAGTTGATGATATAAACAAAAACGTAGAAATGCCCCTTTCAAAACTCAGTTTCCTGAAGCTTGTAAAGAAACAAAATGGAGCCAAATATTTTGAACAGAGTGACATAAATCAGAGACAGTAAGAAACTTCGCCAAGCACAGAAGGAATTTTTTCTCGGGGTAAAGCTTGTTGAGCTGGTCCCTGATCCACACTTTCTTTGTGACACAGGTAGACACAACAAAGAATCTCAACCTTGCACTTTTCTAGGTCATCAGGAGAAAAGGAAATTCAACAGACCTTACACGTCCATGTGTGTGCCATATTGGGCACTATTACGGTATCATTACGTAGTATAACTGATAAGGTACCTTTTCCAAGACCTCCCTGAAGATCTTCTGCATAACAGAACAAGAGGACACAGTCTCAGGCTGCGCCAGGGCAGGTTTAGGCTGGATGTTAGGCAGAAGTTCTATACAGAGAGAGTGATTGCCCATTGGAATGGGCTGCCCATGGAGGTGGTGGAGTCACCTTCATTGGAGGTGTTCAGGAGGAGACTTATGGGGAGCTTGATGCTATGGTTTAGTTGTTTAGGTGGGTTGGATTGGTTGATGGGTTGGACACGATGATCTTGAAGGTCTCTTTCAACCTGGTGTATTGTATTGTATTATTGTATTGTATTGTATAACTTAAATAGCAAAGCTCTCCATTACTTCTGTAGCACTTCTAGATTAATCTAACCTGCTGACAGTCAAGAGAAAATATACTCTGCAGTCACTACATGTATATCAAAATTAACAGAATGGATTCTGCTCCACATTATTAGCAGATATTAGCAGATACCTTTCTGTCAGTTAAAAAAAATCCTTTTTATTTGAATTAAATATTTTCTGCACCTGTGTTCCATAAAGCTTGTATTTGATGGATTTGGATTTGAATGGAAAAGAAAAGATGGTTATATGTTCTAGGCTATTGTATTCAAGGATATAAACTTATGTGTAATATAAATTAGATATCTGTCATACACCTTTGTCCAACTAATACTGCTGCTGGAACCTGAAGATGTAAGAAGCTCACATGTAAAAATAATTGCAGGTGAGAAAAATAAAAATCATATGAATTACCAAAAAAATTCATGTTAAAAAATAGATAAAAATCAGCTGATTATGACTGAAAAGTTACACTCCCAATTTCAAAAAAATAATGCATGTTCAGGTAAGTATTGTATCCAGTAGTCCAGGTTTGGGAGTGTAGCATCATATACGCTTGCACAGCATGGAAGTGATATAATCTGAGCACTTTTTCAGTGGTCACAAGCCATGTGGTGAGGACTGAGGTACAGTTTGGCAGTGCTGGAAATAAAATTGGGGAAATATTCCTATTTCCAGTGGCCTTTTCCAGATGAGGTGGGTCGATACAATGCTCAATGAGTTAGCTTCTTCCAGGGCTGTGGTTCAGAGCACCTCACACACAAGTCCCATGCCATTCTGTGTACAATGTGGCTGACCAAGTTAGATCTTCTGTAAGTTGCAGAACAAGAGCATCTTCTTCTTATTTCTACATTTCTGGCATGGCTAATTTAGAAGGATTTCACATTCAAGTTGTGCTGCATTCACACCCCCACCTGTAATCAGAAGTCTGAATGTTGAGAAAAAAAATAAATCAGGTAACAAAAATACTTCATGGCTACCAAACACATAAAGCACAAGAGTGGTTCCAACTTTTCACTAAAAAAAAACAAAAAATTAAAGTGTTATTAATTACTACCAGGAGTAAGATTTCACAGCATATTGTATTCTGAAGTAGTCACTACTTTGTTACTGATCCGGGTTGATGAAACAGCACTCCAGCCTTGATTCCCTGGGCTTAGGTAACCGAGCAGTGAGTGGAAACCTGCGAGTCCTCTATTCAGTTTGGTAAACACGGTCTTGTCTGTCACTTCTCATTGTTCCTCTTCAAAGTACAGTCACCACCTTATCTGGCAACAGCTTTCTTGAAGAGTGCTGCTCATGTGAAATAATCTTTCACCACCGAGGCCAGCATTTCCCTAACACAAGAAGAAACATTTATCTTGCTGTTAATGGTTAATTAATTTTGAAAATGTATATTACAACACACACAAAAAAAAAAAAAAGGTAAAAAAAAAAAAAAAAGCCAGGCTGGACAATGGAGCAAAATGTCCCTTCCTCAAATTGACTCCTATTTAGTTCTTCCAATGTCATCCAAAACACAGATAACTTTTCTTTCATGAATTGTTCTCCTGAATGATTTATACATGTTGTGTTATCTGAGGCCCTTTCCAGATCCCCTGTGGTTTCAGCCAGCCATCAGCTGCATAATTGTTAATTTTAACACTATAAAAGGTTCTGATGCCGAGGAGATAAAGCATTGGAGGAAGAATTAATTGAAATGTATCTTCCAATCACACTGGTTCCCTACTTCCAGTTCCACAAAAATTATACATTGGATTTGAGGTTAAAATAAATTTACATTTGTGCTATCCATAAGGCTTTCAGACTAGTAGAAAATAGATAAGTTAATTGTTTCTAAAACCCATAAAGGGTTTACCCTGAGAATAATTCAGGGCAGTCTCCTGTTCATAGCCCACAGCACCGTGAGCAGCCAGATAGAGGATTCTTCCCAAGCTACTGCAGACATAATTGGTCAGGAGATATGTGACAGGAGTCTTTTACAACAGCAGGTGATAGACTGACAGAAAAAGAGCTCAAGCTCCACCAATATTTAATCTGGATATTAAACACTCCATGCTTCCTAGAGCTACTAATACTTTTTTTCTCCAATGTTTACTCTCTGTCTATATGCTTCAAGTGAAAAGCTACCAGGTTTTTATTCTTTCATTTACATTTTTATTATAAATACATACATACAAAATGCACAAATTCAGTTTTAAAGGCTATCTGGATGAACCCAGTTGGTACAAATGAATTCAGAGATCACAGGATTTGTGTTTAATTTACAATTACTTGGCTGTAAAAGGCCATCCTCATTTAACTGAGGATCCCAAAATAGGCTAAGAATACTGTCTATATCTCTGTAGTGCCTTTGTTTGGATGCTATCACTATTAAACAAGTCTTTAGCCAGAGTCCTTAGAAATGGGCTTTCACCGCATGCTACCTATGCTTTCTGTGAGCAGAGGATAGTAAAAACGGCAACAAAGTCTGATGCGCTGCTTCTTCACCCTCTGTTCACATGGGGTGCAAAGCTGCATCAGCTTCTCACCTGTAAAAAACCCATTTCAGACCCTGCACAGGGGAAAAAAATGTGGAAGTTTCATCTCGGAACGCAGCAAATGTTTGTCCACACAATAGAGATGCCTCATTTTGCTGTAAGGAGATACACTGTAAAAACAACAACAAACTGAGGTGGAGTGGGACAAGCTGGGAAGGAAAATGTGTACACCTGCCCACATCATACTTGGATTTAGTCCATTTTATGAGTCCTACTTTCATGAATACCAAATTCAACAAATACAGTGTACTGGAAGACTGGTATTAGAATCCCCTTTCTGCTAAGATGCATTATCACTTGAAGAATGGTTTATTGCTTGAAGAAATACTCATTATTTCCCCTTGCTATTGGGTCTCTCACAGAAAGTAATAGCATGTAAGTTGTTTCAAGTCACAAAATATATGCAAGGATTAAACATCTATAATTTTAGGACACAAAGGCACAGAAACCTAAAGCAGACAAAGATGCCAACTGAGTTGAGATCATATTTAGACATTACACAGCATCATCAGAAGCTCTTCTCAGTGCATGGGGCCAGAAATGGGCAAAGTTTAGTCATTATGATTTGCGAAGAATAATTCCCATTTCTCAGCAATCCATGTCTTTAATTGCATTTTCTGTATAAGCTGAATGTAGGTAGGTAGAACTGTAGACAGAATTACAATGCAGTAACAGAACACCAGTGATTTTCTAAGCCTGGGATATGGGTATTTAATTTTGCTTTTAAATCCGTACTGTGGCGGGCACTTATGCACACAATAGAAAAGCAGATATGTCCCAATCAGTTTGTAAGATAGTACTAAGAAAATGCATAATAGAGCAACCAGATATATATAGAGAGAGATAGATATATATGTATAAATAGAATAATACAAAGAAATCTAATCTACTGCAAAGCTATAATACAATCCTTCTACAACACAAATGCAAAAGCTAAACTGGCTTATGAATAACACAGGAATCCATAGAGCCAGAACTATATAATCTATGTCTACTCAAAACCCTCGAATTATTGTTTATTGCTGTTATTTCATTTATTTGAAAATTACTATGTCAAGAAATAAGCATTATTAAATTATAACATTGCTGAGCACATATGAGAAATGATAAGGTGTATATGCTCTCTTTCCACTCTTCCTTTCTTGCCCCTCCTTAACCCATTATTCTTTTTTTCTTTCCTCTTTTCTTTTTTTTTTTTTTTTTTCTTGTTCATGTTAGAGGAAGGGAGAAGTGAGTATTGAACATGGAAGGCAAATTCCATCTTGGCAATTCTCCTGATTTCAGATCAGTAGGGATTTGTCTGGTCCCTTTCGTCCTGCACAATTAACTGAAGTTCAAGGTTTTTCCTTTAGAAAGAGAAATTTCAAGGAGAATCTGATCCTTCTGATAAAACCTGTTTATTTACAAAGATTTTATGAAATCTCAGTTCCCTCAGTGTGGGAAGATTCAAGTATTTAGCTTGAAGACTTCCTCCCTAGGTTTTATTCTGATGGCCACAGTCTCAGTATTCTGTTTAGGCTGTATCTATTTTTCTCTTGTGGAGTTTTTCTTTCCCTCTTACAGACACAATATGCACATAGTTCCCCATAAAAAACAATAGTCAGACAAAGCTCTCTCCTACACCATTCAGCCTGTGCAGCCTAGGGATGTGCTGAGATTTTTAACAATAAGATATGCTTTTGATTGGGGCAGAGGTTGCTGTTATTTTAGAAAGCAGCTTAACTGTTTCTCACAGCTTCATTAAAAGAAGGTAATGGTTACACCCATGGCTTCAATGACATTTCACCCCACCCACCACCCATGGTATGGCCCAAGATGAGAAATACAAATGAGTGCTGTCAGAGATGTAAAACAAGTATTTTTACATAATTGTCGTAGTATACGACAATTAGCTTGAAGAACTAGGCATCAATGAAGCCCATCATCTGTGAACTGTAATAGCTTTGGAGATAATTGATAAAAATGTTACTTGACCATGTGCTCTGGAAGAGATAATAAAGAGTGCTACCTCAGCCACTGGTCATTGCTCCATGGCTGGTGCAAGAAAGAGACACTGTGACAACGATTGCATTGAGCCACACCTGAAAGAGCCAGGAAGGGCAGCTGTAACTTTAGTCAAGAGTAAGTATATGCACTTTGTATAACTGGGGAAAGTTAAGAAAATGGTCTTGAATGACCTAAGTCTGTAAGATTAATGCACATATATTATTTTACATTAAATGATTGCGTGGATGCCCTCATTAACTTCCTAAAAGAAACTCCTATAGAGTTTCACATTGAAGTTGAAGGAATAAGCAGCAGTGACATCAAGTAATTTCACTTCTAAATAGGAGCACCTCTGTGCAGGTTTCAGAAACCTCACCTTCCTATCTTTGCTTACACATCCTAATATCCTATATGAACACACAGTGATTTTTTTTCCCTTTTTTCCTAATTTGTTGAAAGATTGCATTCGACATCAAGGTGATTTCTGCATGGACACAAATATCTATTATGGACAGGTTTATCTTGTTGAGGTGGAGAACCCATTTTAATCGTATGCCCTTGAAAGCTAATGGTTCCAGTTTGGTTTTGGGTGCCACTGATAAAGATTATATTGCAGCTTACATAGCTGAGCTTCTTAAATTTGTTGTTATTTTTATCAAGGCGAATGATCTTGGAGCACTATTTGTGGTTTCATCAGTGTTAGAGACAATGAGACAAATTGTCTACTAAGATAAACAAATGTGGTGCCAGGGATTTCTCCACAGAAATTTGCCAGCTCAGTGGGGATCTGGTCCAATTTTCAGGCATGCAGGCTATTACTGAAACATTCAATCATTAAGATATATGAAGCTACAGCAATTTTCCTACATGTTTCAGTGCTATGGTGTGTTACTCTCTGCTAGGCTTATTTAATTGTGGAAAGGTGCCTATGAGAGTCAGGAGGAACTAGAATCTTGGAATCACTCATGAACCAGAGAACTTTGAAGAGCCTGAAGAGTTCATGGAGAGAGACATGCAGGAAGTTGATTATCACAAGTTTGGGTGTGACTACAACATGATCAGGACATTGGAGCTTTGAAGATCTGTTTGTGAGGAAGGTGAGGAATGGCATTATGAGAGATTCAACCTCCTTTGTCTCATCTGCTCCTGCATATCTAATTTAAAAAACAATCAGTCACCAGAGACTTGTGAGATAGTACATCAGGAGTGCAAGAGGTGAGGAAAAGAAGCCTCTTTAGACCTTTTACCTGTGTCACCACTGCCCCTGCTGGCTAACGATACCACTGCAGTGTTAGTCCGCTGGGTGAGAGACACTTTTGTTGGGGCTGAGATGGACATCAAAGTCATACATGGATTTTCCTTCTTTTCCAGAAGAAAAAGGCAAGCTTCAGGGCCCATTCATATCTTGTTGATGCTCCAGGCCAGATCCCACTGACTGAGAAAGCTGTTACAAGCTGCTCTGTAATGCCCTTACACACTGATAATCGCTGATAACCCAGATACAAACACCTTTCTCCAATACCTTGTTGTCATAAGCAAACACGGTATACAAACTGTCAGTGAAGACAGACCTATGCTAAATCCATCTGATTTTGAAATACTATGTGTTGGCTGCAGAGCTAAGAAGGAAAGGTTTAATTCCTCCCACCACGGGGGTTGTGAAATCATAATCAGCAGGACTGCTGAGGATGGTGAGCGGCTTTGCAAGCTGGTGGTGATGGGTTTTCTGTCTCAAAAAGACAATTTAACTTTATGATAACTCCATCCCTGTGTTAGCCTCTCTAAGAGTGTAAATGTGCTGTCTCCTTTATTTGAATTTCAGTAATTGGCACATAGGATGAATTTTCACAAGTGGGTTATGTTGGTCTCAGGTTGTGTGGCTGCTGGAAGGGAAGGTCCCATCTTTGGCTTTGTCTTGCCACCGTCTCTCATTCATGAGCATTAGCCATTAAATATGTGTCCATGTGACTAGTGAAAATTAGTGTATTCTTTCTTTTTGGAACAGTTGGGGTTTAGCTGGATCAGCCAAATGACATGACTCTGATCACAGCTTTCAGTGCTGATGCAGAGCAGAAGAAGAAGAGTTCTGGAAGAAAGGATCTGGGAATATATATGGGTAACATAGGAATTCCTCATGGGTGTATTAGATCCTTCTCTAGCAATGACAGTTTGTTTTCTGTTAGTTTGGGGGGGTTTAATTAAAAAAAAAAAAAGAAGCCAGTTTCTAACTCAGTGCTGC
>CM066566.1:60169762-60179762 GCA_033816785.1 Picus viridis
TCAGCAACAGGGCTCTTCACAGAGAGAGATAAAATTGTGTTAACAAAAAAAGAGAAGGCCAGTGACAACTAAATCAGATAGGAAAAAAAGAGAAAGCCATTTCTTCAGGATGTCAATGGACGTGCTCATATATGAACATTTCAGGAACAGTGCAGGGAGATAACACTCGTGCAGGTTACATATGTGGGTGGGAGAGAAACAGTGAAGACACAGGCTGTGAACCAGCATGTGAATCATCAGAATGTCCGGGCTCTAAAGAACAAAAAAGATCATATGACAAACTAAGTTCAAGTTGATTCCTTCCTTCCATATCAGAGACCTGTAAAAAGCCAAGGAGAGGAAAACTCCTGTCCTAAGCCTTTGTCACTCTTGCCAAATTAGTCTCATCTGTTCTTAACATCCCTCAGCATTTTCACAGGCTCCTCAGGAAAGGGGAGGCTCTATGTATTTATCTTCACTATTTGCAGCTTGTTTTTTCCAGTTGGCTCATGCCCATTAGCTTTCAATTTTCATAAGTGGCTTGGTTTTACAGAACAAACATTTTGATTCCTCCCAACAAAATAGAACCTAGAAATTGGCCATTCTTACAGAAAAGCAAGATGCTAACCATAAAGAAGTAAAGGCCAAAAGTTTATGTCCAGAAAGAAACATAAATTCTTTCTGATACAGGCCCCCGTTCCTTATTCTTTTGTAGTCAATTAAAAGTCATTACAATCAGAAGGCAAATGGCAAAAAAATTGTGTTTAGCTTTTCTTCACATGGAAATCTGAATCGTTTAATTCTGATTTTCTTTTATCCTCTTTGTGTACACTTAGAAATTCCGAAGTGGCTGCCTAAGGTTTTCAAACTACAATCTTATCCAGTGAAATTGAAGACCTTGTCTTCAAAATTACATGGATTTTTTTGGGATGTGTCTAGTGCCCATGACTAGTAAAATAACTGTGTGTGGTTTACAGTTATGAATCATCCTTGAATAAAACTAGACTAGTCATTAAAAGGCATTTGTTACAGAAAAAAAAAATCCTCTATGCCTGCTGGACAGCCTTAAGACATGAAGCAAGATGATCATTGTCAGCATAAAATTTCAACTGAAGGTAAAAGTAAAAATATTCAGAGATCTGTCTCCCTCAAAAAAGATTGCTTGGTTGAAAGCTTTGTTATCTGTTCCAAGAACACCTAATTTGATTTACCTTTCCACGGTGAGGATCCCTTTGCAGAACAGTTTCCTACCCCTAGATTAAATGCACTCAGCCCTCATTCTTCAGCTGTCCACCAGACAACAAAAAAGGTGAAGGAATGGTTCAGAAGGTAGGGCGAAAGAGAGCAGCCTAGGATGTGGGGACATCAGTTAAGGATTTCTCACCTTTGTCCAGAAACTGGTGACATTTTAAGAGATAGGGAATATAAGGAAGCCAGTAGTAGAAGACACCAAACAGCAAGGCTCACCTTTGCTTACAACAAACTATAAAACCACACTATTCAGTCTGTACACTGGTCCATTCCTTCAGGAAGGGAAAAGAACCATGGGTACTACTCAGCTTCTTAGAAGATAGGCTATATTCAGTTGCTCAAACGGGAAAACTTGGACCCTGGACATCCATCTGTCTCATCCATATCAGCTCTGATTTCATCACACAAGGTAGGGAATGCTTACACATTCACATTACATGATGTGCTCCTTATGCTCCAGAGGTATGTAGCTGCTCTTTCTGAAACACTGAAGCCTGCCCAGGAACCCTGCAGCAAGACTAATTCTCAGCTTCACACCCCCAGACAGGGAGTAGTCATTTAGCAGTCAGGGACTACCATGTAACCACCTAATTTCTTTTTCTTTTTTTTTTTTTTTTTTTTTTTTCCCCAGAAGTTCCTTGTCTGCTGTTCTGATCACTCTTCCTAGTCTGCATAACCACTGCAAGGCTAACAGGATTAAAAAGCAGCAAAAATTTGAGTCATTAAAGTACATGAAAACAGCTTGGATTACAAATGGAATGCACGTGGATTAGACAAATTTTAGCAAATCAGAATAGGCTGTCTTTTAAACTTTTCTTTGAGGCTAAAAGTAGGAAGGATCCTGTTACCATGGTCTGCTCAGAACTGCCACTGACAATTGGATGAGATCTAGGTCTAGTGTTCTTGCAAAGGCAATCCAGGTGTCCTAAAAGACAGAGAAAAAGGCTGGGCTTTGTCTTAAAAATAATGGCACAGTAAATCACAATAAAAAGCAGAACATACTCTATCCTTACTGAATTCATAACACTGCGTTTTCAAAAAAGGTATAGGAGTTCTCCAAGCTTCCCAAACTAGTAAAACTTTGTTAATTCTCTTTTAACTTAAAATAGCAAACCCATTAAAACACTGTGTTTATTATTAAAAGTTTACTCTCCGGCTGAGCATTTGAGTGCCAAGTTCCATCCAGAATCACACTTTCACAGCCAGATTAGAAACTATAAACTTAGAAACCAATGTTTTATGATATAACCCTTTGCCAGGCACTTCACTAGAGCTTGTGCTACCAGATGTTCTAATAATAAGCTAATGTTATTGAAAAATAATAATGCCGAGCATTTGGAAGCACTCTGTAAAAGCATATTAAAGAATTTAGTGTATTAAGCAAAGAGGGCTCGCGGGGTAAAACTCCCTCTCTCACTACAGGTGTGCTCGACGTCGCAAGAGGGAAAAGACTGATGAGCGCTCGCAGACCTGCCAAACTCCATCTAAGCAGAAACGTTAGCCTTGCTAGCTGGCTACTGTGCTCAGGATACCAGCGTGCCCGGCAACTTTGGACAGCTGAAAGGGATGTGGAGTCGGTAGCTGATGCCCTACACAAAGGAAAACGTCAGCTTCTGAAGTTAGCCTATGGAGACGCTTCGGTACACAAAGCAAGCCCTGAAAACGCGATGTGGCTCTGCAAATCCCAGGGAGCGATGGGGCTGTGCAGCCCTGAGCCAGCTTTTCAGGCGGGAGGTACGATGAGGCGGAGATCGCTATCGGGCTAACCACTATTCTTCGCTTACTTTTTATCTCTTTGACTCTTTGACTGATTACTAGACTCAAATAAAAAATAGCAGGAAAGGAGATTGTTCCTTCGAAATTCACTTTAAACTGAGCTTTACGAACAGAAACAGCATACTAACGCTGCGTACGCTACAGACGAGGAGCTGTTCGGTCAGAATACAAGAAATCGGACAGTATTTGGAGTGGGACGTAATTCTTACAGTAGATACAAGCAATCTGACGGAGTTAACATATGGGTATCAAGAAGGTAGTCTAAATCCCCCTTTAATATATTTTTAAGCACTTTGATCTCACTTGGTGGAATACAGCACTGCATTCTGGAAATTCTTATTTAGCTTTCGTGTGATGGTGCATCTGTTCGGGTTTTTAGTTGTTTTTTCTGGGTTTGTCGTCTTTGGGTTTTGTTGGGTTTTGTTGGTGTGGGTTTTTTTTCTCCACTGATAATAGGAGTAAAGATTGCGCCCTTGAATTTGCATGCTTTAGGATTTGACAGGTCAAAGGCAAGTAAACCACGTTATACACGATTGTATTGTTATTGTATCGATAACAACACATTATCAGAACAATTAACACACTCGCACAAGCACGCGGAGATCACAGTGGTGGTTTAACAAAAATCCAGATAAGTAACTCAGCTCCGATAAATCCTTCCCTTTTCGTGTTTGGGGATTTGAAGGCTCTCCGAGGGACTCTGTGTGGGCTGTGCAGGAAGCCACTCCGCTCCGCGATGCTCTGCGCCTGTAGATTCCCCCGCGGGCAGAACAGCCTTCTCCCACCCCACCCCCGCCCTGGCCGATTCAAACCAAGAGGGAGACCTGGGACCCTAACCCGAGGCCAACCTTACTCCCAGCAGAACTGATAAGAGTTTCTATCACTTTGTGCAAACTCTCTTGAAAGGCAATGATTACTAGGGAAAGGCAGGACCTGCTTTACCTGCCACCCATCGCTGAAGTAACCGAGTGTGTCTGTGCTTGAGAAGCCAGGGGTTACGCCAAGCGTTATGTGAGGGGGAAAGAAGCACTTTGGAAACGAGACATTCGAATATAGTATTTCATTTGCGACTCGAAAAATATACTTAAGTCACTACCGAGTCATTTATATACTTCAGCCTGTGAAAGATTCGTGTACATTAATTTATTACAAATGCTGTTACCGTTTTCAGTATTTGGGGACTGACGGTAGTCAGAAATATGAGCAGATGAAGTCATGGGTTTGTAAATGGCGACATTTTTGGAAGTCTGTTGTCCGTGAGTTGAGGGATCTTCTCTACTGGCAGTTACGTAAATGCTTCTTGTTAAGATCACTCTGTGGGGACTTTTGAGTCGGGGATTGTGTTGTCCTCCAACAACTGCAGGGCAAAGAGAGCCTCCTCGGAGCTTGTGTAAACACCCGTGGAGCTTTCCCCCACCAGTTACTGTGAAACAGCTTCCCGGGCTGCCTGCACCTTGCTCTGCCAATTACGTGTGCGCAGATCCAGAGCTGCAGCCCAGGGGTTCCAGCAGCAGCCTTGGCGCGGACTGACCCACGGACTGACCCGTGGCACAGAGTTCGTGTGGGGACTTTCATCTGTGCAGGAACTCCCAGTTTACTCCTGGGGTCTTACCCATGTGCCCACTCTGAGTGTTTCACGAGGCTCTGTTGAGATACTGGACCGTCGAGGTCCCCTCTGCATCGCGCATTGCTCTTGCCCCGAGGGGTACTGGGGAAGTGGATCTGTGAGGGAAGCAGCGTGGCTGGCGTGAAGAGCGAGGAAAGAGCTTTGCTGGAACCTCGCTCATTCGGGGGTTGAGCCCTCACTGCCTGCGTTGCGCCCCTCGCTCCTGGGGCGCTGGCGGGAGCGCGGCCGGCAGCCGGAGGCGGGACATTTCTTGATGGCATAGGAGGGTCGCTGCTGCTTCTTTCCCCGCACCGAGCACCCCCCAGTAGACTTTATTGGTTCTCACTCTGGTCACGGTGGCGTCTGGAGACGTAAAACCGCGCTCTCGCTTTCCCCTAAACTGAATGAGTCCGTACTCCTTCCGGCTGTCACCCACGATGCGAGAGGAAGGCGATCCTGCCGGCATCCGATCTGTGCGGAGAAAGCCAGGGGATTAGTCCTCACCCCTTAGGAGTCAGACACAATAACTTTATATGTGAATAGGAGATCGCTTCCCTGATCAAACGAGAGGATTTTACGCAGTTGAAAAACCTGGCTGCTGATCTTAAAGGGGGAAATTACTGATCGATGGGTTTCTAACCTGAACCTCCAGGGCAAAGTTACCTGGACCGGGTTCAGCCCCTTGGTAGAGCTCCCACCTTCGAGAAATACCCTGAAAGGTAAAGTTAAACGCCAGCCAACGCCAGTACACATCTTAATCTCCCCTCTTTTGACAAGGGATGGAAAGGTCTTTTTTTCTTTCTTCCTTTCTTTTTTGTTGTTGTTGTTGTTGTTGTGGGTTTTTTTCCCCACGCCTAAATGGATCGTAGGAGGTCAAACGTTGTCAAGGTGGCTTTCAAGTAGTAGTAAACGGGTCGTAAAACACGAAACGGGAGAATTTGCTGTTTAGAGAGGAGCTACGCGGTGTTCTACAGAGCACTCTGTCCGGGACAGGGTGCCGTGGGACCGGGGCGCGCATACGTGTGGAGAGGGTTCAGAGGGCACCCGGCAGTGAGTGGCCGGCATTGGGTTTCTTTCCAAACGTCTCGGCACCCCGAGAGCCGTAGGAGACAAGGTGGGGAGGTGGGTCCGGCAGGGGCTGCCATCCCACGCTTTTCCTTAAAAGCTGGCGCAGATTGCACGGGCAGAATCCAGCCTGCTGCCAGCACGGGAAAGAGTTAATGGCTTATTGGAGTCGGCACTTCCACATACCACAAGGGTAAGTCAAAACCGACCCGCCGAAGTACAAACAAGGCGAGCAAGTTCGCCCTGACTGGCAGGCAGCCGGTGAGGAGCCTCGTCGGAGAGCTCGGGGGCTGTGGAGAGTGCGAAGGGGCGTACTGAGTGGCCAAGGAAACACGCGTGGATATTCTCGGCGTGCCACTGGATGTATGCCCCTGCCCGAGCAGGGGATGGGAGGACGTTTTCCCAAGCGGCGGCCTCACCTCTCTGCCGGGCAGTCCGCCCCCTACAACGGCTCTCCGCAAGGAAAAGTCCAAACCACCCTAAATTATACCGCTGCCAACAGCGAAAACCCCCGCCGCCCCGGCAAACACCTCCCCCCCCCCCCCCCCCAGGTCCCGGGCAGTGCTCGCCACCAGCGGTGGGCTCAGCGCGCATGCACTGTCTCCGACCCCGCCCTACCACGACCTGTCAGCACGCGGAGGGGGCGGGGAATGGGGAGGGGAACGAGGTTGGGGCCGCCCCTCCCAGGCGGTGGCTCCGCCCCTGCCTGCTCGCCTTTCCTTCCCGCGGCGCGCGGCGCGGGCAGGCCGCACGCGAACATACAGGGCGGCGCGGAGGCATGCAGAGCGCGCGCGTTACCTGCCGCCGCACCGACGGGGCGAGAGGAGGGGCGACTGCGCCGGCTGCAAACCTCACCGCGGACTTTATAACCGGGTCGGCTGCCCGCCGGGCGCAGACCGCCGAGTATTTTAATTAGGAGCCCTCCCCACCAACCTTCCCCTCCGCCTCCTCCTCCGCGGCCGCCACCGCCTCCTCCTCCTCCTCCCTCCGCCCCTCGCCGCTCCTGCCCGCCCCGCCGCCCCTCCGAATCGGCGGCCAAGAAAACCCAGAGAGACCTGGCGGCTGTCGGAGAAGGGGGAGCGGCGCGGCAGGCGGAGCGCCCCGCAGCCCGCCCGAAACTTGGTGAAGTTTGTCCGGCGGCGCGAACCAGGAGGCCGCGGCGCCCGGCGGCCGGCCAGTATGTGCGAGAAGCGGGCGGCTCGCTGCGCCCCTGCGGGCGGAGCGGGGCAGCTGTGAGCAGGGCAGCTCGAGCCCCCGGGGCCTCCCCGCAGCGCCTGAGCCGCCGCGGACCCCGTCCCGCCCGGCCTCGCACCGCGCCGCGGCGGGCTGCCCCCGAGCTGCGCGAGCGGCGATGGCACCGGGCGGGCTCTGACCGACGCCCCGTCCAGGGTTCTTCTCCTCACCGGAGACCTCCAAGGAGCATCGCGCCCGCGACGAAGCGAGTATCCCGCCACCCCGAGCCCTTCGCCTGCCGCTGGCTCCCGCCCTTGCATCGAAACTTTTCTGCGGTCCTGCCGCACTCCAGCCGCTGCCGTTCGCGGAGCGCCCAGAGGAAAAGCCCTGGCCCGGAGATCGGCGGTGCTGAGAGAGGCTCCGCAGCCCAGGCGGGGAGCGGCGCCCGTCCCGCCCGCCACAGCTCCCTGACAGTGGGGCGTCGTCGCCGCTCGGCAGCGCCCGGAGCCCGCCCGCCCGTGGCCGCCGCACCACACCCGCCGGAGCCGGGGTTTCCGCGCCGAGATTGCATTTGGAGGACCAGAGTGCGGCGGGGGCGAAGAAGAGTCGGGAGAGGCTACCAGAGGAGGTGGCCACCAACGCGGGGCGGGCGACGGCTCGCCGGGGCGGCAAGGGGACACCATGTCCAAGCCGGTGGATCACGTCAAGAGGCCGATGAACGCGTTCATGGTGTGGTCGCGGGCGCAGCGGCGAAAGATGGCCCAAGAGAACCCCAAGATGCACAACTCGGAGATCAGCAAGCGCCTGGGCGCCGAGTGGAAGCTGCTGACCGAGTCGGAGAAGCGGCCCTTCATCGATGAGGCCAAGCGGCTGCGGGCCATGCACATGAAAGAGCACCCCGACTACAAGTATCGTCCCCGGCGGAAGCCCAAGACGCTGCTCAAGAAGGACAAGTTCGCCTTCCCCGTGCCCTATGGGCTGGGCGGCGTGGCGGACCATGAGCACCCGCACGGGCTGAAGGCGGGCGGGCTGCACGGCGGGGCGGCCGGCGGGCTGATGCCCGAGTCGCTGCTGGCCAACCCTGAAAAAGGCGGCGGCTGCTGCTGCTGCTGCCGCCGCCCGCGTCTTCTTCCCCCAGTCGGCTGCCGCCGCTGCTGCCGCCGCCGCCGCTGCCGCCGCCAGCAGCCCCTACTCTCTGCTGGACTTGGGCTCCAAAATGGCCGAGATCTCCTCCTCCTCCTCTTCCTCAGGCTCGGGGCTACCCTACGCCTCCTCGCTGGGCTACCCCGGCGCCGGCGGGGCGGGCGCCTTCCACGGGGCCGCGGCTGCCGCGGCCGCCGCTGCGGCCGCCGCCGGGGGGCACACGCACTCGCACCCGTCGCCCAGTAACCCGGGCTACATGATCCCCTGCAACTGCAGCGCTTGGCCCGGCCCGGGGCTGCAGCCACCGCTGGCCTACATCCTTCTGCCGGGCATGGGCAAGCCCCAGCTGGACCCTTACCCCGCAGCCTACGCCGCGGCCCTATGACCCGCGGCCGGAGGATGCCCGCGTAAAGCCCCGGCCACCGACTAGATGGTACCGGTGCATACGTGTGGCCGGGAAGGGGAGCAAGCCGCCACCGGAGCCGCGAAGTGGGGACTAGGGTCGAGGCTGGGGTGCCGGGGCCGACGACGACCTGTTGCGTGTCGCCGGCTGAGGGGCGCGTACCCGTCCGTCCGTCGCCCCGCGTGAAGCTTGTGTGTGTTGCATGCGGTCTTTGCAGATAGCCGAGCTGAAAAAGAAGAGAGGAAAAAAAAAAAAAAAAAAAAAAAAAAAAAAAAAGGAAAAATTGGGGGGAAAAAAGGAAAAAAAAAAAAAAAATTAAAAAGTAACCGGCCCGCTCTGTCCCCAGAAGTGCTTAATCGGGACGGACGCGGGAGCTATGTCCCTCCGCCGGTTCGTTTTCCGGCCATGGGCTTTCTCCTCTGCCGCGCCCCACACCCCGCATGGTACTGGTCTCGGAAAAGTTCCTCTGCAGCACCGCCGCCGCTGCCGAAAAGGAGGCGGAGGGAGTAGTTGGGGTTGTGAGGCCGGGACAGGGAAAGATGCGACCCCGGTAACGGAGACGGCCGCTGTGTGTTTGGTTCGTGGCCCTTCAAAGGCCAGCGGGAGCAGGATCCTGGCAAAGAACGGTTCGGCGGTGCAGGGTGCTGCCTGCCCCTCTCTGCACCCTGTCCCGCGTGGGTGCCCGCCACCCACTGCTGCGCGAGGCTGACAGGCGTGGATCGCCATTTCCGCGTGACCCTCGGTCCCCGTCTGTCGTGCCCCCCCCCCTTCCCACCACCCTTGAGACTGTAAATTTGTATATCTGTGTGGAAACGTTAGGTTCGAATTGAAGACTCTTGTTACTTTTACTTCGCCCACGGTTGATTCAATTTTAACCTGGAAAAAAAAAAAGGAATGTCTTTTAAAAGGAATAAAAATATTGCAATATTGCAGGACCGCTTAGGGTTCGCAATATTATCTAAGGTTAAATCAGACTTTTTTGTCTGAGTGCTAATTATCTATTTATTATTTAGCTGAACTGAAGCAGAGCTTTGCTTTGACAGAAGAGTATTCTCATTTAAAAGGAAATCGGCTTGCCCCGCCAACACAAAGCGTTTCACATGTGTCTTGGAGTACCCTACCTGTTTTATTACTTATTTTGGAGCGACTGCAATTTAATTGCAAATGGCTATTCGAAGAAACAAAACAAACAAACAAAAAACCCAAAACAACAAGCAAAACTCAATAAATTTTAGAGAGGAAAAAAAATCCTTCATCAGCTTAGAGGGGTTTTTTTGTTGTTTACTTTTGTAATGTGTATATTTTGACTAATGTTTGTGAATGAAACTGGCTAACATGTATTTAGTTTCCTTTTGGCTTTATGTAATATAAAGGAGAAAAAAAGATTAAGTATTGGTTTTAACATTTACGTGTAAATGGTTTTCTTGTGTGATCTTCTAATTTAAAGTTAGACGTCTAAACTATACTTGTAAATTAGATTCCGACTACCACTCTGTTCATTTTTGAACAAAGAGTTTAAATAAAGCCTGAAGCAGGGAAAAGAGAAAATCCTCTATTTCTTGTTGAATTACTAACAAGATTTTTATCTGAATTGCCCTTACGTG